>SJYQ01011196.1:0-65169 GCA_006410935.1 Redunca redunca | reverse complement strand
TGCTGGTTTGATCCCTGATTGGGGAGCTAAGATCTCACATGCCTCCTGGTGAAAAAACTAAAACACACAACAGAAAGAGTATTATAACAAATTCAATAAAAACTGGTCCACAGTTTTAAAAAATCTTTTAGAAAAAAGTTCATATAATTTAGTGACTACTTGCACAGACTCATATATTTAACTTATATGCAGAGTACATCATGAGAAATGCTGGCCTGGATGAAGCACAAGCTGGAATCAAGATTACTGGGAGAAATATCAATAACCTCAGATATGCAGATGACACCACCCTTATGGCAGAAAGAGAAGAGGAACTAAAAAGCCTCTTGATGAAAGTGAAAGAAGAGAGTGAAGAAGTTGGCTTAAAGCTCAACATTCAGAAAACCAAGATCATGGCATCTGGTCCCATCACTTCATGGCAAATAGATGGGGAAACAGTGTTGGACTTTATTTTTTGGGGGGCTCCAAAATCACTGCAGATGGTGACTGCAGCCATGAAATTAAAAGATGCTTACTCCTTGGAAGGAAAGTTATGACCAACCTAGATAGCATATTAAAAAGCAGAGATATTACTTTGCCAACAAAGGTCCATCTAGTCAAGGCTATGACTTTTCCAGTGGTCATGTATGGATGTGAGAGTTGGACTGTGAAGAAAGCTGAGCACCGAAGAATTGATGCATTTGAACTGTGGTTTTGGAGAAGACTCTTACAAGTCCCTTGGACTGCAAGGAGATCCAACCAGTCCATCCTAAAGGAGACCAGTCCTGGGTGTTCATTGGAAAGAATGATGCTGAGGCTGAAACTTCAATACTTTGGCCACCTCATGCGAAGAGTTGACCCGTGGAAAAGACCCTGGTGCTGGGAGGGAGTGGGGGCAGGAGGAAAAGGGAACAACAAAGGATGAGATGGCTGGATGGCATCACCGACTCGATGGACATGAGTTTGGGTGAACTCCGAGAGTTAGTGATGGACAGGGATGCCTGGCATGCTGCGATTCATGGGGTCGCAAAGAGTTGGACACGACTGAGCGACTGAACTGAACTGCACAGACTCTAAAAGCACACTGATAAAAAGGCTTTATATATAATAAGAAAAATGCTGGTTCTTAATAGTGTACTACTTTACCACCCGTGTGAATTTATCTTGAGAAGTTAAAATCAAAGTTCACTGAACTGCTTAAAATGCTATCCATTTAGACTTTGAAATGTACATTTCTTTGCTATTTCCCACTACTTTGTAATACTTATTATAGAAGTGAAAATAGTTGAGAGTGAAGTGTTGACCACATGCAGACACCGCGCCAGCTGCCTCATACACATTATCCCAAGCAATTCTGCTGTGAAGCCTAAGAGCATTGCTTATATACCTCATCGTTCAACCAGGTGAGCAGGTGCAGACATCCATTGCAGTTGCTATTTGGGTGGGGATTCACTTGTTAGAAAATGATGGGCACTACACCCAACCCAGATTCCTGGCCTAGCTTAGTTTCCACTAAATGATATGCCTGCTGCTTAGTCACTTCAGTCACGTCCAGCTCTGTGCAGCACTGTGGGCTGCAGCCTGCCAGACTCCTCTCTCTGTGCGATTCTCTAGGCAAGAGTCCTAGAGTGGGTTGTCATACCCTCCTCCAGGGTATCTTCCCAACCCAGGGATCAAACCTACGTCTCCTGCATTGCAGACAGACTACTGCTGAGCCACCAGGGAAGCCCCACTAACATGCCTAAGTAATGCCTATTCATTCAGTTAGTTCAGTCGCTAAGTGTGTCCGACTCTTTGCGACCCCATGAATCGCAGCACACCAGGCCTCCCTGTGCATCACCATCTCCCGGAGTTCACCCAAACTCATGTCCATCGAGTCGGTGATGCCATACAGCCATCTCATCCTCTGTCGTCCTCTTCTCCTCCTGCCCCCAATCCCTCCCAGCATCAGAGTCTTTTCCAGTGAGTCAGCTCTTCGCATGAGATGGCCAAAGTATTGGAGTTTCAGCTTTAGCATCTCTCCTTCCTATTCATTAATTTGTATAAACACATTTTAGTATTTAAGCAACTTTTTTTAGCTTAACCAAGGAGATAAAAGATCTAAGATGTTATTGAAGTCAATTGAAGATAAAAAGAAGTGGAAAATATCCTGTGTTCATAGATTGGAAGAATTCATAATATTAAAATGTCCATAATACCAAGGTAATCAATGGGTTTAATGAAACCTCTATCAAAATCTCATATAACAGTTTTCAAAGAACTAGAA
Source organism: Redunca redunca (assembly GCA_006410935.1). Classification (NCBI taxonomy): domain Eukaryota; kingdom Metazoa; phylum Chordata; class Mammalia; order Artiodactyla; family Bovidae; genus Redunca; species Redunca redunca. Next base: position 62,924 of record SJYQ01011196.1, on the reverse strand, counting down.
AAAAATAATCCTAAAATTTGTATGGAACCACAGAAGATCTTATATAGCCAAAACAATCTGGAGAGAAAAGAATACAGTTGGTGGTATCATGCTCCCTGACTTCAGACTATACTACAAAGTTACAGCAATCAAAACAGTGTATTTCTGGCACAAAAAAGACACACGGATCAATGGAAAAGAATAGAGAGCCCATAAATAAGCCCACACACTTACAGTCAATTAATCTACCAAAAAGGAGGCAAGAATATACAACTGGGAAAAGATACAAAAATAAACTCAAAACTTAAAGACCTAAAGGTAAGATCGGAAACCATAAAGCTTTTAGACAAAAACAAAGGCAGAACACTCTGACATAAATCATAGCAATATTTTTTTTGGATCTGTCTCCTAAGGCAAAGGAAACCAGCAACAAGACATTATCTACTGTCTGGGAGAAAACATTTGGGTTAAACATCTAAAGTATATAAACAGCTCCTACAACTCCATACTAAAAAGACAATCTAATTTAAAAATAGAAGACCACAAATAGCAAATGTTGAGGAAGTAAAGAAAAGGGAACACAGTAAAGTTGGTGGGAGTGTTAACTGGTGCAGCCAATTTCTGGAAAACTGGAGGTTCCTCAAGAAAAAGATAGAACTACCATATGATTTAGCAGTTCCACTTCTGGGAATGTATATGAAAAAAATGAAAATACTAATTTCAAAAAGATACATGCACCTCAGTGTTTAGAGCAGCATTATTTGTAATAGCCAAAATACGGAAGCACTCGAAGTGTCCAACAGATGAGCAGATAAAGATGCGGTGTGCATATATTTTATATATTATATATATTTGAATATCTATATGTTATTACTCAGTTGCTAAGTCATGTCTGACTCTTTGTGACCCCATGGACTGAAGCACACCAGGCCCCTCTGTCCTCCACTATCTCCCAGAATTAGCTTAAGTTTATGTCCATTGAGTCGGTGGTGCCATCAAACCATCTCATCCTCTGTCACCCCCTTCTCCTCCTGCCCTCAGTCTTTCCTAGCATCAGGATCTTTCCCAGTAGGTCAGCTTTCCATGTCGGTGGCCAAAACATTGGAGCTTCAGCATCAGTCCTTCCAGTGAATTTTCAGGGTTGATTTCCTTTAGGATTGATTGGTTTGATCCAAGGGGCTCAAGTCGTCTCCAGCACCACAATTCGAAAGCATCAGTTCTTTGGTGCCCAGCCTTTTCTATGGTCCAACTGTCATATCCATACATGACTGCTAGAAAAACCATAGCTTTGACTATACAGACGTTTATGGGCAAATCTTTTTCTCTAAAATATCAGAATACTTGAATCGAATTCAGTGCTCATTCTGTTGGGGCATATAGGATCTTAGTTCAAAAGTGTGGACATTTTTGAGTGCTTGTATATTTTTTTTTAACATGCTGGAAGGATGTTCTAAATACATCCCCTTCTTTCTCACCCCATCTTTTTTTTTTTTTTTTTGAAACAACCAGGTATCCGTTACAGCACCGATGTGAGTGTAGATGAAGTAAAAGCTCTGGCTTCTCTGATGACCTATAAGTGTGCAGTGGTTGGTAAGTGGCCTCCTTTGTTGCTACCTAATAAGAACTCCGGGAAAAGATGTCTGCATACAAGGTTACTTTTAAGATGTTAGAGAAATGTACCCTAGGAAAAGTGTTTGGGGTTTGTTTTGCTTTTTTTAGGTTGCGAAAGATTTACATCATTTTTTTCTATATAAGTCTTGGTTTCCCTTTTTCTAAACGGGAGACTTTTTATAGGAAATAACTGAATTTTCCTGAAGTGTAGATATTTATTTAAATCCCTTTCTATACTCTGTGAATAAGACCAAACCATAGTACAAGAAAAATACTTTGTTACATTTTAGACATAGTAAGGCACTCTGATTAGAGATACACTGTCATTTGCATCCTCTTAGAATTTATATCACATCATTTTAGGAGAGAGCATTGCGGGCTTATTTACTGAACTTTCTGAAACTAAAGCTAAAAGCATCACACTGTTATAGTATTACGTAGTGCTTCCTGCCTTTTTAATTCTTTTATCCTTTATATGGAATAACAGCTTTCAAACTTCTCTTTCAGATGTGCCATTTGGGGGTGCCAAAGCTGGTGTTAAGATCAATCCCAAGAACTATACTGTAAGCATCAAAATGACATTAGTGTACATGGCAAGTTCATAAAGGGCTTGAAGTCACTGTGCTTCTGTGTGTCCCTTATGCCGGTGAGATGAGTGGCTCCCTTGCTTTGAAAAGCAATGGAGAAACAAGTAGACAGCTAGCGCCAGATAAAGCTCGCCTGCTCACAGCAATGTCCCGTTCCATTTTCCTACTTGGTTAAAAGGTAGTAAGTACACATTCATATTCTTAGGCATCTGTGTACATGTTTATATGGCTGTAATGTAAATGCACTATCTATAAATATATCATATACTAATACAGCTATGATCTGAGGTTTTTATGTTGGGATCTCAAGGTTCTAGTGATATGTAGTTTGGTAAAAAATTTTATTTATCCTATCAATTCCAAGTTAATGTTACTAATTAACCTCTGTATTATGTTTAACAAATTATATGAATTACTATCTGCATACAAACTATGTATGTTTTTTTAAATTGTGATTAAATGAAAGTAGACCATGAGGATTGCTCACAGGCTCCTATGTTGATGCAAGAAGAACAAGTGTGAGCGCCACGCTCCTCGGTGTTGCTGAGGCTTGTCCAGCTCTGCGGCCCCGTGGACTGCAGCATGCTAGACTTCCCTGTCCTTTTTAGGTCACCTAATTTTTGGTCTCAGAAATGTAAAATTTAATTTCCATTTAAAATGGAAATGCCTACTTTAAGAGTTGTTTTTCTGAAGATTACACTAGATAATATGAAAATGTTCTATAAGTAGAAAATAGGATGCAACTGTTACCTACCTCTTCTGGTGGTTTTTCTATCAAAAATTATTTTTTCTTTGTTGTCTGTGTTTTCTCCTTTCTCCTTTACAGGATAATGAATTGGAAAAGATCACAAGGAGGTTCACCATGGAGCTGGCAAAGAAGGGCTTTATTGGTACGTATTGCCATGTACGTCTCCACAGTGTGGGAACATCTAAAAAGTTGTTGTCATAATTTTAAACTCCTGCTTTTGTCTGTATATGGATACAGACATGGATGGACTTGTCCTTTTCCCTTGAGAAATTGGGTTCTGTGTGAAACATGGTGAGCACACCAGGGCATGTTCGTGACTCCGCTCTAATAGAAAAGTTTACGTTCTCGGTGTACAGTGTGGACAGCGGCAGAGGCCACTTGCACCTCTTCTTGTACAGACATGGCATTATAAGGGTTTTGATCACTGTGATAGCATTGGACCACAGGCACAGTCGCAATTGTGACATCCAAAAAGATTTTAGGAACTAAATAATACCTTCATCATAAATAATTTTTAATATGCAGAAAGGAGTCTTGCAATAGTAATCCTGTTCGGAAAGCAGTGAGAAAACATGCTATTTGGAATCGGAGGCTGAAGCAGGTCCCTTCAGAGAAGTGGGCGCAGCCTGGGAGGTGTGGGGGCTCATTCTGATGACTCACTCTTCCGTCACTGGCTGATTCCTGGGGCTCCTAATGTTTGTTACTAGGAGTTTTTGCCAGTCAGACTAAGTTTCTGAGGGTACTGACACTCACTCTCTTTATGTTTTTGTATCATAGTATTCTGTGTATCATGCCTTATTTTGTGTGAGATGTGAATATTCTTTGATGTATAATTATTATTTAATCCGTTTAAGTTTCAAGCAAATTAAACCTGTCACAAAGAGTCGGACACAACTGACCGACTTAACACACACACACACTTTGTCCCAAAAGATTCTGATTTGTGGTTAAAAAAATAATAATAATAAAATCGTTTGATAGAATTTTGCTACCGTAGTTTAACATAGTAAAGTCAGAAAACTAAGCAGGAAAGAAAAGCTCCCTTTTCTGTTTTCCTGACCCTCTGTTTTTCTTTCTCAGTATTCTTCTCACTGTTGACAAATTCCTATTGACTTAATATATCCTGTTTTGAAGTTTCCCTTCTAGTAACACGAGACCTTTACTAGCTTTGTCCTGTCTTTCATAATTTAAAAGGCGTTTGGCTTCTCGGCACGTCCTCCCCGGCACTGCTGTGGGCGCCGCTTGCAGTCACTGTACAGGGGAAGCACTGATGAGGTGGCAGAGTAACCACCAGCTGGGGTAGCCTTCGCAATTTTTTACATCACAGCTCAGCTTAAAGCTCAAACGTGTTTCATAGTCTCGAGTGGTATCAGACTGTATTCAGTTGTATTTATTGCCCATATATAGAGTATATACAACTTAATTTTCTCTATATTGATAAGAACTCTGTAATTTCAAAGGTTAAAAAGTGATTCATTAAAACACTGAAAGCTTAAATATTAGCAATTTAACTTTTTGTTTATGTATAAAAGCTTTACTAAGCCACTCTGCAACTAAGCTGACATCTGGGCCCAGAAAGCTTTGTAGCCTAAGAGGGAGGCAGTTGGCCTTCTTTTCCTCTCTCTAGGGCACAGAATTAGTCCTGAGCAAACCTTTGGAACTGACATCATTTCAGTTATTTTCTGACTTGCCTTTCCACAGAGTTTCAGATTATGAGTTAGATCTGAGTCTGGGTCCTAGCCCTGTCATATTGAATGAGTTTAAGGTCAGCTTTTCAATTTCTGCAAAAAAAAAAAAATGTGGTCGCCTGGGGATTTGGTAGGGATGCTTTGAATCTGTTGACTCATCTGTAGCGCGTTGCCATGTTGACCATAGTGAGTCTTCCTGCCCGCGAGCACTGGATGGCTCTCCATTTGTTTAATCACATTTTACAGGTTTCTAGGTGCAAGTTTTGTACTACTTATTATTAAGTTTATTCTTAAGTATTTTATTTTTTCTGGTACTGTTCTAAGAGATACTGGTCTTCAGCATTCTTATGAAGTCTTTCATATCAAGATAATACTGGCCTCATAGAATGAATTGAGAAGTGTCCTTCATTTTTATTTTTTTTTAGTTTGTGAAAGGGTGTTAATTCTGTTTTGTGCATTTGGATATCGTCTTTTAAACTGTGGAGTTCCCTTTTCATCCCCCTCTATCACTGTTCACCAAAATTACCTGTTTAGCTTTACCTCTATACTCCTACAAAAGCAGTTGCTTTTTTCATTCAACTTTTTATCGTATTTTACTGTTACAGGATTGAGTGTTAAAAGGCTAGACTTTCACACCTGTACTTTGTAAGATATTTGAGAATTTACCTGTAACTCGGGAATTATTTGTAATCTGTGTATCCCTATACATTGGTTTTGTATGGAGTAGTAGTAATACTTCGTGGTTTTACTTTGGGTAACAGTTTAGTCTCTGAGTTGTGTGACTCTTTTGCGACCCCATAGACTGTAGCCTTTCATGCTCCTCTGTCCATGGGATTTCTCAGGCAAGGATACTGGAGTGGGTTGCCATTTCCTTCTCCAGGGGATCGTCCCAATCCAGGGATCGAACCATGTTTACTGCGTTGCAGGTGAATTCTTTACTACTGAGCCATCTGGGAACCTCTTAAAGGATGCAGGTGCAATTTGCCATTTTAAAGTTGTGGTTTTCTTTTTATAAAGGTAATGAGTTTGTATTTTACAGTTGAAACAACATAGAAAGCTATAAGCAAGACCGAACTCTAAAGATAGTGAAAAGGTTTATCTTTCTAAACCTCTGCGTACATTTGTATGGAAATAAGTATAGTTACTACACACGGGTATATATAGAGAAGGACCTCTCTAGTGGCTCACTAGTAAAGAATCTGCCTCCCAAACTTGCAAGAGATGCAAGTTTGATCCCTAGGTTGGGAAAATTCCCTAAAGAAGGAAATAGCAGCCTACTCCAGTATTCTTGCCTGGAAAATTCCACGGACAAAGGAATCTGTTAGGCTACAATCTATGGGCTTACAGAGAGTCTGACACAGTTTGGTGGCCAAACAATAACAAATGTATAAAGAACGAGAAATTTATATAAATGGGAACTTAGACTTGCTATACAAAACCTGCTTTTTTCTCCACATGTACGTTTTAATGATGATTCCGAGTCATTTACATGGGTGCACATCATTCTTTGTAATTGCTGAATAGTATTTCTTTGCATGATACACTGTATTTTAGTTAACTGACCCACTAAACAGATTGTTTGGTATTCTTAACACCATTTCGATGAGTATATTTCTATATATTCCTGCCTTTATAGATTCAGGTGGGCACCATTTGATACATTTCCACCTGAGATCTCATAGGACCTCAGGGCTGTCGTTGGTACTTGTCACTGCCTGTGGGCTGACTTCCTGTTACCTTCAAACCATTTAATTTGCTGCTCTGAGGAACTGAAAGCCAAGGTCTAAAACTTTCTATACAGAGTAAGCTTTTAATAATAGGTCAAAGCAGGATTCTGTCACAAGTAAAAGTATTATGGGCTTAACACGGTTGCCTCAGCACTGTGTGATTTTGCTTTTTCTCCTTGGTGAGGAGGGCTTACATCCCCAGGAAGCAGGTGTGTCATTGTCCTGTGTCATACACATAAACTTTCCAACTGCAGCCTCCTTATGCCACTGTCATCTGTAAGTGCAGTTTAAGGAACTGAGGTCAAGAGAGGTTAAACTGGTTTGCCTATGTCTGCACATCCAGAAGCCTGTTGAGTGGTGTATCTGTTGTACAGAGCCAATTTCCAAACTCAGAGCGAGTGAACACTAGTGGGAGAAATTATGTAACACTGTGTGTGTCAGCTTTGTAATGGGACACTTAGTGTTTCTGTGATTTAAATTTGTAACCTAGATGAAATCTGAAGTTTTCTAGCCATGATAGCTTTGTTATTTAGAGAACTGCAAGGACGTGTTGGGGATGCATTTGTCTTAAACAGTGGTGCCATGCCCTTTTTCTGTGTCCCCAGGTCCTGGCATTGATGTGCCCGCCCCAGACATGAGCACAGGCGAGCGGGAGATGTCCTGGATCGCTGACACCTACGCCAGCACTATAGGGCACTACGTGAGTACTCACCAAGGCCCTCAAGGCTTCGTTTGCTATCTATCAGAAGTAACAGTTCAAATGATGATGTATATAAGGGGAAAATTCATCATTTGTCTCTTCTCCTTTAGTTATGCCTCGTTTTATATATTATTTTACTTCCTGTCCATCTTACATCATGAGCTTCCGGGGTGGCTCAGTGGTAAAGAATCTGCCTGCCAATGCGGGAGATGAAGGTTCAATCCCTCAGTCAAGAAGACCCCCTGGAGAAGGAAGTGGCAACCCACTCCAGTATTCTTCCCTGGGAAATCCCACTGATAGAGGAGCCTGGCAGGCTGCAGTCTACGGGGTTGCAAAAGAGTCAGACACAAGTTAGTGACTAAACAACAATCTTAAATCATAAATGTAGTGAACTTGGGTCAGGCTTTTACTCACATGCAATCCTTTTCTCAACACTGGATGGGACCCTCAAAGATCACCTACCAGGGCAGGATTGATTACAAGACAGTAGATGGGAAATAAAGAAGCGTTCAATTTGGGCTTTTCCCTCAAAGAAACTAAGACACATTAAGCAGATAAGGTATGGAGATAGTGTGATAGCAGGGTGGAGATTTTCTGAAGGCAGGCTTCCTGGAAGGAGGCATTTGGTCAGGGCTAGACCTTGAAAATGGATAGAATTCAATGTGGGGATTTGGAGACTAGGCAGAGATGTTGTAGAGCTTCGGTTGCCTGAAGACAAGGCACATTTAGAAAGGTAATAGGAGAATGAAGAAGTACATGAAAGAATAAGGAAATACTCAAGTCCCACTGTTTCTGTTTTACTTGCTAGTCAGTGGGGAGCCTTTGATGCTGACTCTTCCTTAGGGGAGAGGGGCTGGCCGCAGTGTTAGGCCTCCACAGAGTCAGCGTCCGCCTTCCCAGCCTGGGAGCCACTTGGCTGGGGAGAAGCGCTGGCTCGGAGGTGGACGTAGCAGTACGGGGCTGCACGTGTGGGACCAAGGCGAAGGGCGAGGTGGAGTCAGGAAGCACCAGGAGGACTTGAGTCTCTGGGCTGCGTGGAAGTAGCGCCGCTGACACAGAACACAGGGACAGTTGACGTTCTGTCCTGGAAGGGTTGGAGCCTTGAGAACCGCTTAGGAATAGAAAGAGAAAGGAACTGAAGAAAGACACTTTGTTACCCAAAACCTGGATTCACCTTGACGGGTGTTAGACCAAGACGTGACCAGACTGAAGATGGGCTTGGTGTACCACTCAGAGCAAGTCAGCACTAGGGATCTTGCCCAAAGCAGCGTCTCCCCGAACAGCAAGAGCGGGAACCTTTTAAGCTAAGGGTACGTGCATGTTCATGAAGCAGCTTGGGTGGTTGGCAGAGTCCAAGCTTTAGTTGACTGAACTCACTAAGATCAGAAAAGGTCAGCATCTTCTTCCTTTAGNACTCACTAAGATCAGAAAAGATCAGCATCTTCTTCCTTTAGATTCCGGTTGATCTGATGGTTGAGTGCCGAGACCTGTTCAAGTGCAACCATTGTGGACAGGCCTAGATAACAGAATGGCTTTTCTTTTGTGAGGAGGGCTTTGCCTGATTCTCTTCCTCTAAGAACTCCATACCCTAACTGCTTACAATTTATTCTAAAAATATAGAGAGATCACTTACTACATTCGAGGCTTATAAAGTACAAGAAAGGTGGGAGGGGGGGTTCAGGATGAGGGACACATGTACACCCATGGCTGATTCATGTCAATGTATGGCAAAAACCACTACAATATTGTAAAGTAATTAGCCTCTAATTAAAATAAATAAATTATTTTTTTAAAAAAATTGGAGAATGAAAAAAAATAATAAAGTACAAGCAAGGTGTTCAATACAATTGGGGTAAAGGCTAGAAGGAAGTGTTTTGATGCCATGAAAAGAATACTGGGAACCTAACCACGTCTCTGGTAGGATCAGAAGAGCCTCCTTGAGATGTAACCTTTGGTCCACACTCTGAAAGAGGAGTACTTATCAACCAGGGGAAGTGGTGCTAGCCAAGGGTTAGAGGCAGAGGGAAGCACCTGGGTCCTTATGTGAAAAGAAGCGAACCCGAGAGGCTGAGGGAAGACTGAGGTAGCCAGAGTAGAGAGGGCATGAGAGAGGCCCGCAGAAGAGAGTCAGGCCAGGTTCCTACCTTGCAGGTGACAGCAAGGACTTTGGTCTTTGTCCTGAAAACAGAGGGGAGCCCGTGAAATGCTGTGAGCAGGCGTGTGCCACAGTAAGCTCACTGTGTGTGCAGCAGAAAATGGGGTTGTTGGGGGGAGAAGACTACACAGGAGCCCCAAGGCACTATTGGCCTGCCATAGGACTGAGAGGAGTAGACAGACTGCAGAGTGTTGGCGGGGTGGAGGGGAAGCAGTTAGTCACAAAAGAGAGGGAAGTACCGAGAGCTCTGGGTTGTGGATGCCGCGGGTGGTTCCGAGGAGGGGCCAGCTCAGCAGCCGGGCTGGAATAGTGAGGATGGAGCCAGACTTCAGGGGGGCTGTGCAGAGTGAAGTAGGGCATGAAGAGTAGCCTTCACTTAAGACAAATGGCGCTGGCGAGAAGGCTGCTTCAAAGGTGCCTGTTTTCCAAAGAGAAAGGTTTTTGTTGTGGTTTGGCATGTTGATTGGCTGTGGGCCACGGATTCATCTTTTAAGGGCCCTAGTGGAAAATCAGCCTTAGAAGAGGAGGAATATTGTTTCCTGGGAAAGAGAGGAAGGGGGCCACAGCATCTAGTGGGGAAATTCAGACTTGCCTCGTTTCCTGCGGTGACGCAGTATGTGCGTAGTCGAGAGCACGGGTAAATACCCGGGGTCTAGAACGGGCTGCCTCACGCACCAGCCCTGTGACCTGCGGCAAGGGCCTTAAGCTCTCTGTGTCTCGAGCTCCTCGTCTAGAAAATGACAGTAGTACCTAGTTCATGCGATAGCCATTAGGATTAAGTGAGTCAGAGAATAATGTGGCTCTTGGTAGCCACAAAAAATAAGTATAAGTACTACGCCAGGCAAACTCTGCAAATCCCCGAAAACAGGAGCAGTATGAGGCACTTCAAAGAATTTTGGTTTTTACTGCCATTCTATGTTACCTTCTTACGTTAAATGAGCTCTGGGTACGGTCTTTTTAAGCAAAACATTAGGTTGAATAGGACAAAGCAGTGGGCAGTACATTGTTATTTCCTAGCTCATTCCCAAAGGTGACAAAAGAAAGTCTTGTGAGGCTTTGCCAACTAAACCTTACACTAAACGCTGGTAAAAGACTGTCCTTAAAGTGGTAGGAAATCCAAAATCAGGACCAGGCCTAAGATAAGAAGCCATAGTTTTTGTTACTTGTGTTCAGTTGTGAGGGCACTGGAAAGCAAGCAAGTTCTCCACCCTGGCCCAGGCTTTCCAGAACAATTAGGTATGCGGGGCAGCTCGCAGCCAGCCGGCACAGTGCCTGACCTCAGAGAGATCGCTGTCGGCTCCAATATTTGCATTTTCTCTGTTCAAAAGCATTTGGCACCTGGTTTGTAATTCTGTATTCATAGCATTAACTATTCATGAAGGAAAACTGTGGGAAAACTACTAATACCATAAATCACTTTACTGGACCATTTTGGTTTTTTTCCTTTATCCTCTTTGTTGGTAATGATACAGCTAACACAGTCCTGAATTCTCTCTGTAAAAGTATTTATCGTCATTTTTCAACTTCTCCAGCGAGAACACTGGAGGGTAAGCGATATGGTATGAAATAAGGCACTTTATATTATTTCATACGGGTAGCAAATCGCCTCAGTTTATTAAATAGTACATACTTTAGCCCCTGACGTAAAACGCTTCTTGTATTTTATATCGACTTCCTATATACATTGAGACTGTTTTCTCATGTCCCACCATCGATTTATCTGTTGCACACTGTTCTGGTTGCTGCAGTGCTCAGCTCAGCTCAGCTCAGGCGCTCAGTCGTGTCTGCCTCTCTGTGACCCCGTGGACTGCAGCTCGCCAGGCCTCCCTGTGCATCACCAGCTCCCGGAGCTCACTCAGACTCAGGTCCATCGAGTCAGTGATGCCATCCAGCCATCTCATCCTCTGTCGTCCCGTTACCTCCCCCCTTCAGTCTTTCCCAGCATCAGGGTCTTTTCAGATGAGTCACTTCTTTGCATCAGGTGGCCAAAGTGTTGGAGTTTCAGCTTCAGCAGCAGTCCTTCCAATGAATATTCAGGACTGGTCTCCTTTAAGATAGACTGGTTGGATCTCCTTGCAGTGGAAGGGACTCTCAAGAGTCTTCTCCAACACCACGGTTTGAAAGCTTCCATTCTTTGACGTTCAGCTTTCTTTCTAGTCCAACTTTCACATCCATACATGACTACTGGAAAAACCATACCTTTGACTAGACGGACCTTTGTTGGCAACGTAGTGTCTCTGCTTTTTAATATGCTGTCTAGGTTGTCATAACTTTTCCTCCAACGAGCAAGCATCTTTTAATTTCATGGCTGCAGTCACCATCTGCAGTGATTTTGGAGCCCAAAAAAATAGTCTGTCTCTGTTTCCCCGTCTATTTGCCATGAAGCGATGGGACCAGATGCCATGACCTTCATTTTCTGAACATTGAGCTTTAAGCCAACCTTTTCACTCTCCTCTTTCACTTTCATCAAGAGGCTCTTTAGTTCACTTTCTGCCATAAAGGGTGGTGTCATCTGCACATCTGAGGTTATTGATATTTTCTCCCAGCAATCTTGATTCCAGCTTGTGCTTCATCCAGGCCAGCATTTCTCATGATGTACTCTGCATGTAAGTTAAATAAGCGGGGTCACAATATACAGCCTTGATGTACTCCTTTCCCAATTTGGAACCAGTCTGTTGTTCCATGTCCAGTTCTAACTATTGCTTCTTGACCTGCATACAGGTTTCTCAGAAGGCAGATCAGGTGGTCTGGTATTCCCGTCTCTTGATGAATTTTCTACAGTTTGTTGTGATCCACACAGTCAAAGGCTTTGGCATAGTCAATAAAGCAGAAGTAGATGTTTTTCTGGAACTCTCTTGCTTTTTTGATGATCCAGCGGATGTTGGCAATTTGATCTCTGGTTCCTCTGCCTTTTCTAAAACCAGCTTGAACATCAGGGAGTTCAGTTCATGAGCATTACTTTTTTTTTTTTTTTTTTTGAGCATTACTTTACTAGCGTGTGAGATGAGTGCAATTGTGCGGTAGTGTGAGCATTCTTTGGCATTGCCTTTCTTTGGGATTGGAATGAAAACTGACCTTTTCCAGTCCTGTGGCCACTGCTGAGTTTTCCAAATTTGCTGGCATATTGAGTGCAGCACTTTCACAGCATCATCTTTTAGGATTTGAAATAGCTCAACTGGAATTCCATCACCTCCACTAGCTTTGTTCGTAGTGATGCTTCCTAAAGCCCAATTGACTTCACATTCCATGATGTCTGGCTCTAGATGAGTGATCACACCATTGTGGTTATCTGGGTCATGAAGATCTTTTTTGTACAGTTCTTCTGTGTATTCTTGCCACCTCTTCTTAATATCTTCTGCTACTGTTAGGTCCATACCATTTCTGTCCTTTATTGTCCTTACTTTATGTTAAATTCCTAGAAACCATGTTTCTCCCATCAGAAAGTACAATATACTTTATTATATATTTTCTAGGAACAAGAATCTGAAAAAGTGAGATTTATCTCTGTTGATGAAAGTATACCTTAAAGACACACTCACTTCTAATGAGTATAATTTTAACTTTTGCACCCTTTTTTTTTTTTACAGGATATTAATGCCCATGCCTGTGTTACTGGTAAGCCCATCAGTCAGGGTGGAATCCATGGACGGATCTCTGCTACTGGCCGGGGAGTTTTCCATGGGATTGAAAACTTCATCAATGAGGCTTCTTACATGAGTATTTTAGGAATGACACCAGGATTTGGAGATAAAACGTTTGCGGTTCAGGTAAAAATGTTTGTTGCGCTCTTAAGGAATAACTGATAAATAGGCAGTAAGTTTTTCAGTGTTTTTAGATTTGCAAGTTTTAGAAATTCTGCTGAAGTGCGGTTGACTTGCGGTGCTGGGTTAGTTTCTGTCGCGCAGCACAGCGATTCCGTTACACATGTATGTGGATTCCTTTCCGTATCCTTTTCCATTACGGTTTGTCACAGAATAGTGAATGTATCTCCCTGTGCTTTACAGTAGGACCTTGCTTTTTACCCATCTCATATTCACATCTGCTAATGCCAGACTCCCAGTCCATTCCTCCTTCGCCCCCTCCCCCTTGGCAACTACAAGTCTGTTCTCTGTGTCTGTGAGTAGAAGCAATTATCTACTGTGGTCTTAGAGGGCTGTTTTTCATGCGGGCACATCCCTATGTAGCCTGCATGGGTTTAGTGTGGTTTCATGCGAGGGCCGTTTGTAGTGTGGGTGCCTGCCGCCTCTTTCCTCAGTGTATGCTAGCCGTTATCCCCTGGATAGGAAGTGTGAGTGGTGTTGTGACCAAAGCCTGCACTGGATATTCGGCGAGGCCACCCCTTTGCTATGCATGGCCCAAGGGCTCAGCTCTGATTTCAGCCCCACTCTGTGCATGGGCAGTCTGCTAGTGCGAGCTCCAAGAGCCCAGCAAGGGGGCAGCAGGGTGTGTGTTCCCAGTGCCTGCAGAGAAAGAGGGTGCTGTGGCGACCATGCCCCTCACTTCAGATGCCCTTAACAGTGGCCCATCCTTATACTCCTGTGTCTGTGGCAGGGCCAAGCTTCTTCACACACACTCTGCTGCAGCCATACCGCACTCAGGCTGTCTCCAGGCGGCCGACAGCAGTCCTCCCCCAGGTCTGGCCTCTCAGCTCCGAGCTTCAGCACTCACACCCGACCTCGACCAGCAGACGTGTATTTCAGGCTGGGTGCACTGGGTGGTGGCATGGGCAGTCTGCACAGGTCTCTTCTCTGCCCTGCCTGCCACAGAACAGTTGTGCTCTCTTCTGAGCCTCTGAAACCTCTTTCCTGATCTCCCCAACCTGCGAGGCGGCTTCCTAGGATACAGGCCCCTCTCCCCTTCTGTAGCTCCCTTCCAGGGCTTCCCTGGTGGCTCAGACAGTAAAGAATCCAGCTGTAGTACCAGACACCCGGGTTCACTCCCTGGGTCAGGGAGGATTCCCTGGAGAGGGGAACGGCTACCTACTCCAGTATGCTTGCCTGGAGAATTCCATGGACAGAGGGGCCTGACAGGCCACAGTCCATTCCATGGGGTCACAAAGAGTCGGACACAACTGAGTGATGAACACTTTGACACTTTCATTCCAGGGACACAGGTCCCATTCCACTTCCCCCTTTTTTTTCCTTTCATCCTACCTGATTAATAGATCTTTAAAGATCTATTAACGGAAAGATGTAAACTAATAGATCTTTCTTGTCCTTCCAGGTGTTGAGGTCTAGTGATTAGTAGGTGTTCTGTGAAGATTGGTCCGTTCGTAGATGTATTTTTGATGTATTTCTGGGAAGAGGCGAGTTCCACATCCTCTCAGTTGGAGCCTCTAGATTTGCAGTTTTTAAAATTTGATCCTTTGGATCTCTTAAGGTTTCAAATGGACATTTGCAGAGTAATACATCCTCTTAAACTATTATATGTATACACGGTGATCCAGATTTCAGCTTTCGATCGATGTTTGATTAGTTTGCTTAGAAGAATCGAAATTAAGTTGAATGCTACTTTAAAATAAGACTCATATTCCTCCCAGTTAGTGACTTGTCTTTTCATGACCATAGGACATCTGGCCATCGGGGACTGAGGTCCTAGGTAGTTGCCATTTCTTTATAAGTCAGCAGGCTGCTCATAACTGAATGTCTTCAGGACTCACTAGCACAAATTACAAAGGGTTGAGTTCTGAATTCCAAAACACAGAAATTTATTACTGAAGAGAGACATGGATTCTTTTGTCAAAAGACTATGGAGAATCACTTCTAAACTAGCAGAATGTGTATTGGTCAGAAAATGACTCAACCATCTGTGCTAGGACTTTGATTTTGTCTCATGTACAACTGTTGTTCACAGGGATTTGGGAACGTGGGCCTGCACTCTATGAGATATTTACATCGTTTCGGTGCTAAGTGTGTTGCTGTTGGTGAGTCTGATGGCAGCATATGGAATCCAGATGGTATTGACCCAAAGGAACTGGAAGACTTCAAATTGGTATGTTATTCTAATATCTGAGGAGTTTGACCACCTGGGTGTTACAAAGTTGAAGTAAGCATTATTGAGATCTGTTTCCATCGCTTCTTTTAGATTAGTTTTTACTGGGGCATAGTTGATTTACAATGTTGCACTAGTTTCTACTGTACAGTGAAGTGAATCAGTTATAATATATCCATTTTTGGGGTTCCTGCCCAGGTAGGTCATTTACAGGGTACTGAGTAGAGTTCCCTGTGCCATACAGTAGGTTCTTACTGGTTATCTGTTTTTATATGTAGCAGTCTGTCGGTCCCAGTCTCTCCATTTATCCCTTCCCCACTGCCCCCCGGGTAACCATAAGTTGACTTTCTGCACCCGTGACCCTGTCTCTGTTCTGTAGAGAGGCTCACTATGCCCCTGTTTAGACTGCACGTGTCAGCAATGTCATGCGTTTGTCCCTCTGACGTTCTTCACTCAGGAGGACAGTCTCTGGGCCCATTCATGTCACTGGCCATGGCGTTGCTTCGTGCCTTTTCTGGCTGAGTAATATCCCATTGTGTATATGTACCATCTCTTCTCTGTCCCTTCCTCTGTCCGTGGACATTTATGTTGCTTCTGTGCCCTGGCTACTTTTTGAATTACGGTTTTCTCCAGACATATGCCCAGGAGCGGGGTTGCTGAATCATGCTGTAGCTCTGTCTGTAGGCACCTCCATACTGTGCTTCTTATTGGCTATGCCAGGTTACATTCCCACCAACAGTATAGGTGGGTTCCCTTTCCTCCACAAGCTCCCCAGCATTTACTATTTGTAGATTTCTTGTTGATGGCCATTCTGACCAGGGGAAGGTGGTACCTCACTGTACAGTTGTTTTGCTTTTAATATTTTATTTGTTTTTTGGCTGAGCTGTCTTTTCATTGCTGTGCGTCAGTTGCAGAGAGAGGAGGCTGCCCTCCAGTTGCCATGCGGGGAGTTCTCACTGCAGTAGTTTCTCTTGTTGGCAGCACAGGCTGTAGGGCACGAGAGCCTCGGTAGTTGCCACTCTTGGGCTCTGGGGCGCAGGCTCAGTAGTTGAAGTACACAGACTTAGTTGCCCCACGGCATGTGGATTGCTCCCGGATCAGGGATCAAACTGGTGTCCCCTGCACTGCAAGGTGGATTCTTAACCACTGAACCACCAGGGAAGCCCTTCACTGTAGTTTTGATTTGCATTTTTCTAATAATTAGTGATGCTAAGCATCTTTTCATGTGCCTCTTGGCCATCTGTCTATCTTCTTTGGAGAAATAGCTACTTAGGTCTTCCATTCATTCTTCTGTTTGTTTTTTTAACGAGCTGCATGAGTATATTTTGGAGATTAATCCCTTGTTGGTCTCTTTCCCTTCTGTGTTTGTCTTTTCACTTTGTTTGCTTATGAGACTTCATATTATAGGCACTGAACATGAACATTTAAACTCTGTTGCAGCCATTAATTCTGGTTTTTAATCAATTATAGCAACATGGAACCATCCTGGGCTTCCCCAAAGCAAAGATCTACGAAGGGAGCATCTTGGAGGTTGACTGTGACATACTGATCCCTGCCGCCAGCGAGAAACAGCTGACCAAGTCCAATGCTCCGAGAGTCAAAGCCAAGGTGGCGTGGGGTGGGCACGGCCACACCGATGCGACTGAAGCTCATAGAAAAGCTCCAATGGCTTTCTTCTTAAAAAAAAAAAAAAATAGCTTTACTGGGATAAAATTCACACATAGTTCCCCAGCATGCAATTTAAAGGGGAATTTTTTGTCTCTCTCACAGCCCTCTCCCATGCACACATATCTCTGAGGCTCAGCTGGAGGGGATTTCACAGTGTTATCAGCATTTCTCTATGTTTCTAACTTTCTTGCAGATCATTGCTGAAGGTGCCAACGGACCAACAACTCCAGAAGCTGATAAGATTTTCCTAGAGAGGAACATCATGGTTATCCCAGTAAGGAAACTCTGTTTGCCAGGTTGCAAATGTACTCAGAGTCATAATTGGTTTTTTGCAAGGAATTGTGGGGAGAGGATTGTTAGTTTCCCAAGCCTTAGTGAATTTTTCATCTTTATTTTGCTTTTAAGAAAATAAAGTGAAAAAAAAAAAAAAAAGATAGTTCACTTGGACCTGAACATTTTCTTTCAACTTCAGGCTCTTTCTTGAGTATGTATTTAGACTTCTTAAATCCAGTTATATAAATGTAAAATGTGCTAGAAATACTACTGTAACTTGCCAATGTTCCTTGCTCCTTTCACTCAGAAAGCTAATGTGAGTAACATGTGCTTAAGTGTTTCAGTGGTTAAGCGTGGGGGTCTGTAGCAAAAGGCCGTTAGAAGTTAGTGTTGACTTGCGATGCATTTTGAAGAATTCCTTTTGCTGCAAGCACTTTAAAAAATTTCAGCTAAACTGAATTTCTTAAGTACAGACTTTCTGCCCAGATGTGTATGGGAAGTTTGAAATGTAATCTGCTTTCACACTGAGCTCTTACGTTCACTGTGAGCTTTCACTGAAGCCATCATCTCATTTTCTGTGCACAGGATCTCTACTTGAATGCTGGAGGGGTAACAGTGTCTTACTTTGAGTGGCTGAAGAATCTGAATCACGTCAGCTACGGTCGTTTGACCTTCAAATATGAACGGGATTCTAACTACCACTTGCTTAGTGAGTTCTGATTATTGTATTCTCTGAGAGTAATCTTTTGGACCATCTAAAAGTTTGGGGAAAGCTTGTGTTTAATAAAAGGACTAATTTCCTTTTTTTTTCCCCCAAAAAAATTCCAAGATAATTCTGATATGCATCTGGGTTTTAAAAAGTAATTACAGGTTTTTCTGTTAAATGGTAGTTGTGGTGATATAGAATTCTGTTATTTTTCTGTTGACCAATAATGATACAGTGGTATTAAGTGAGTAATAGTTACATAATTAGATGTTTTTTTCTTTTAGTTTTTTAATTTTTTTTTTAAACTGGAGGATAATTGCTTTACAATATTGTTTTGATCTCTGCCATACATCAACATGAATCAACCATAGGTATACATAAGTCCCCTCCCTCTGGAACCTCCCTCCGTCTTTAATCTCAGAATAGGAAACCATTCTGTCTCATGAATCTTAGACCAAAAATATACAATTTCTTTAGAGATATTCAGTATATGAACTCTCTAGAATGTATTTATATTCCAGTGTTTATTCTGCAAGTGTTCCCAGAACATAATCTGTAAGTTAGTAATATATAAAGAGTATCCTTTTAAACCCTGTTGATACTCTATCCATTTCTTCCTCAGGTTGCTCTTGGTAAAGACCTCTCTAGTGTCAAGAATTTTTTGCATCTTCTGATAAGAATGCTGTTTGTCTTTGACTAGAGTAGGCTTCAGAGTTAACACTAGTATTTTCCTCAAGCTAAAATAAGACCAAGACCTCCAGCTGAGCTTTACTGAGCCAACTGAGAATCTGGGTGAAGTTTTCCATCAATTCCTGTTCCTTTTTCTTTTTAAAAGAGCCAAGGAAAACCCTGGTAATGGGTGTTATGGAAACAGATCGGTGACCTAAATTCACACTTACATAGGAATTTGGCAAAGTGCTTTATTCCTTTCAGCTCAGTTTTAAATGAGTAACCCTTTTATGTCATTAGCGTTGAAGGTTTCCAAAACTATTCAGTTTAGGATTGTGAATATAGTTTGGGATTCCTTTTGGTTGTATTTCATTTGTTTTCTCCTACTAGCAAAATTTTATCTTCATTTCTCGGCTTTTTATAGTGTCTGTTCAAGAGAGTTTGGAAAGGAAATTTGGAAAACATGGTGGAACTATTCCCATTGTACCCACAGCAGAGTTCCAAGACAGGATATCGGTGAGTGTGCTTGTGACAGTATTTTCCATACACGGCCTGCTCTCTTCTTTAGATTAGGCCAGGCAGATTAAATGGGCTTGAGGGGTGGTAATCAACATGACAATTATATGACTTCCCTTTTTATTATGTTCTAAAAATGGAGTATCTTAGTGTGAAATAATTCATGGTTCTACTGCTTTTGATACTTCTACAATATAGATGACTCAACAAGTGATTCTAACATGGTTGTGAAGAATTATTGTGTATTTTGACTCTCAAGCTTTAGAGAAATAGAACTGAAAAGTAAACATTAGATTGACTTACATCAAGATTGAAATTGCAATATGGACACATTAAGAAAACAGATGAGAACAGATATTTTATGTTAATTAGCTCTCAATAGAATATATTAATACACATCATAAAGAGAACCTCTTTACCAGTAAATGGCAGACAGACATCATGAAAAAAATCACAGGAAATAGGCTTCGAAGAAATGTTTAACCTCATTGTTAAAGAAATACAAATTAAAACAAGGATCCTTTAATGTATTAATCTAGCATAAACAATGGATCTTATACTCACCATGTCTGTGGTGAAGCAGTTCTTTATTCTGATGACAGTGCAAAAATGTTATTAAAGTGTTCCTGCTCTTTGACACTATAGTAACATCCTTCTGCGAATTAATCCTACAAAAATAGTTCTGAAGGAGAGGACTGATTCTGGGCGTGATGCCACTGACCTGTGTGTGTAGTCATTTTCAAAATTAGGTTTGATTTAACATTCTGGTGGTGGGGGAGGGCCAGAAAATGGCTAAATTATATATCTTATGAAATAGTCCATCATAGAAATAATTTAAGACTGTTACAACATTGGGAAATGTTAAGGGCTTTGTTTTGAACGAAACAATGCTTTTTCCACTCTGCATACTAACTGTTCTCTTCAAAGAACCTTCCTCTTCTCCACAGCTGTGTATCCCTTAGTTTGGTCCCTCCTGGGATACCCAGACCCACTCCCTGCTCGAGGAGCATCACCCCTCTGTTCCCTGAAAGCCCCCTCTGTGCGCCAGCATGCCGTCTGTGTGTCCATCGCAGGGGGGTCCCGTGCGCTCCCAGCTCCTGCCGCCACAGCAGCTCTGGGCTGGGCTTCTTGCTCCTGCCCGTGGTCGCCCCATGTCGCAGCACGTGCCCTGCCTCATAGCAGCCAGTGTATCAGTCTTGCAACTTTCAGATGTTTTCAGTGCTTCCAATTTTCAATTTTAAGGCTGTTTCTCACCTCTTATTGAGTTATTTATTACAGAAGTTTTGTAATAAGTTTGAGCTGAAAAACAAGTTTTTGCCCCCAGCTCCTTCCCTCTAGTCTCCCCTTCCCCAGCCATGATCTGGCCCTGCCAGGACCTGTATCACTGACCTGATCATCCTTCCACTGTCCCTCATTACCCCCATCTTCACTTAAATTCTATTCACCATCATTAGAGTCCCTCCCTGGTCTTGTTCTGCTTCATCACACCCCCTTGTTAACACCAGAACCTGATGAAATCCCCTGCTCTGCCTCCTCCATTCCTCCCCTGTAGCAGGAGGCCCCGCTGACTCTTCAAACTCTAACTTCAAGTAGGCTCTCAGTTCCCCAGCAATTAAGCTACTTTCCCCTGTTCCACTCATCTTCTCATTTTCCTGGTGATTATGTCACCTTTTCTCCTGTTCTCCCCTGCGCTCCAGTTCATGTCCTGGCATCTGTTCACAGAAGAGTGAAGCATCAGGGAACCTGCACACCTACACAGCTTCTGGCGTCTGCGCCGTTACTGTTACAGAGCAGCTCTGCCTCCATCTCACCCCGCATCTTGTTCTGGGCAACTGGACGACCCGCTTTCAGCTTCCAGCAAACCTTTGCCTCTTTTGCATCACCAGTTCTCCCTCTTCAGTCTTTGCTATCAATGTAACAAACGCTTTCTTAAGAAAACATAAATCTTTCGATCACACTGGCCCTTCCAGGTCTTGTCATTTTTATCTCCTATATAGCAAGGGCCTGCAGCCCCTGGGTCCCATCTGTGGCCTGTTAGGGACCAGCTGCACAGCGGGAGGTGAGCAGCAGGCAGATAGGTGGAGCTTCATCTGTGGCCCCAGCCACTCCCCATTGCTGGCAGTACCGCCTGAGCTCCGCCTCCTGTCAGATCAGCGATGGCATGATATTGTCAGAGGCACACAAACCCCACTGTGACTTGCACACGCCTCACAAGCGCTAGTGCCTGATGACCTGAGGTGGGCCTGAAGCAGCGATGCTGCCCCTGTCACCAACAGGTCTGGCTGCACAGAGACGGTAATAAATCAGAACGCTGTCAGCGAGTGGGAAATGATGGTGAGCTGTACTTCACTACATATCGCAGTGTGATAATAATAGAAATAAAGTGCACAATAAATGTGTCTGAGTCACCCCAGAACCGTCCTTCCTCCCCAGCCCATGGGATGATTGTCTTCCCTAAAACCCGTCCCCGCTGCCAAAAAAAGGGACCGCTGCTAATCAGCATACCTCCGTACGAGGTGCATAGTCTCTGTTCTCAGTTCGTCTATATCCATACCGCCTATTCTGCCCGCACGCCACCAAAACTGCTCTTGTCCAGGTAACCAGTTTGGCAGCATTGCCAAACGGTCATTTGCTGGGCTGTCGTTTTCCAGTTCTCACTCCCCGTGGAAATACGTCTTAGCTCCCAGGGTGCCCCATCCTCCTGGATTTCTCCCTGCTTCACTCGCCAGCCCTGCTGCTGATTCCTGTCATCACTCTGCCCTGTTAACAGTGGAAGCCGCCAGGCCCTGAGCCATGCTCAGTCTGAACTCAAAATTTTGGTGATCTGAGCGGCATGGTTTTTAAGTGTGTATGCTGTTTCCTCTGCTAGAATCTAAACTATGAGAAGAGAGAAGTTTCACTGTTTTGTTTTCTGCTGTGTCCCCAGTACGTGGAAGAGTTCCTAGCACATAGTATATATACAGTATTTGAATGAGTGAGGGAGCGAAAGGCATATCAGTATTCCTCTTGTAAAGCAAGTGTTTCCTAATTTGGTAGAACAAGTTTGGAGTAAGGTTTAACCCACGTTTCTTTTTTTTTTTGTTTTTAACCCACGTTTCTTAATTGATACAAATGTTATACAAATGTACCTTCCTGAGTGAACACACATTAATTGGATAAAGTTCAGCATAGATAACTAGTTGGTGAGCTACTTTAAGTTTCTGTCTGGCACATCAATATGTGTTTGACAGCTCTATATGTCATATTAGGAGTGCTGATAGGAATACCCAGCTCTAAAAAATTTATAAATAGATATTTTAAATTAAGTATATCTTGGCTGAAAGAAAACAATTCTATCTCGCTGTATATTGACTTAAGAATCTTTTGTGCTCTGATAGGTGAAGCATGTCTTTGTATGGTTTTGGTTAAACTATTCTTTTTCCTAACAGGGTGCCTCTGAGAAAGACATCGTGCACTCTGGTTTAGCCTACACCATGGAGCGCTCTGCCAGGGTACGTACACAGAGGCGCCTGTGTTTCTGCCGGCTGCCTGAAGCGCAGCTCAGCTGCGTCGCCTCGGCTGCCTACCTGTGTGTTCAGTGACAGGGAGTATCAGTCTGCTTAAATGTTCCGGAACGTGTGCCTTTCATTCTTAAATGATGAGCGTTGTTTCTGGGGTCCTCAATACGTTTTCCAGACTTGGAAATAAATAATGCCGAGTTAGGAGGAGTGACGTTTAGCTTAGTCAGCCAGACCGGATTGCAGCTCAGTGCGCATTACTGTTACAGCAGGAAGCTACCTCGCTGCATAGAATCCGGTATGTGTGGAAGTGTTCTTGACAACTTGATCATTATTGCAAAGCCTTTCAAGCACAGTTTGAGTCCAGTTTTCTTTTTTTTTTTTTTAATATAAATTTATTTAATTGGAGGCTAATTACTTTACAATATTGTATTGGTTTTGCCATCATCAACATGAATCCGCCATGGGTGTACACGTTCCCATCCTGAACCCCTGCTCCCACCTCGCTCCCCATACCATCCCTCTGGGTCATCCCAGTGCACCAGCCCCGAGCATCCTGTATCAGGCATGGAACCGGGACTGGTGATCCATTTCACATATGATATTATACATATTTTAATGCCATTCTCCCAAATCATCCCACCCTCGCCCTCTCCTGCAGAGTCCAAGGACTGTTCTATACATCTGTGTCTCTTTTGCTGTCTCGCATACGGGGTTATCATTACCATCTTTCTAAATTCCATATGTTAGTATACTATATTGGTGTTTTTCTTTCTGGCTTACTTCACTCTCTATAATAGGCTCCAGTTTCATCCACCTCATTAGAACTGATTCAAATATATTCTTTTAATGGCTGAGTAATACTCCATTGTGTATATGTACCACAGCTTTCTTATCCATTCGTCTGCTGATGGGCATCTAGGTTGCCTCCATGTCCTGGCTATTATAAACAGTGCTGCGATGCACATTGGGATACATGTGTCTCTTTCAGTTCTGGTTTCCTCAGTGTGTATGCCCAGCAGTGGGATTGCTGGGTTGTATGGCAGTTCTATATTTCCAGTTTTTTAAGGAATCTCCACACTGTTCTCCATAGTGGCTGTACTAGTTTGCATTCCCACCAACAGTGTAAGAGGGTTCCCTTTTCTCCACACCCTCTCCAGCATTTATTGCTTGTAGACTTTTGGATTGCAGCCATTCTGACTGGCATGAAAGGGTACCTTATTGTGGTTTTGATTTGCATTTCTCTGATAATGAGTGATGTTGAGCATCTTTTCATGTGTTTGTTAGCCATCTGTATGTCTTCTTTGGAGAAATGTTTGTATGGTTCTTTGGCCCGTTTTTTGATTGGGTCGTTTATTTTTCTGGAATTGAGCTGCAGGAGTTGCTTGTATATTTTTGAGATTAATTATTTGTCAGTTGCTTCGTTTGCTGTTATTTTCTCCCCTTCTGAAGGCTGTCTTTTCACCTTGCTTATAGTTTCCTTTGTTGTGCAGAAGCTTTTAATTTTAATTAGGTCCCATTTGTTTATTTTTGCTTTTATTTCCAATATTCTGGGAGGTGGGTCATAGAGGATCGTGTTGTGATTTATGTCGGAGAGTGTTTGGCCTATGTTCTCCTCTAGGAGTTTATAGTTTCTGGTCTTAGGTTTAGATCTTTAGTCCATTTTGAGTTTATTTTTGTGTATGGTGTTAGAAAGTGTTCTAGTTTCATTCTTTTACAAGTGGTTGACCAGTTTTCCCAGCACCACTTGTTAAAGAGTTTGTCTTTTCTCCATTGTATATTCTTGCCTCCTTTGTCAAGGAAAAAATATGGAAACGCTTCACGAATTCGCGTGTCCTCCTTGCGCAGGGGCCATGCTAATCTTCTCTGTAACTAGTGCGGCCGAAGCGAGCACTGAGTCCAGTTTTCTTAATTTCTTCTCAAGTTCAGATTCTATCCACTTGGCATTAAGTTGAAATAGCAGAGCAGATATTGATCGTGGTGTCTACCGTTAATTTTTTGAGATAACTAGCATATCGTAAATTCACCCTTTTAAAATATTTAACAAAATAGCCTTTAAGTTCAGAAAGCTGTGTAGCCATCACCAGTAACTCTAGAACATTTCCATCACCCCGTCCTTAGTTCATTTGCATTATTAGTGTATATCATACTTGCTTCAGATTACTAGATGTCTAAGGGGTCTAGAGATAGCTCACATCTTAAATTTTGAAGAGTAAAGTAGCACCTTCTTGTTGCCTAAACAATAGTTTGTATCAATTCCAGAGAATTAATCCTTCCCAGCTAGAAGTTGTTCTACCACCTAAGTAGTTTCTCTTTGGCTAATACAAATCCAGTCCTAAAGTGGCACCCGGGCAACCCGTACCAGGCTCACATGTGCCTTGTGTGTTCATGGATTGGCTGCTTGAGTCGGGGTGATAATCACTGCGTTTTCTCCTTCATCTCAGCAAATCATGCGCACAGCCATGAAGTATAACCTGGGACTGGACCTGAGAACGGCCGCCTACGTCAACGCCATCGAGAAAGTCTTCAAGGTGTACAATGAAGCTGGCGTGACCTTCACATAGACCGGGCTGTGGCTGACACCCTCACTGCCCTTTCACCTCTTCCTCTGCAGACCTATCGCAAGTTTACATGCAACCCCAGAAATCTCTCTCATGACGCAATGGACACCATTCACAGCAAGTCAATCCAAATCAGCCCTTTAAGAAAAAAGTAACTAAGGTTAGGGGATCATATATAAGCTAATAGGTGATCGTAGGAATTAGCTATTCCAGAGAGTCGTTTGGGCATTTTGCCTTTAAAAAGTTTTTTCCGTCTGCCTGTGCTGCCTTTCTCCGTGGCTGCTCCCCAGCACAGTCAACTGTGGCCCTAGGAAAGCACCTTTCGGCCAAGACCAGTCAGTCACTTGCCGCTTCAGCTCTGAACAGGTATCAGGTGCTTTGACACATGTAAGAAGCAGGCATATGGCATTTTCAGGAGGTAGCATGGTTCTCAAGTGAGTTACTGGTATTTTACATCAGCAAAATAACTCGATTTTATAGGTTACAAACAACAACAACAAAAACTGATCTCTTTATGTATTTTACTCTTTTAGAAAAAGTACATGCTGCTGTAAGAAAATTGCCTTTAATCATTTAACAAGCCTAACCTTGACTCAAGCAGTGAATGCCTATAAACATAATAAATGAAAAAAGCTATAGTATTTTTATAACATAAAACAGTATCATTTATAGCTTGTCAATTGCATACTGTCATCCAGCAAAAATAAAAAGCCCAGTAGAGAATTAAGTTATCTTCATACCTGCAAATGATGGAGGCTGTTTTTGTTAAGGCTGTCGGAATTTACTAACCACAATTATGATATATAGTCCAAAGAATGTAGTAACCTCCTTATCATGTTAATTAATTGTTCTCTTTTGAAGATCTGTTGCATTGACTAATTGAACGATAATTCAAGTAGAGTATCCCAGAAAAAACCACCTGGGCTCCCTCTTCGGAGTCTGGCTGGTGGCCCTGAGCATTGCCAATGGCCCCAACTCTCCCTGACTTTGTGTCCTCGTTTAGAGGCCTCATCTTTGCGCACGGCTTCATCGCCAGTGGGCTGGAAGCAACTTGGGGTTGTATTTTGTTGGGAGTTGTTTGGCCAGGGCCTTTGAACAGTAGTGCCCCAATGAAGTACTAGGGAGTATTTATGTAAGAATGAGCTTTTCTTTCTTTCTTTTTTTTTTTTAACAATAATATCCTTTTAGAAATTTCTAACTACTTTGTAACTGCATGACTTAACCTGGTGATAAAACAGTTATTAAAAAGACTACCTTTTCAAAAAAAAAAGAAAAGAAAACAAGTAAAAACGCTGGGGTTGTAGCTGGTTTTGAAGTTTTGTGAAGTACATGAAAATTATATAGTTAAGTATTTTGAGTGCTATCCTTTGTTCACTTTATAAAACTTATTTTGGGGTTTGTTTACAGATTGGAAACCTCCACCTGCACAAACTGGATGAACTTGACTGCCTTGTGAAGGGCTTGCTGTATATAGATTCTGTCAGTTTCAATGGACAAGCAGAGTGCTATTATTTTGCTAATGCCTCAGAACCTGAGAGGTGCCAAAAGATGCCTTTTAACCTGGATGATCCCTATCCGCTCCTGGTAGTGAACATTGGCTCGGGAGTCAGTATTTTAGCAGTCCATTCCAAAGACAACTATAAACGAGTAACCGGAACAAGGTGGTAGCATTTTTGTTCTTAGAGCAGCATTCATATTGTTTTATTCTTAGAAATTGTGAAATCTATCTATATCTATCTATATATGGCAGCTTCATCAGAAAAAGTGTATTGTGCAATAGCTAGAAATGTATATATGTAAGTAAAAGTTATAGTGTTGCAGATAGTACTGTTTTATAAGGCATGTGTGTAGACTTAAACTAAAATCATGAAATGTTTGTATTTGGTTAGTGTCAGTTGTTATTAAAATTTCCATAATGAAGCATGAATTTTTATCTGGAATGATTCCAATAATACTTTTATTTTCCAAAACATATTTCTCATTTTTATATAGATATATTTAAGCCTAAATTTTACCACATGCTTATTTGATTCATGGTTAAAGTACAAAGTATTGGGGGTTTCCCTGGTGGCTCAGTGGTAAAGAATCCACCTGCTAATGCAGGAAACATGGGTTTGATCCCCTGATCTGGGAAAATCGCACATACTGCTGAGCATCCGAGCCCATGCACCACATTATTGAACCTGTGCTCTAGAGCTTGGGAGCCGCAGTTATTGAAGCCTGCGCACCAGAGCCCATGCTCTGCATCAAGAGAAGGCACCGCAATGAAAAGCCTGTGCACCGCAGCTAGAGAGTAGACCCCACTGTCCCCGCTGTGGTGTTGCCCATGCAGCAACAAAGACCCAGTGTAGCCAGAAGTAATAGTTGTTTTTGTTTTTTAAGTTGAAGTGTTTAGCAACCTTGTAATTAATTCAATAGGATGAATTTAACATGAGCTCTTACCTGGTGGCTCAGATAGTAAAGAATCCACCTGCAATGCAATTTAGAAGAACCAGTTCAGTCCCTGGGTTGGGAAAATCCCCTGGAGAAGGGAATGGCTACCCACTTCAGTATTCTTTTCTGGAGAATTCCATGGACAGAGGAGCCTGGCAGGCTAGAGTCCACAGGGTCACAGAGTCGGACATGACAGAGCAACTTTGACTTCCTTTTCTATAATACCTGAAATACAGATGTGAAATGAGATTTTTAAATTTACCTTGATTCTAGTATGTACTTTATCAGCTTTTAAGGAAACTTGAGGAAGATAGATTTTAGGATTCTTAAATTAGGTTGTTTTGTGGCAGTGAGGGTGTGGGAGTGGAGAACACTATTCTTTGGCCTCGGTATAACGTGAAATCTTAGCTCCTAGACCAGGGAACAAACCCACGGCCTCTGCTTTGGCAGCACAGTCTTACCCACTGGACTGCCAGGGAAGTCCCCAGAAAAACTTTGATCAATATAGTACGTCTATTTGAATGATACTTTAATTAGTGTTCTATTTTTGTGGTGACTGAGAATCTACCTCCACTGTAACTCTAAGCCAGAGAATTACAGGGAAGTATTACCTACTTAAGTCAATTCAAAAAGATAGAAATTCAGTCTGTTAACTAGATTCCAACAGTGATTCATGAGTAGAATCTGTTAGAAATTCAGCTGAGATTAACGGAGCAAAGGTTTTGATTTTAAGGATTAGAGAAACATGATTTCATTTTATGAGCATATTCAAAGAGTATTAAAACCAAGTTAATTTCTGTCTTTAAATGATCTCACTGTATTCATTTCAGAGTCATATAAATGTTTGTGTATTGACTTAGAGTTACAATTTTCCTCCTTTTAATTTGTGTGGTGCTAACCTTTTTTTACACGCTCCTTTTTCATGCACACAGAGACGTGCATTTTCAGCAGTTACAGTGTGCGGTACCAGGTGAAGACATGAGACACGGAAGGTGTCCGTGTCATGTCGTTTCCGCAACAGGGTTTTTTCCTTTGGTTTACTCTTTGATAAGTTTGGTTTTGCTTTGCATTTTTCTTAGGTTTAGTAAATGTTTTCTATTCATGTGTTTAATTGAATAAGTGAGTGCTCCATCCTTTTACATTGGAGAAAGAATACAGTGTGTAAATGCAACTTACCACATTTTGTTTGTTTTCTTTAGCCTTGGAGGGGGTACCTTTCTGGGTTTATGTAGCTTGTTGACTGGCTGTGAAAGTTTTGAAGAGGCTCTTGAAATGGCATCGAAAGGTGACAGCACCCAAGCTGACAAACTCGTCCGTGATATTTACGGGGGAGATTACGAAAGATTTGGTCTGCCTGGTTGGGCTGTAGCATCTAGGTAAGTGTAACATTTATGCTGTAATTAAGCTTGCTTACTTAGTTTTTAGAAAGCAGTGTATCACGAAATTGTAAGAGACCTTCCTTTTACCCAGTTCAGTTATACGTTTTGAACATCTGTGTGATTTCAAAATTAAATTTACGTTACGAAGTCTTCCCTCAGTGCACTGTAGGAAACTTTTATTCATTCTTGAGTATCCTTCCAGTGTTTCTCTATGCAAATACAAATATATATCCTTATCCTCCTCTTACAAAAGGTAACTTTTAGAAGATAATGTTAAAATACCATTATATAGCATTTTATAGCATACCATATACAGTTCGGTCCCCTTACCATGGTTCTGCACCTATACAATCAGCCATCCTCAGATTGAAAATATGTCCCGAAAGTTGCAAAAGCAAAATTTGAATCTGCTGTGCCTAGGCAGCTATTTACATAGTGCTTATATTGTATTAAGTAATATGGAGATGATGTAAAGTATATATATAGGTTATATTGAAATACTACATCATTTTGTACAAAGGACCTGAGCATCTATTGATGTTGGTGTCCAAGGAGGGTCCTGGAGCCAGTCCTTCGTGGATAAGAGGGATGGTTGTATCGTCTGTAACAGTAGTATTTCCTAGTCTGTTTGCTCCCTTACCTCTCTTTTTCCTTCCTTTTCTGCCTCCACCTTCCTCTTTGTCCTCCCTTTTCTGCGTCCTCTCCTTCCTTCTCTCTTTTTTATGAATAGCTTCATGGTATTTGATTGTGTGACTATCAGTTTGACGTATGTTTGGGTTGTTCCCAGTGTTTGCTATGTGCAGTTCATTGGGTCATTAACTTTGTACATGTATACCTAATTTTGCACATGTGTAGATTTATCTGTAGGCTATAGTTCCAAAATGTATGAGATGTTGCTTGTTAATCAGCAGATTTGATTTTGTTTTTCATTTCTCTACAGTTTTGGGAATATGATTTATAAGGAGAAGCGAGAATCTGTTAGCAAAGAAGATCTAGCAAGAGCTACTTTAGTCACTATCACCAATAACATTGGTTCTATAGCACGAATGTGTGCTGTTAATGAGGTAAATTCTTTTAATTACATGAAAAATGTGAGTTGGAGTTTTCTGTACGTGTAGCAGGATTCTTAAGGAGGCCTCTAGGATTTAGATCTCTTAATCCATTAAGTCCCAAGGTACACTAATATATATGTTACCTGCCCAACTGTGATACTTCATTTAAACAAAGTAGTAGATCATTCAAATCAGAAATTAGGACAAAGAGATATTTACATTTATCCTGCAACCTTTTCAGAAATATATGGCCTAAATATCTTGAAATTGTAAAACAGAGATTCCCCCTAAACAGTAAAACCTTTTGAGGCAACTAAATATTGAAAGTGTGGGTTTTCTTTGTTTCTTCCTGTTACCGTTGCGTTTGATTAGTGGCGTGCTTGGAGGTTTCTTGCTGCCCTCGGCTTCTTTACAGTGCTGCCTTGTTGCATATGGATCAAGCAGCATTGTACAGGGCTATGAAGGCACTGAGGCTTGCTCTTCACGTGACGTTTGAGTGGTGGATGCCCTCAAAAAGCGTGTACTGCTGGAGTTACCTCATAATTGGGTTATTTTTATTTAAAAAGGATTGTACAGTTCTGCCTTCATGTAGTAGGTGTATATGCCCATTTAGTTTTTGTGAATATCAAATATGTTGTAAATGAGTTGGAAATTGTACTTGATGAAGCAATTCTTCATTTGTTCACTCTTTTGTTTATTCATTGAACAAATATTTGCAGAGTATCATTTGCCAGGTATTGTTCTGGGCACTTGAGGTAAATTAGTGAAGCCTTTGTTGAAAATGTGACTCTTAGGCAAAGATTTGAAGAAGGTGAGAGAATCATGGGTGCAGATCTTTGGGGATAGGGAGGCTCCAGGAGAGAGAACAACTGTGCAAAGGCTTGAATTAATCCTCTGAATTATTCTAAATTTAAAATCAGAATTCTGTCTTTAAGTTTCTTTATAACAGTATAGTAAGTTAGTTGAGGGAGCTACTAGCAGGTGTTTTAACATAGAGTTGAGAAATATTTCACTTTGGGGGGCTGACGGTAATCCGGGACCTTTTTTATTAGCTCTTTCAGGTCCATTTTCACTGATGAATTAGCAGTAATTAACGCCATACACCACAAGACACCAAGTCACAGGTTCATGAAATAGTGTGTTTAGTTTGCTCTGTTACATCCAACTCTTGTGACCCCATGGCCTATAGCCCACCAGGCTCCTCTGTCCATGGGATTTTCAGGCAAGAATATTGGAGTGGGTTGCCATTTCTGACTCAAGGCTTAAACCCTCATCTCTTGCATTACAGGCAGATTCTTTTACCACTGAGCCATTTACCACTTTATCATTGAGTTCAGTTCAGTCTCTCAGTCGTGTCCGACTCTTTGTGACCCTGTGGACAGTGGCATACCACACCTCCCTGTCCATTTCCGACTCCTGGAGTTTACTCAAACTCATCTCCATTGAGTTGGTGATGCCATCCAACCATCTCATCCTGCCCTGTCATCCCCATCTCCTCCTGCCCTCAATCTTTCCCAGCATCAGGATCTTTTCCAGAGTCAGTTCTTTGTATCAGGTGGCCAAAGTATTGGAGTTTCAGCTTCAGCATCATTCCTTCCAATGAACACTCAGGACTGAGCTCCTTTAGGATGGACTAGTTGGATCTCCTTGCAGTTCAAGGAACTCTCAAGAGTCATCTCCAACACCACAGTTTAAAAGCATCAATTCTTCGGCGCTCAGCTTTCTGTATAGCACAACTCACATCCATACCTGACCACTGGAAAAAACATAGCTTTGACGAGACAGGCCTTTGTTGGCAAAGTAATCTCTCTGCTTTTTAATATGCTGTCTAGGTTGATCATAACTCTACTTCCAAGGAATGAGTGTCTTTTAATTTCATGGCTGCAATCACCATCTACAGTGATTTTGGAGCCCCCCAAAATAAAGTCTGACACAGTTTCCCCATCTATTTTCCACGAAGTGATGGGACCAGATGCCATGATCTTTGTTTTCTGAATGTTGAGCTTTAAGCCAGCTTTTTCATTCTCCTCTTTCACTTGCATCAGTAGGCTCTTTAGTTCTTCTTCACTTTCTCCCATAAGGGTGGTGTCATCTGCATATCTGAGGTGATTAATATTTCTCCCAGCCATCTTGATTCCACCTTGTGCTTCTTCAGCCCTGCATTTTTCATGATGTACTCTGCAAACAAGTTAAATAAGCAGGG
The DNA here is from genome assembly GCA_006410935.1 of Redunca redunca. Lineage (NCBI taxonomy): Eukaryota > Metazoa > Chordata > Mammalia > Artiodactyla > Bovidae > Redunca > Redunca redunca. Next base: position 30,781 of record SJYQ01011196.1, on the reverse strand, counting down.
TGACAATATACAGCCTTGATGTACTCCTTTTCCTATTTGGAACCAGTCTGTTGTTCCATGTCCACTTCTAACTGTTGCTTCCTGACCTGCATATAGGTTTCTCTAAGAGGCAGGTCAGGTGGTCTGGTATTCCCATCTCTTTCAGAATTTTCCCCAGTTTATTGTGATCCACATAGTCAAAGGCTTTGGCATAGTCAATAAAGCAGAAATAGATGTTTTTCTGGAACTCTGTTGCTTTTTCGATGATCCAGCAGGGGTTGGCAATTTTATCTCTGGTTCCTCTGCCTTTTCTAAAACCAGCTTGAACATCAAGAAGTTCACGGTTCACATATTGCTAAAAACCTGGCTTGGAGAATTTTGACCATTGCTTTACTAGCATGTGAGATGAGTGCTATTGTGTGGTAGTTTGAGCATTCTTTGGCATTGCCTTTCTTTGGGATTGGAATGAAAACTGAGCTTTTCCAGTCCTGTGGCCACTGCTGAGTTTTCCAGATTTGCTGGCATATTGAGTGCAGCACTTTCACAGCAGCATCTTTTAGGATTTGAAATAGCACAACTGGAATTCTGTCACCTCCACTAAATTTGTTCGTAGAGATGCTTCCTAAGGCCCACTTGACTTCACATTCCGGGATGTCTGGCTCTAAGTGAGTGATCACACCATTGTGATTATCTGGGTCATAAAGATCTTTTTTGTACAGTTCTGTGTATTCTTGCCACCTCTTCTTAATATCTTCTGCTTCTGTTAGGTCCATACCATTTCTGTCCTTTATTGAGCCCATCTTTGCATGAAATATTCCGTTGGTATCTCTAATTGTTTTGAAGAGATCTCTAGTCTTGCCCATTCTGTTGTTTTCCTCTGATCAGTTCTTGCACTGATCACTGAGGAAGGCTTTCTTATCTCCTTGCTATTCTTTGGAACTCTGCATTCAAATGATTATATCTTTCCTCTTTGTCTTTTGCTTTTCCCTTTGCTTCTTTTCACAGCTATTTGTAAGGCCTCCTCAGACAGCCATTTTGCTTTTTTGCATTTCTTTTTCTTGGGGAGGGTCTTGATCCCTGTCTCCTGTGTAGTATCATGAACCTCCCATCATAGTTCATCAGGCGCTCTCTCTATCAGATCTAGTCCCTTACATCTATTTTTCACTTCCACAGTATAATTGTAAGGGATTTGATTTAGGTCATACCTGAATGGTCTAGTGGTTTTCCCTACTTTCTTCAATTTAAGTCTGAATTGGGGAATAAGGAGTTCATGATCTGAGCCACAGTCAGCTCCCGGTCTTGTTTTTGCTGACTGTATAGAGACTGTATTGAGCCATTGGGGAAGCCAATTAAGGGCATAGTTTACACTATTCACAAATTCAGTATGCAAAAATGTATACTTTAAATATATTATTGTGAGAGTAGATACAGATGTTCTGGAAATTCAAACATTGCTTTCTCCATCAGTGATTTTCTACTCTTCGAGGTACCTAAGGAACCAAATTAATGAGTAGAATCTTAGTGACATGATGGGTTATGCTGGGTACAGAGAATGCTGGAACCCTGGGGATCGGATGGCTATGCCAGTATTCCAGTCAGTGTTATTTCCAGTGCTATAGATAAAGTTCTCATATCACTGCTGAGCATAAACTGCAACGTGCTGACCAAGTTTACAGCTTTTTTAAAAAACACCTCTGAAATACTTTCTTTGCTTTGTCTCCTTTTATCTCATCAGTAATGTTTCTCCAAATTACTTTCTTTGCTAAATGTATTATTTATAGCCATTTTCAAAAACAAGTCTGTCTCTATATCATTTAGCTAGAGACTTTCTAAAACATTTCTGTTTTGATTAGGCTTTAGTTTTTAGAGCAGGTTTAGGTTCACAGCAAAGCCGAGTGGAAAGCACAGAGTCGGCATTCAGCCTTGACCCCGCAGACGCGCAGCCTTCCCTGCTGTCAGTGTCCAGCACCAGTTTGGTGTGTTTGTTGCAGTTGGTGAACCTACGTCGACACTCACTGAGAGGCCATAGTTCACTTTTGAGGTCACTCTTAGTGTACAGTCTGTGAATTTTGACAAATATAGTGACTTCTCCTGAAATAATTTTTTAAGTGTTCAGAGTTGTGAAGGCATATACCAGGAATGTAGAAGGCACTAATAAAAGGTAGTAATTGTTTATGTTTGTAAATAGAGCTCTCATCTGTATTGTATTGTATTGTAGAATCTACCTGATAATTCTTTTTCAAGGTATTTTCCTTTTTCTTTTAGAAAATAAACAGGGCTGTCTTTGTTGGGAACTTCCTGCGTGCCAATACTCTCTCAACGAAACTTCTGGCATACGCACTGGATTATTGGTCAAAAGGTCAGCTGAAGGCGCTATTTCTGGAGCATGAGGTATGATACGAAAAATCGAGTTTTGTGAATTTAATAGCATGCTTTTGTATACAGGTTTCATGTATTGTTCCTTGCCTGGTACTTTTAAAGTAAAGTATAAAAATGTGATTTACCTGAATAGTGTATGGTTCCCACACTTCAGTTGCGTTAGGGAGTGGGCGTCACTGAAACCTGCAGGCATCCCTTTAGGATGAGAATCTCACAGTTCTGACCGAGAGAGAACAGTGTCAGATCTGTGAGCTCATTAATTTCTGGGGCTGCTTTGGTACTTAGTGGATTTGTTAAATTGTTTTGTTTTTTCTTCCTGAGAGAACAAATGTTAAATATGAACAGTAAAAAATATATATAATTTAGTAATGAAAATCTCCTTATTCCTCCTACCACAACTTCACCCCTACCTCCAGAGGTAACCTCAACCACTGTTAACATTTTTGGAGTTCATTCTTCAACATTTTTTTTTTTTTCTTTCGCTACACCCAGTTAATTTCTGGCCTGACCAAATATCAGTTCACAAAATGTTTTGAATTATGTAAACTTACCTTGAATTAGTTTGTTTCTGATCAGTTAGATACAATCATCTTCATAATACAGATTCTGAGTATCTGTTCTGCTCTCATGAGCTTCCATGTGTCATTGCCATAGCTCTTGCTATACGGGTCAGAATGGGCACTCTTGTGTGGGTCCACCTGGCATGCCCTATGCTGTCGGAGTGGCAAGCAGAGCCCAAGGAACTTTCTTCAGGAAAAGCTAGGAGAGCACAGAATTGCAGTAATAGTCCAGGAAGCTTTAGTATCTAGAAGTCACTGTTTATGTATTTCAAAGGTCTATATCTTGAGAATACAGGCTTTAAGAAAAAAATTTTTTCAATAGCTGATAACAGATTGGTAGCTTTCTTTTTTTTTTTCTTTACGTGTATAAACATTTGTTAGAAAGTTGGGGAATTCCCTGGTGCTTCAGTGGTTAGGCTTCTGGGCTTCCATTGCTGCAGGCATGGGTTTGATCCAGATCAAGGAACTGGGATTCCACAAGCTGTGTGGAGCAGCAGCCAAAGCCAATAAAGAAGCTTTAAAAAAAAAAAAAAGTTGTATGTTCTTTTATCCCATAAGCATCCATCCAGCTGCCTGTCAGCTGTTAAGATGTTTGATTACGATCATCAATGCCCTTGAAATCTTCAGGATAACAGAACATACACCTTTGCTTAAAACTCCTGGTTCCTTGTATTGTAGCCACTACCTTTCTTCACACCCCAAGGAGGCCATCCTTTCTGAATTGATGTTCTTAAAATAGATTATACCAAACATGTGTTTTTAATAATGGTTAATAGTACGTGCTATTTAAAGCTGCACTACATGAATAATTGTTTTTAAATTATACAGGGATATTTTGGAGCAGTCGGTGCACTTCTTGGTCTGCCAAATTTCAGCTAAAGTATCAGGTTAATCTCTGCTAATGTCATCCAAGAGGAACTGAAAACCAGAGGCATTATTACTGCGTTATTTTTCACTGGGAACCAAAGGATAAAAGAGTAGCACTCGTCCTGTTGATTTTTAAATGTCAGAATGGTAAGCCGCTAAATGTTGCCATGTTAAAAAGAGAGCTCCAGTAACATGAAATATTTCTAGTTGGATTGCTTTTCTTTCTGTATATAGACAGTGTTAAATCCTTAAATGCAATACAGCCTCTGATGATTGAGCTTCCTCTCAAAAAGACTTTCTATTTATTTTATGTAGCCAGCATTGCAGTACTGTATGTTCAAACATGAATCTTAAAGTCTCAGAAATGTTTCACTCATAAAAATAATTGATTCTGAATATTTGTTACAAGTCTGTTCTGTGTGTGTTTTGGTTACTAATACATGGATAGTAACATACCCTGTGTGGAAACTTATTGAAATGGCAATTAAAGATGATCATTTTTATGTGATTTTAGAAATGTTAAGGAAATATTAATTATTCATTATTGTTTTCCAAACATATCTTCTCCCAAAAAGCATGTTTATGTAATCTACCCCCAGAAGTATAACCTGTTTCAAATGCCATAATTTAATTGAAATACTGTTGTTAAACATCACGCAGAATTTCAGAGTGAACCCTAGGAAATCACCACATAATTGGCGATACTGCATTTTTTGTATTTTGGTTATCAGTACATTTACATGTTTATCAGTACATTTAAAAATGTTTTTTAATTGGTGGCTTAATTACTTACTTGAAAACCTGTTCGTTGAGGTCCCAGGATGCTTCAAATGGGGTGTAGTTTATTGTATTGATAGGGTCTGTGCTCTTTCTATACCGCATCTATCTTAGGCCCAGAGTTAGCCATTTCTGTTTAATTATGTCTGAAGCATCAAATCTAAAGACTTTTTTCTTTAATGAGCAGCAACAAAATCATTTATTCTAAATGGATGTTACGGAAATCTAAAGGACAGTGGTTTTGAAACTGTGGGAATCTGAGGCAGTATTGCAGAATTATGAAAGGATCATTGTATATTCTGGTAATAAAAACATTATAGTTCCAAAATTTGTATATCCGTTTGCCTTGAAATTCTCTATTTTGAAGCCATTTTTAAATAATGTTATAAATTTTTTCAGATGTTTACTTTTGCAGTAACATTTTGAAGATCCAATAATAGTTCAACGAAGTTTTCTGAGACCGTTAGTGATGATTTTAGGTAGTTGGAACACTTGGGGAAATTGGGAAAAAATAATTCACTTCCTTAAATTACATCTGGATGTAATCTGGATGTATTTTGAAAATCTGGATGTACTTTGAAGAGCTTAAAACTTGTTTACAGAAAGGAAGAAGTGTTACAGTGTGTTTCTACAGTTCAGTTTTGCTCCATAAAGAACAATTTTCAGTTGACTCTCAAGAGCTGCTTGATAAAGATATTTCTCAAGTTTTGTGCTCAAATACTTAAAATTCAGTTTTTCACATGAACATATGAATAATACTACTGTTCAGAGGGGAAAGCATGTGAAGGTCATTTTTTAGAATTTAGAATATTTAAAACTTTGGATTCATTTTGAAAATCTACAGTGATTAAACATTTTCTACTTAAATGTTTCCATTTTGTGACTAGATATTTCAGCCAAAAGCTATCTGTTTATTTTAGAATTTTGTGATTTGGGCATTTGTACAAAAGATTTTGCTTTTAAATGATAGCTTTAAGTTTTACACTTGTGACAAACTGTATGTTAGCAGTTACAGGTTTGGGGCTGTCTTTAAAAAGCAAATGGAATGGTAAAAGTATATGAAATTTAATTTGATCAATACTTTGGTTAATTTGGGACTATGATTCATACTTTTTGTCTTGAACCTGAAGCTCTGCCTGCTAAATTGCATATAAAGTGAACGACTTGGCTTTTCTCTTGTATAGTCTAGAATGACTGGAATAACTAATAAGTATTTCTCATAAGAACACAGAGTTGTGATGAAGGCTGCCAAGATTCTAGTTTTTTATTACAATCCCAAGAAAATGCTTGTAAGCATACAGTGGTAAATAGGTGTGGTTCTAATCCCAGTCAACTTAATGCCTCAGAGCTCCTAAGTACCTGAGCAGTGCTAATAGAAATCAATATGAGAAATCAGTGTCTAGTAGACACATTTAAAAAATAAAAAGAAACAGATGAAATTCTTTTAAATTACATATTTTTATTTAATGCAGTGTATGTTACCATTTCAACATGTAATACAGTTAAAAAGTTACCTTGAGTGTTTAAAGGCTTGTTGCTACTTAGTCTTCAAAGTCAGCATACACTTCATACTTAGGGCACAACTCAGTTTAACCTGTTTCAAGTTTTCAGTAACCACATTTGAGTAGTGGTTACTGTACTAGTGTAGTTTCTGGAACTAGCTCTTAACCTCTGAGCCACCAGGGAAGACATAAAACTATGAATATGGGAACCTAATTTTTAAAAAACCAAAAGAGGGAAAAGAAGTACCTTGTTTGGCCTAGTTTATTTTACTCAGGCTGTATTTCTGACCATTCCAAAAATTATCTTACATTGTATCCTGCCATCTCATGTAGTATGTATCATTCTTCTAATGATACTAATACAATTACCCGAGACACATGCTGACCATCCTCATCAGTCTGTCAAAATGTGTATTTCCCTCACTGAAGTAAATGTAATGATTCCAGTGTCTTAAACTCCCCCCTCCCCCCGCCACTCCCAACATCTTGTCTAACTGAACTTTGAGAAGCCAATTCTCAAGAACTAAAACCAGACCCTTTTAATTCATTGAGTTCCATACACACACAGAGAATCATGTTTATAACTTTTGCATTTGATTTTCATTTTTAAGCCCCAGCAATAATATTTTCAAATGCAGGGAGCACTGTCAGTTTGTTTTGGGGCTGGGTAAGAGCACAAGGTCTTGAACCTTCCACCACCACTACCACCACCCCTTCCCACAGAAGATTACTTTTTAACTAGACTTGGAGAATTAATGGCCTTCTCTTCTGCACCCTAACTTCTCCCAAGACCGCGTACTTGTAGACCTCCTTGTTTCTGCACGTGGGTGTCCCCTACCCAGCTGCTGTGGTCTAAATAGGTGGACTCTTGGTTTAGGTCAGTTGGTGCCATCGCCAGTGACACATGTGGTGTCTGGGCAGCCCTTCTGGAGCTTCAGACTGTTTGCCAAATGCCAGACTGTGTAAAGATTCCTGAGCTTTTTGCCTTTGTGTGCAAATGTGTTTGTTGTACTTTAACTACCAGTTCCTAAAAGACCAATTTTGTAAGAAAAATTATGTAGCTTAAAGGGAAGAGGTTTCTTCTGTGTTCAGCGGTACTCTTGCCTTCTAAGAGCAGTCCACCACATCTTGCCTTGATTTCTAAGATTACATCCTTGGGTGGAAAGCTTAGCGAAGCAATAGTTTCCAAATGTCCTTTATAACCACTCTGCTGATTATATGCAAAGTTTTTTATATCTTGTTTTTTTTTTTTTTCCTGTTGAGCACTTTATGCTTTTTAGTCTGTTGCATTTGAGAGTGGTTTAGAAATTTTTTCTCTTCTAAAAGCCATGTAAAAACCGATAAAGGATAATCACTAGAAAAATGAGTATGTGTTATTTTGTATTTAACTTATTTGTTTTATGGTATGTATAAGCAAAATATTAGAAATGTACTGCATTTTTGTAATACTTTTGACCTTAATTTTAACATGATTTGTCATGAAATGTCTCTAACGTCCTATTTTCCCAATAAGGTTGGTTAAGGTGTTTTATTCTAATATGGAAGGAATTCAGCCAACTTTGTTTCTGTCATGAGATAAAAATCTCAGAAATGTGCTTTATCTATATTACTGCCTGTTTTCAGTATTTGAGACAGTTGCTTTTTATATTTCTACTGAGCCTAGTAAAGGATTAGCAAAGGCTTCAAAAAATGAGTAATTTTTTAAAAGATATTTTAAGAACCTATTGAAAATAATGGTTCCTTGAAAAGTAAACCACCCCATCTTTTCAGACATAAAATTTTTAAAAAAATTATTTTAATTGGAGGCTAATTACTTTACAATATTATGGTGGTTTTGCCATAGACTGACTCGAATCTGCCACAGGTGTACATGTATTCCCCATCCTGAACCCCCCTCCCACCTCCCTCCCCATCCCATCCCTCGGGGTCATCCCAGTGCACCATCCCTGAGCACCCTGTCTCACGGATCGAATCTGGACTGGTGATCTGTTTCACATATGGTAATATACATGTTTCAGTGCTGTTCTCTCAAATCATCCCACCCTCGCCTTCTCCCAGAGTCCAAAAGTCTGTTCTTTACATCTGTCTCTTTTGCTGTCTCGCATATAGGGTCATCGTTACCATCCTTCTAAATTGCATATATATGTGTTAATATAGTGTATTTGTGTTTTTCTGACTTACTTCACTCTGTATGATCGGCTCCAGTTTCATCCACCTCATTAGGGCTGATTCAAATATATTCTTTTTAATGGCTGAGTAATACGCCATTGTGTATATGTACCACAGCTTTCTTATCCATTCATCTGCTGATGGACATCTAGGTTGCTCCCATGCCCTGGCTATTATGCTGCGATGAATATTAGGGTACACGTCAGACACATACAAATTTTCAGTGATTTCCACTTCCAAAAAGTTTAAATGCGTTATCTGTCTTGTGTCTTCAGTGGGTTTGGGATCATAACTTGGCATTGTGTTAGAAATAGCACCAGGCACTGATGTAACTTCTTTGAATGTTATTTTATTTGTGAAATGAGGGTTTGATTTGTTAACACTGGGGAATGACTGCATGATCATCAGGATCCTGAGAAAGATAGTTAGTTGCTCCATTCATGGAAGCATTTGAGATGACAGCATTTGAGATTGTTCAGCTATGTGGTATCATATTTTATAAAGTTCATTTTTTTGTATCTGTTAAGAGATAATAACTTTTGGATTCTCACCAATAGAATGGTATTAGTTCTGTTATTGCCTGTAATGGCCAAGTAATAGATACACCTTAAAGTACTATCAGGGGTTTATATATATATATATATAAATGTGTGTGTATGTGTGTGCTTTAATCTGTAAAGCTATCTGGGATTTTATTGTGCTATAACTTCAAAATTATATGGGCATTATTAGAACTTTTACATTGTACAAAAAGAAACATACCACTAAATTTATGGATGTTTGAATGTTAGATACATTTGGGATTTTCTTCAGTAATCCTTTTCTTTAGTGTCGACTCCCTGGACTATAGCCCGCTAGGCTTCTCTCTGTCCATGGGATTCATACTGGAATGGGCTGTTATTCCCTTTTCCAGAGGACCTTCCTGACCCAGGGATCAAACCCAAGTCTCCTGCATTGTAGGCAGATTCTTTACCATCTGAGCCACCAGAATTTTGATCATTGTGAGTGGATACAGATGTGGGATAAACCCCTCCTAAAATTATTTATTGCTTTTGTCAAACACAATTCATAGTGGGATTTATAAAACACAATGTTAATTACCTGTGAGTTGAAATATCATAGATATAGTTATCTACATCAAATATGATTACCTGAGAATAATCAGACTGGACATGTATCTGACATGTCCAGCTTAATAAATGTAGCAGTGGGTTGATTTTGGGACTTCAGGTACTACAGTTGGTACTGAATGATGTGTTTGAGAGGAAGTCAATTTTTTTTTTCCTTAAGAAAAACCCCTAAGTCTTAACAGTCTGGCTCTTTCTGTAGTCAAGAGGTTATCTCTCTTTTTACATTTCCAGTCTTTTTTTTTGCTGTAGCTGCCAGTAATTTTGTATTTAAAGAACTAATGAGGAATATATTTTTCAAAGGAGTGAATAAAGTTAAAATTCAAGATTTTGAATTATATAAATATGCAACTAAGTTTCAAGATATTGCTGTTTTTCTTTTTTCCTATTTCTTAACATCTTTCATACATTGCAGTGCTTACAGTTTTCAGTACCTTTCAGAGAAAACAAATTTCAGTTTTGTATAATTTGTGGAATGTACATCAATAATGCAGATTGTCTGAGATTATTTTAGCTATACATCGTATCTGAGTCATGGATCTCATACCTGGCAAAGTAGGTAGTCAGCACAGGTTTTAAGCCATTTGAAATCTGCTACTTTTTTCTGAGGTGCCCTTTTTAGTTTACATTTAGAAACAAAAGATAGCTATATAGACCTAACATCATATTCTGGTCTCCTTGTCCCAAATATAATTAATGGAATATGGATGTAAGTCAGGTTAAGATGTTTTGTCATTTTTTAAAAATAGATTCTGTCCTCTGATTTTTTATTTGAACTAAAGTGAAATGATATAGTGATTTGACTTTTTTTTTTTTTGTCTGTGATTTGACTTTTTAACTGAAGTTGAATGGCACTTGTCTTAATTCTGTCCACTTACAGAGTCAAATCATACCTAGAATATGTTTAATTTTACTTATACAAGCCATTTCCATTTCAGTTGCCTTATTCTGTCTATTGCATTGTTCTTTCCAAGTCTAACCTCTGTTATGTTGAAATTATTCTAACACTGAACCTGTGATGTAAAAATGTATGATGTGCTACAAATTTTATTCATAATAAACTAAGTTATAGCCTATTGTAACCTATAAAACATTTCTTATAAATCATCTAATTTATTTTTTCATTTATGTACAGTTTATGTGAATTTTAAAAATAATTTGTTGTGATCTGTTCTATAAACATTCCCTTTTTCTTTTCGTTAAGTCTTATCTGCATGAAGGAAACTTGGGTTTTGCTTGTTGTATTAATTGGCCATTAAGCTAACTTAAGTACTCTACCTTCTTTTCAGTAGTTTAACTTTTTCTAGTTTTGTTCTTATTATAAATAAACGTTAAAATCATTATTTCCTACTTTGCAAATAAATTCTCTAAGTTATTTACCATGTTATCTTTTTGTTTCTTTATTTTAGGTATTTTACTCCCACATTTCTACTTCCATTAAATCAAGGTTTTAACTGAAATCAACTACAAAGGTCATCTGTAGTTGAAGGCTACATACCTAGTTTTAAGTGTTTCATTCAAAATAAATTTATTCCAGGAGGGAAAGAAAGGCCTTATGTTGGCTTTTATATGTATAGCTGTATACATTTTGAAAGGAAGACATCTCTTTTCTGTTGACATGTTCTTTAAAGGCTTGTATTGTGTATTGAATATGGTTAATTTTTCTGCACCTAAAAGTCTTGATAATCTATGCAAAAAGCTTTATAAACTTTTAAAATATTGCTATGCTTCTGGTTACGGGAGTTTTAAAGTTTTGTTTTCTAAAATAAACTTAGAAAACCTGACTCCTGTATTTTAACAATTTTAATAAAGAGTTCTGATCCCCTGTGTTTTCAGATTTCCTAGACACCTCTTCAGGTTTTCAGGACAACTGTTTAATACCTCAAAAAATTTATTTCAGTGAATTTGTAACTACTTCTACTGATTTTTGTTTAGTTTTTGACCTCTTTTTTGTAATCAAATTTATTGAAGTATGGTTTTAAGTACAATAATATATATGTGTGTGTGTATAAATGTTTATTTATTTGGCTGTACCAGCATGTGGGATCTTTAGTTACAACTTGTGGGATCTAGTTCCCTGACCAGGGATTACAACTGGGCCTCCCCCATTTACAACACAGTCTTCCCTGGACCACCAGGGAAGTTCCTGGAGTACAATAATACTTCACTTTGTACACTTAAGTGAATATGATAAGTTATATACTCATGTAGCCACCCCTCCAAGATATTTCCATCATTCCAAAAAGTTCTCTTGGCCTCTGTTCTAAGCAGTCCCTTTCCCACCCATCGCCTGCCAACCACTGATCTGCTTTGTTGCTAGATTCAGTTTATTTTCTCTACAGTTGTCATGTAAGTGGGCTTGTACAGTGTGTACCCTTATTTTCATTTCCCAGTCCTCCATTCCTCCCACCTCTAAAGGCTTTCTAGAGCTACTACAGGCAGACCTCAGAGATATTTTAGGTTCTTTCCAGGCAACTGCAACACAACAAGTTACATGAATTTTGTTTCCCCAGTGCAGTGTGCAATAGCATTATGTAAAAAAAAAATGTGAATACCTTAATTTTAGAATACTTCATTGCTAAAAAATGCTAACCATCATCATCTGCGTCTTGACTGAGTCAGTCTGCTGGTGGAGGGCCTTGCTGCGATGTTGATGGCTGCTGACTGATCAGTGTGGTGGTTGCTGAAGGTTGGGCTGGCTGTGGCAATTTCTTAAAATAAGACAACAGTGAAGTTTGGTAGCACTCTGAAAAGTGAAAGTTGCTCAGTCGAATCCGACTCTTTGCAATTCCATGTGCATGGAATTCTCCAGGCCAGAAGACTGGAGTATTCTGAAGGAAGGTAGCCTTTCCCTTCTCCAGGGGATTTTCCCGACCCAGTGATCGAATCCAGGTCTCCCACATTGCAGGCGGTTTTACCAGATGAGCCACAAGGGAAGCCCAAGAATACTGGAGTGGGTAGCCTGTCCCTTCTCCTGGGGATCTTCCCGACCCAGAAATCAAACCAGGATCTCCTACTTTGCAGGTGGATTCTTTATCAACTGAAGTATCAGGGAAGCCCACTTTGAAACTTCTTTTAAAGTTGGAATCAGTCTTCTCAAGCCCCGCCACTGCTTTATCAACTAAGTTTAGGTAACAATTCTGAATGCTTTGTTGTGGTTTGAATAATCTTCACTAGGAATAGATTCCATCTAAGGAAAACACTTTTTCCTCATCCATAAGAAGCAACTCTGCATCAGCATTTTATCATGAGAGTTCAGTGATTTAGTCCCATCTTCAGGGTCCACTTCTGTTTCTCTTGCTTCCACACATCATGTTTATACACACTGGCAGTTACTTCCTCCCCCACCCCCCCTTGAAGTTTTGAACCACTCAAAGTCATCCATGAGGATTGGAATCTAACTTCCAATAACTTCCAAACTCCTGTTAAGGTAGATATTTTGAGCCTTTGCCATGAATCACAAATGTTCCTAATGGGTTTTAGGAAAAAATAACACTCATAACCATTCACACTTACGTCAACATATTCTATTCCCTCTCCTGACTCAATGAAATTTAAAATTCAGCCAATTCTGGACACTTAAGAAAACTCATTACTGTTTTCATGGGTTTCTTCCATAATGCTACTTTAATCTGAAATCTTCCCAGTGTTGTGAAGGCTATCTTGCATCTTAGATATAACTTAAGCTGGAATTTTTTTTTTTTTTTTAAAGCAGTCTAAGACCAAAATTCAGATTAGAGATGTCCTAGAATCTTTCATACACCAAGAGCCGAGTTTGGGCATAGAGAATCCAAGAGCTAGGAGGACTTTCAGGCTTGGTTTAAGCTCATGATTTTATAGGGACAAATAAAGCACAGAGAGAAGGCAATGGCACCTCACTCCATCACTCTTGCCTGGAAAATCCCATGGGCAGAGGAGCCTGGTAGGCTGCAGTCCATGGGGTCGCTAAGAGTCGGACATGACTGAGCGACTTCACTTTCACTTTGCACTTTCATGCACTGGAGAAGGAAATGACAACCCACTCCAGTGTTCTTGCCTGGAAAATCCCATGGGCAGAGGAGCCTAGTGGGCTGCCGACTATGGGGTCGCACAGAGTTGGACATGACTGAGCGACTTCACTTTCACTTTGCACTTTCATGCACTGGAGAAGGAAATGACAACCCACTCCAGTGTTCTTGCCTGGAGAATCCCAGGGACAGAGGAGCCTAGTGGGCTGCCGTCTATGGGATCGCACAGAGTTGGACACGACTGAAGCGACTTAGCAGCAGTAGCAAAGCCCAGAGAAGTCAGATTGTCCTATGTCACATACAGGTAACTGGCAGAACCAAAACTTAACTGTTAATCCCATTACAGTATTTTTTTTTTTTTTAATCCTCTTTCTGTTGGGCAAGGAGCAGAATTTTATACAAATAAAAATTTTAAATAATTAGGTTATAATATCCAAACGAGAAAGAGAAACCAAAATAGAAAACTATAAGTACACTAGAAAAGTTACAGATAAAACACAGATATCTCCATGAACAAATATAAGCAGACTAAGTTTGCCAATTAAAGGAAACTGATTGGGTTTGAAACCAAAACAGTAGCGAGAATTCCTTGGCAGACCCCAGTGGTTAGGGCTGTGCACTTCACTGCAGGGTATGTGGTTTGACCATTGGTCAGGGAACTAAGATCCTATAAGTTATGGGGTGCTGCAAAAAAAAAAAAAAAGTTTTGTAAAAGATGTTAGTAAAAGGATCTGGACAGTTTGAAATCAAAAGGGTAAAAAAAAAGTGAAAGTGAAATTGCTCAGTCGTGTCTGACTCTTTGCGACCCCATGGACTGTAGCCTGTTGGGCTCCTCTGTCCATGGGATTTTCCGGGCAAGAGTGCTGGAGTGAATTGCCATTTCCTTCTCCAGAGGATCTTCCCGACCCAGGAATAGAACCCTGGTCTCCCACATCGCAGGCAGATGCTTTACCATCTGAGAAAGAAAGCTTCAGTCATTTCAATTCAGGCTCAGTCATATCTGACTTGTCAACGCATAGACTGCAGCACTCCAGGCTTCCCTGTCCTTCACCAGTTCCTGGAGCTTGTGGAAACTCATGTCCATCGAGTGGGTGATGCCATCCAACCATCTCATCCTCTGTCATCCCCTTCTCCTCCCGCCTTCAATCTTTCCCAGCATCAGGGTCTTTTCCAATGAGTCAGTTCTTCACATCAGGCGGCCAAAGTATTGGAGCTTCAGCTACAGTGGAAGCACACTGGAAGGTCATCAGACCTTCCAATGAATATTCAGGACTGATTTCCTTTACAATTGACTGGTTTGATCTTGCATTCTCAAGAGTCTTCTCCAACACCACAGTTCAAAAGCATCAATTTTTCAGCACTTAGCCTTCTTTATGGTCCAACTCTCACATCTATACATGATTGCTGGAAAAACCATAGCTTTGACTAGACTGTCTTTTGTTGGCAAAGTAATGTCTCTGCTTTGTAATATGCTGTCTAGTTTTGTCATAGTTTTTCTTCCAAGAAGCAAACGTCTTTTAATTTCATGTGTGCAGCCACTGTTTGCAGTGATCTTGGAGCCCAAGAAAGTAAAGTCTGTCACTTTCCATCTATTTGCCATGAAGTGATGCGACCAGATGCCATGATCTTCGTTTTTTGAATGTTGAGTTTTAAGCCAGATTTTTCTTTCTCCTCTTTCACAATCATCAAGAGGCTCTTTAGTTTATCGTTGCTTTCTGCCATAGGGTGGTGTCATCTGTATATCTGAGGTTATTGATATTTCTCCTGGCAATCTTGATTCCAGCTTGTGCTTCATTCAGCCTGGCATTTCACATGATGTACTCTGCATGTAAGTAAAATAGGCAAGGTGACAATATACAGCCTTGATGTACTCCTTTCCCAATTTGGAGCCAGTCCATGTTCCATGTCCAGTTCTAACTGTTGCTTCTTGACCTGCGTACAGATTTCTTAGGAGGCAGGTAAGGTAATCTGGATTTTCCACAGTCTGTTGTGATCCATACAGTCAAAGGCTTTAGCATAGTCAATGAAGCAGAAGTAGATGTTTTTCTGGAATTCTCTTGCATTTTACATGATCCAATAGATGTTTTCAGTTTGATCTCTGGTTCCTCTGCCTTTTCTAAATCCAGCTTGAACATCTGGAAGTTCTTGGTTCAGCTTATGTAGTTATAAAAGTCATCAGAGGGGGTGAGTTCATTATGTAATCATAAAGTGAACCAAGAAGACAATCACAGTTTAAAATATATATGCAAGTAATTAAATGGCTAAATAAATAGAAGATAAATGTAAAAGTGATGAAACTTTCAGGCATGAGACTGTCATCATGATGAGAGATTTCAACACCTCTCTCAAGTATTGCTAGTTGAATAAAACAGGAAATCAGTTAAATATAGGCTTGAACACCAGGGTTAAGCTGAATTCTGCACCCAAGAATGAGAGTGCACATTATTCTCAAGCACACATGGAACATGTACAAAAGTTGATCATGTATAGGCCATAGCATTAGTCAATAAATTTCACCAGATGGTCAATACCTAAAGAAGACTGATGATATTCTTTGCAGCCAAGGATAGAGAAGCTCTATACAACCAGCAAAAACAAGACTGGGAGCTGCCTGTGGCTCAGATCATGAACTCCTTATTGAAAATTCAGACTTTGGTTGAAGAAAGTAGGGAAGACCATTGGACAATTAAGGTATTACCTAAATCAAATTCTTTATAATTATACAATGGAAGTGACAAATAGATTCAAGGGATTAGATCTGATCGAGTGCCAGAAGAACTATGGATGGAGATTCATAACATTGTATAGGAGGTGGTGATCAGAACCATCCCCAAGGAAAAGAAATGCAAAAGGGCAAATGGTTGAGGAGGAATTACAAATAGCTGAGAAAAAGAGAAGCGAAAGGCAAGGGAGAAAAGAAAAGATATACCATCTGACTACACAGTTTCAATGAATAGCAAGGAGAGATAGATAAGAAAGGCTTCTTAAGTGAACAGTGCAAAGACAGAGGAAAATAATAGAATGAAAGAGACTGGAGATCTGTTCAAGAAAATCAGAGATACCAAGGGAACATTTCATGCAGAGATGGGCACAATGAAGAACAGAAGTGGTATGGACCTAACAGAAGATATTAAGAAGTGGCAATAGTGCACAGAAGAACTGTAAGAAAAGGCTTTTTTTTAATTATTTTTTTTTTAGGTCCCAGGCTTCTTTATTTAAGAGCAAAGTGATGAGTGATGTGAGGATTAAAGTCAAGAGCATCACTGAACTTCACCTTCCCTCCAACCAGTTTCCCCAAACTCCCTGCCCCCACACCCATTGTGTTCCCAATTCCTTTCTTAGTGAATGAAAAAATCCCAAAGCCCTGGTACAAACCCCAGGGTTCTCTCCCCTTCCTCTGCCCCCATTCCTGGGGTGAGCAGGCACCTCAGTTTGAATGCATAGGAGAACCCAGAGCTGTGACGGACACCGAGGGAAAGGCCTCACCCTCAGGGAATGGAACCGTACAGCGTAGTGAAGTGAGGGCCCCTGTAGCCTGGGGCACCAAAATGGGGCCCTGGCGCCAGAGGAAAGGATACGGGTCCCCCTGTGAAAGAGCCCCAGCAGCCTCAAAATCCTCGCGTTGGGAGTAGTCACTGCTGATCATTTGCCCTTCTGGCGACGGTTGCAGAACCACGCTCGGACCACGTCCTCCAGCCCGAGCTGCTGGGCGATGTGGCTAACTTGCTGCAGGACGGGCCTCGGGCACTGCAGGAACATGCTCTCCAGGTTGCCTCTCACTCGGTTCTCGATACTCGTCCGCTTTCTCTTTCGGGCCTGCACAAGGGTCTCTGCCTTGCATATCTCCTGCAGATTCTCGTTGTTGTCAGCTTCCTCCACCCACTTCTGCAGCAGGGGCCGCAGCTTACACATGTTCTTGAAACTGAGCTGCAAAGCCTCAAAATGGCAGATAGTCGTTTGGCTGAACACCTTTCCAAAGAGAACCCCCAGGGTGAGCCCCACATCGGCCTGGGTATATCCTAGGGTGATCCTCTTCTGCTTTAGGAGCTTGGCAAATTGTTCAAGGTCTTTCTGAAGAGCTTTGATGTCCTGGGACTCCTCAGGGTTCGGCTCCAGCTTCTAGTCCAGCTTCGCGGTGCCTGCGGGGGCGGCACAGGGGTCCGGGGAAGCCCCCTCGGAGTTGCTCTCCACCCCGGCTCCCGCCTCGCCCTCGGGCTGAGGGGTCTCCAGGCCGCCTGGGGGCACCGGCCCCACTCCAACCTGCGGCGCACAGTAGGCCATGTCTCCGCACAAGTCATAGGGCGGGGGGCACGGGGGAAGCCCCCACACCTCGGAGCGGGGCAGAACCCCTGTCCGATCCCTGACCCACCAGGAGGCCCTTGGAAGCTCATCCAGGTCCGGGGATCAACCCAGCCTGGCTCTGGCCCTCCCGGCCCATCGCCTCCACCGCCCGGCGGGGGCGAGAAGGCGAAGTCAGAAGCGAGGTGTCCCGCCATGGGGAAGGAAGGCACCCTGAGCCGGGGGCCTAGAAAAACGAGGGATTAAGAGAAGTCTTAATGACCCAGATAATCACTCACCTAGAGCCAGACATCCTGGAGTGAGAAGTCAAGTGGGCCTTAGGAAGCATTACTATGAAGAAAGCTAGTGGAGGTGATGGAATTCCGGCTGAGCTATTTCAAATCCTAAAAGATGATGCTGTTTAACTGCTGCACTCAATATGTCAACAAATTTAGAAAACTCAGCAGTGGCCATAGGACTGGGAAAAGTCAGTTTTCGTTCCAGTCCCAAAGAAGGGCAATGCCAAAGAATGATCCTCCCAGAGCAGGGATCAGTCCCCTGCACTGGCAGGCGGATTCTTATCCACGGCACCACCAGGGAAGTTTGCTGTTTGGTGTTTAGTCATCCAGTCGTGTCCAACTCTTTTGCAACCCCATGGATTGGGATTTTCCAGGCAAGGATACTGGAGTGAGTTGCCATTTCTCTTCTCCAGGGGATCTTCCCAACCCAGGGATCAAACCCGAGTCTCCTGCACTGCAGGTGGATTCTTCACCCTTGAGCCACTGGGGAAGCCCCACCAGGGAAGGCCCTCCTCTCAATGTTTATTGTTTCTTAATTGGCCTTATTATAATAAACGTTTTAAAATGAGGAACTTGATGCCATGAAAAAATAAAATGTGATCTATAATTTTTGGATTTGCACTTGGTCACTGGATTCAATAATATTTTTGTAAGCAGCATTTTTTTTTTAATAACTATTTCCATAAAAATAGCTAAAGTCATTTTCTGAGAAGAAAGCACCTTAGATGCAAATAATTTTCTAGTCCTGAGCTTGCTCTGTTGGTTAAAATAGTGATATTTAGGATCAATAGCCATGGCTTTTATAACCACAAGAACTTTTTAATTACTGTTACTCAGTCCCCAATACACAGACTGTTAACTCTATATTTCCTGATAAAGCATGTTACAAAGTAATACAAGATAAGTGAACAAACCACTGCCTCTATCATCTGTCTATCCACCTGTTAACCAAAGTCCATAATTTATTCAGATTTGCTTAGTTTTTAACCTATCTGTTCCAGGATCTCACATTACATTTAGTTGCCATGTTTCAGGCTCATCTTACTGTGACAGTTTCTCATTTTCCCATGTTTTTTGATGACCTTGACAGCTGTAATGAGTACTCATCAGCTATATGACAGGATACCCCACTACTAAACCTCATCTGCTATTTTTCTCATGATTAGACTGGGCTAGGGGTTTATGAAAGGAAGATCACCCAGGTAAAGTGCCATTTTCATCACATCATATCAAGGATACATAGAATCAGCATACTTTATGGCTGTTGATATCAGCCTCGATCACCTGACCAAAGTAGAATTTCTCAGGTTTTTGCTCCCCTGGAAAGTGACTCTCCCCTGACCCTTTTCATTCTTTGGGAGGAAGTCACCATGCACAACTCATCTTTTCACCATTTACTTTTGGAAAAGTTTAATGTGCATGCCTTTCTGACTATAGGTTAGTAGGAAACTTCTGTTTCAGTTTCAATAAATTAAGGAAAACTAAGATTCTGGGTCAAACATTATAACTGAATACTAGAGTGGATTTAGAGAAAGTTTCCATGGGGAGAGTCATCTCTTGTGTTGTTGGAAGAGGATGTTTGCTATGACCAGTGCGTTCTCTTGGCAAAACTCTGTTAGCATGTGCCCTGCTTCATTTTGTACTCTTAGAGCCAAACTTGCCTATTACTCACCAGGTATCTGTTGACTTCCTACCTTTGTATTCCAGTCCCTTATGATGTAAAGGATATCTTTTTTTGGTGTTAGTTCTAAAAGGTCTTGTAGATCTTCAAAGAACCATTCAACTTTGGCTTCTTTGGCATTATTGGTTGGGGCATAGACTGGGATTATGGTGATACTCAATGGTTTGCATTGGAAACAAACCAAGATCATTCAGTCATTTTTGACATTGCACCCAAGTACTGTATTTCAGACTCTTGTTGACAAATGGGGGCTACTCTATTTCTTCTAAGGTCAGTTTTTACTCCAATCCCAAAGAAGGGCAATGCCAAAGAATGTTCAAAGTACCACACAATGCACTCATTTTACGTGCTAGCAAGAGAATGCTCAAAATCCTTCAAGCTAGGCTTCAACAGTGTGTGAATGGAGAGCTTCCAGATGTACGAATTGGATTTTGAAAAGGCAAAGGAGCCACAGATCACATTGCCAACATCAATTGGATCATAGAAAAAGCAAGAGAATTCCAGAAAAACATCTATTTCATTGACTATGCTGAAGCTTTTGACTATGTGGATCACAACAAACTGTGGAAAATTCTTAAAGAGATGGAAATACCAGACTACCTTAGCTGCCTCCTGAGAAACCTGTATGCAAATCAAGACACAACAGTTAGAACCAGACATGGAACAATGGATTGTTTTAAAATTGGGAAAGGAGTACATCAAGGCTGTATATTGTCATCCTGCTTCTTTAACTTATATGCAGAGTACTTCATGAGAAATGCCAGGCTGGATGAAGCACAAGCTGGAATCAAGATTTCTGGGAGAATATCAATAACCTCAGATATGCAGATGACACCACCCTTATGACAGAAAGTAAAGAGGAACTAAAGAGCCTCCTGATGAAGGTGAAAGAGGAGAGTGAAAAAGCTGGCTTAAAACCCAACATTCAAAAAACTAAGATCATGGCCTCTGGCTCCATCACCCCATGGCAAATAGAGGGAAAACTCTCCGTGGCAGAGTTTATTTTCTTGGGCTCCAAAATCGCTGCAGATGATGACTGCAGCTATGAAATTAAGAGACGCTTGCTCCTTGGAAGAAAAGCTATGCGCTCAGTCATGTCTGACTCTTTGTGACCCGGTGGACTGTAGCCTACCAGGCTTCTCCGTCCATGGGATTCTCCAGGCAAGAATACTGGAGTGGGTTACCATTTCCTTCTCCAGGGGATCTTCCTGATCCGGGGATCGAACCCAGGTCTCCTGCACTGGAGGCAGATGCTTTAACCTCTGAGCCACCAGGGAAGCCCCAACAAACCTATACAGCCTATTAAAAAGTAGAGGCATTACTTTGTCGAGCTTCCGTGGTGGCTCAGACAGTAAAGAGTCTGCCTACAATGCAGGAGAATTGGGTTAGATTCCTGTGTTGGGAAGGTCCCCTGGAGAAGATATTGGCAACCCACTCCAGTGTTCTTGCCATGGATGCAGGAGCCCGGCAGGCTATAGTCCAGTGGTCACAAAGAGTCAGACACAATTGAGCAACTAATACTTACTTTGCAGACAAAGGTCCATATAATCAGAGTTATAGTTTTTCCAGTAGTCACGTACAGATGTGAGAGTTGGACCACAAAGAAGGATGACACTGAAGAGATGATGCTTTCTAACTGTGGTGCTGGAGAAGGCTGTTGAGAGTCCTTCAGATACCAAGGGTGTCCTGAATATTCTTGGAAGGTCTGATGCTGAAGCTGAAGCTCCAATACTTTGGCTACCTGATGCAAAGAACTGACTCATTGGAAAAGACCCTGATGCTAGGAAAGATTGAAGGCAGGAGGAAAAGGGGACGACAGAGGATGAGATGGTTGGATGGCATCACTGACTCAATGGACATGAGTTTGAGCAAGCTCTGGGAGTTGGTGATGGACAGGGAAGCCTGGCATGCTGCAGCCCATGGGGTGACAAAATTGGACACGACTGAGTGACTGAACAATAACAGCAACTGGGAGGATCATGCATGATGCAGACCAGCTAAGCCCTTGTGCCACAACTTCTGAGCCCATGTCCTGCAGCTGCTAAAGCCCTCGTGCCTAGAGCCCGTGCTCTGCAACAAGAAAGAGAAGCCACGCACCGCAATGAAGAGAAGCTCCCACTGCAGCTAGAGAAAGCCCGTGCACAGCAATGAAGACCCAGCACAGCCAAATAAACAAAACAAAAGCAGGCAGTCCGCTTCTGGTTCAAGATGGTGGAGCAGGAGGACATCCTCACCGCCTCCTCCAAGAACACCAAAATCGCAACTAGCTGTGGAAGAACCATCGACAAGAGAATGGTGGAACCCACCAAAGAAAGATACCCCACGTCTAAAGACAAAGAAGAAGCCGCAGCAAGACGGTAGGTCATTTATAAGTAAATTAAAATCATTTATAGTTTTTGATAAATAACAAGAGCTTAGCTTGTTATGAAAGAAAGCATGAACTGTGATAATTTTTTTCTGTATATAATACAGAAAATATATATATCATACACAGGTAACCAAAAGTTGAATAAGATCAATAGACAAAAAGATTGGGATGAAATATATTACATCATTAATTGTGGCTGTCTTTGAATGATGGATATATTGTTGGGCTTATGTTCTTAGCATCTAGAATGATGACAGCAATATTTTTAGTATTAAATAGGTTTTTACTTCATACTACTTCAACATGGTTATACAAGATCTCTGAATCACCCAAAATATATTTCAAGTGATGTCATACAATAGCATTTCCCCCTCATTTTTTTTCTCTAAATCTTTTTTTCCTTCAGAAGCATAGTGTGCTTGTGCTTGTGTTTAGCTGCTCAGTTGTGTCCAACTCTTTGCCACCCCATGGACTGTAGCCCACCAGGCTCCTCTGTCCATGGGGATTTTTCAGGCAAGAGTACTGGAGTGGGTTGCCATGCCCTTCTCCAGGTGATCTTCTGGACTCAGGAATCGAACCAGGGTCTCCTGCATTGCAGGCAGATTCTTTACCAGCTGAGCTACCAGGGAAGCCCCTGTAAGCAAATTAGTCTTATTCCTGTTTTAGTTTTCCAGTTAAGTATATTTTACATACATTTCACCTCACTAGTACTATTTTTTAGGGTCACACTGAATTCTAATTCAGTTCCCCAGGTTATTAGACATCCTGTCTAATTTTGTTTTCACAGTTTTTCACCAAATACCTAATAATCACAGGTAGTATCCATTGTAATAATCCCAATTCAAAGCCATAATTACCATAAATAAGCAATTCAGTCAGTAAAATTCAAATCTGAATAGGGTTTCCTTCTGAGTCTGGTGTTCATTCGCTCAGTCATGCCCAACTCTTTGCGACCCCATGACTGCAGCACTCCAGGCTTCCTTTTCCTTCACTGTCTCCCAGAGTTTGCTCAAGCTCATGTCCATCAGTGATGCCATCCCATCATCTCATCCTCTGTTGCCCCCTTCTCCTGCCCTCAGTCTTTCCCAGCATCAGGGTCTTTTCCAATGAGTAGGCTCTTTGCATCAGGTTATCAAAGTATTGGAGCTTCAGCATCAGTCCTTACAATGAATATTGAGGGTTGATTTCCTTTAGGATTGATTGGTTTGATCTTGCAGTTCAAGGGACTCTCAAGAGTCTTCTCCAGCACCACAGTTTGAAAGCATCAGTTCTTCGGTGCTCAGCTTTCTTTATGGTCCAACTCTCACATCCGTATATGACTACAGGAAAAACCATAAATTTGACTACACAGACCCTTGTTGACAAATTATTGTGTCTGCTTTTTAATACACTTTCTAGGTTTGTTATAGTTTTTATTCCAAGGAGCAAGTGTCTTCTAATTTCATGGCTGCAGTCACCATCTGCACTGATTTTGGAGCCCAAGAAAATAAAGTCTGTCACCATTTCCATTTTTTCTCCATCTATTTGCCGCGGGGTGATGGAACCAGATGCCGTGATCTTAGTTTTCTGAATGTTGAGTTTTAAGCCAGCTTTTTCACTCTCCTCTTTCACCTTCATCAAGAGGCTCTTCAGTTCCTCTTCGCTTTCTGCCATTAGGGTGGTGTCATCTGCGTATCTGAGGTTGTTGATATTCTCCTAGAGATCTTGATTCCCGCTTGTGAATGAATCTTGATTCATCCAGTGGGGCATTTTGCATGATGTACTAAGTGACCTCTAAATAGCTAATGAACCAAAGGGTAAAGTCCTTAAAGCCTAGGAATTTAAAAAAGAAAAAAAATGCCTAGAAATAATTTTCTATCTTTATACTTAATACAGGTTTCATCTTTTGAAAACAGAGAATTCAAGTAAACCACTTCTTTATTTTA
Source organism: Redunca redunca (assembly GCA_006410935.1). Lineage (NCBI taxonomy): Eukaryota > Metazoa > Chordata > Mammalia > Artiodactyla > Bovidae > Redunca > Redunca redunca. The sequence continues at coordinate 6,863 of SJYQ01011196.1, read as the reverse complement.
CTGCGAGGCATGCAGGATTTTAATTTCCCAACCAGGGACTGAAACTGTGCCTCCTNAAATGCCTAGAAATAATTTTCTATCTTTATACTTAATACAGGTTTCATCTTTTGAAAACAGAGAATTCAAGTAAACCACTTCTTTATTTTACTGCGAGGCATGCAGGATTTTAATTTCCCAACCAGGGACTGAAACTGTGCCTCCTGTAGTGGTAGCGTGGAGTCTAAACCACTGAACTGCTAGAGGAGTCCCTATGATTTTCTTAAAATTTATGTATTTGGCTGCACCGGATCTTTGTTGGGCACCCAGGAGCTGCGATCTTTACTGCAGTGTGTGGGATCCAAAAAGTGCCATTATAGATACAATGCTTCCCTTGACTATACCTGTACCCTAAATTTAAAAGGCTATAGGCACATGTGGGTGTATTTACTAGAGGTGATAATGTCCTCTTTTTAAATATGGTGTGTTCAAAAGACACTGTTGGAAAAGCTAAATTTAGTCACAAGTGACATCAATATATGTGGAATACAATGACTGATTAACATTGCCACTCTCTTTTCCTCCTCGGAGAATTGTCTCTTTTAAAAAACTGACTTTAAATATGTTAGAATATTAGATAGCATTTTACTGTTGACAGAAACATATAATAAGAAAATCGACAAAAAATGATAGTGCTATAAAATTAATTGTGTAAATACTATATTCATTTGATATATAAAACTTTAGGTGATTAGTTTTATTAAAGTTTGTAATTTCAAATTCTTAGAATAAGAAAATATGCTTCTTTTGATTAGATGTCATAATTGATACCAGCCCAGAGTTATGACCAAAGATGTCCAAAAAATCTCTGCATCTTGATACATGTAAATTGACTTCATTTTACTTTATATATTATTAGTTTTCATAAATATAGCCCAATTTATCTATTCTTCACTGATAGATTAAGTTTTATTTCCCAAACTATTTCAAAGTTGCAAAGAATATTGTATATCATACAGTCTGCTTTTGCTCATGTACAAGAATTCCTCTAGTGTCTAAAGCAAATTTGCTGATCTAGAAGCATAGTTTCTTTCTTTTAAGATTTTTCCTATGAAATATGTCAAATATCCTAACAAACATCGTATGATATCTATGCATCATTTAAAAAACAATACTTAGTGTCATACCAGTATATCATGGTTTCCCCGAGAAAACTGTAACTGTTAGAAAAGAACACTCAACTGACTGTGACATTTCTATGATGAATCTTTGTGTGAGGCCTTTACTTGTGTTAAGACATATTTTAAAACTTACTTTCTACATTGATCAGGTTTATGGAAAAATATTTTAAAAATAATAATGATTGTGTGATGACAATAAATTCACTTCTCTACTTCACTTTGATCTAGTACACCTTTCTCCTTTATATACAATTCTCTTTCTTTTTTACTTTGAAAATATCCATGATCCCAACTTCCAGACATCTTCTATATTTAGATTATTTGCTATTGTTCTCTTCCTTTTTGGCCATGCTTGCTTCTGGTTTGTTTCTAATGCTCTCATCTAATCTGTTCCTACTTCTCAGAGGGCAATAAGACCTTAGCAGAGACAGCCAGAGAATCTTTGAGCACTGGTCCTTGGTCCAAAAGAAAATTACTATCTCTACCTTGTAAGGGAGCAATTGGGAATCAGATGAATTAAGATACAGAATCATTTCCTTCTTTGTGCAATACTTCTTTCATTCTATCATCTTTATTTTTTATATATAAAACTTATAATAGTTTTCTTATTAGATTAAGAGTACCCCCAAAGCATAGACATGGGGAAAGGGCATGAACATATCCATAATTACAGAATACTTGCACAACCAACCTAAATACTCTGATGAATCTCTGTCTAGATCCAATTCAGAGAGATTAGAGAAATAAAGGTAAAAAAGCAAGAAATTAAAGCACTTTAGAATAATTTTATCCATGATATAGGTAAGAGTTTCTTAAACAAGACATAGCCACAGTTAAAAGGGAAAGGGTTAATAAATTGGACTACATTGAAATTAAGAATTTCAGTTCAGCAAAAGAAATGCAGAAAAATAAAAAAGCCAAACCCACAGACAGAGTGGGAGAAAATATTTGCAACTCATAATCATCACAGTGCTCAGAATACATGAAGAACTCCTACAAATCAATAGCTTGAAGCAAAAGATAGGCAGTTCATGAAAACGAAATGCAGATGGTGACTGCAGCCATGAAATTAAAAGACGCTTACTCCTTGGAAGAAAAGTTATGACCAAGCTAGATAGCATATTCAAAAGCAGATACATTACTGTGCCAACAAAGGTCTGTCTAGTCAAGGCTATGGTTTTTCCTGTGGTCATGTATGGATGTGAGAGTTGGACTGTGAAGAAAGCTGAGGACCGAAGAATTGATGCTTTTGAACTGTGGTGTTGGAGAAGANCTTGGACTGCAAGGAGATCCAACCAGTCTATTCTGAAGGAGGTCAGCCCTGGGATTTCTTTGGAGGGAATGATGCTGAAGCTGAAACTCCAGTACTTTGGCCACCTCATGTGAAAAGTTGACTCATTGGAAAAGACTCTGATGCTGGGAAGGATTGGGGGCAGGAGGAGAAGGGGATGACCGAGGATGAGATGGCTGGATGGCATCACTGACTCGATGGGCGTGAGTCTGAGTGAACTCCGGTAGTTGGTGATGGACAGGGAGACCTTGCGTGCTGTGATTCATGGGGTCTCAAAGAGTCAGACACAACTGAGCGACTGAACTGAACTGAACTGAACAAACAAAAAGTTAACTAAGCTCAGTAATCAGAAAATACAAATTGAAACCACTGTGAGGTACTGTTACATGATCATCGAATTAAAAAGTCTGACAATACTAAATTTAAGTGAGACTATACGGCAATAGAAATGCTCTTAGAGTGATGAATGGCACATAAACTGGTATGGCCACACTTTGGAAAACAGTATGATATACGACCAAATGGGTGATTACATAGATTTTTAATTTTTAATCATTTGTTTAATTGTACATATTAGTTTTATGTGCTTTTCTATATTTGTCATATCTCATAATTTTTTAAATAGTTAAAAGGTAGTAAATAAGCTCTTTGATCTGAATGGAAACCAAATTAAAAAAAATAATGTTTGCCTCATGGAATATATTTTAAAGGGGTAACAAGGTGCTTGTTTTTACTAAAATATTACTATTACTATTGTCAAGAACTTTAAAAGATCTGCGGAACTGCTGTGGCTTGATGGGGAAAACTTTACTCCATGGAATTTAACAGGCTGGAATACTGGAGTGGGTAGCCTTTCCCTTCTCCAGGGGATCTTCCTGACCTAGGAATTGAACCAGGGTCTCCTGCATTGTAGGTGAATTCTTTACCAACTGAGCTATCAGGGAAGCCCATAGGTTGTCAAGAACTTTAAATGATCTGTGGCACAGCTATGGCTTGATGGGGAAAACTTTATAGGGATCCAAACACTCTGAAATCAAGAATCTAGTTCATTACTATGAAGAATTTATTAAGAAAAATTTACTTGACTAGGAAGTTTGTATGGATTTCCCCTTTTTCCTAAGAGGAGTAACCAAAAATGTATTTCTTAAAAGTTACTATCACTGTTGGATAGAAGTATACTGATGATAAGACTGGACCGCTGAACAATTAAAAATAGTTCAATTTTTAATTGGAATTTGACAGGTATGATAAAATATTGTGTTAAAGAACTCAGTAAGTTCGATACTAATTATTGTTCCAGATTTTCACTGTCAACAAGTGATGGCCTAAAGATCCTTCCACATAGAAAATGCCATGATACTTCTCCAAATAAATCTTACATTAATTGAAAGAATATAATGGATTATTACCCACTGGAACTCATATGAAACACCTTTAAAAATGACTTGCTTTCAGGAATTTCATTTATATGTTTAGGATTGGATAAAAATATATATGACCTTGTGGTAGAAGAATAATTTTATTACACTTATCAAATCTTAAAGTCAATGCCAAATCTAGAAGGTCTGGTATGGCAGAAATTTCTTACTCTATTTGATCATTAAAAAGCTGTAATTTATTTAAGCAAAAAATTTTTCTTTCTTGATAACATGTACCACAAGTCTGATAAAGTATAGCAGAACTGCACAGTGTTTTGTTAACCAAGATGGCTGGAAAATAGAATAAAGTGGATGGTAGTTTCCATTAGAGGGAAAGGCAAAAGGAAAGGAAAAAAGTGATTCTTTTGGTACCTTAATACTGTTTAACTGGAAATCGTTTTCTTTTACTAAGGGCTGTAATAGGAAAATTTCCTCTTAGATTATTTATAACATGATACATATTCTAGACAGGAGGGAAAAAACTTTTATGGAGTAGGAAACAATATTTCAAATTACATTTTCTGTATTTCCAATATGTGAAAATTTCTCATGCTTTATGCTTCATTTATAATAGGACCTGCGGTGGAGATTCTGATTGACTTTATTGGATTTTAATATTCATCTCTATTTTATCCTGAATGGACACATGAGGTTCTTGAATCAGAGACAGATGATTATTACTTACATCATAATAATTGTGCTAGTTCCTCTTGCTCCAATTCTTACCGCTGGAGAGATGAGAACCAGATGTCACCCTACATGCACTGGGGCCTATAATGTGAGGGAGGAAAGATGCAAGAAGAAATCCAGGCTTTTATGTAGAAAAAAAAAAGACAGCTGTTTTCTCCCCCTCTAAAAGGAGAGAGAAAAAAACCCTCTGGATCCTCGGTTCTCACTCTTAAGTCTTTTATAATGTAAACCTCTCAGGGGATTAGGTAATTTCAGTGTCTCCAGCTTTACAAAACACATCTCCAAATCCCAGTTGGGGTGAGGCACCCCAACTTAAAATGTTAACATCTATCTCTAAAATTAGATAACTCTTTTGAACTCTTATTATTTATGCAGTGGGAAGATATCTACATCTTCCTTTGAGTCTGGGATCTCAAGCTGCCATAATATTTGCCCGGAAAACCCGAACAGTGCAGAAACACAAAAATACTTTCTCTCCATCTCACAGTGTTCTAAAATTAATTTTCCCTCTGCCTGGGTGACATAGTTACTCAGCTAAAAACTAAATTTCCAGTTGCTTTCAGATAGGTATGGCCTGGTGACTGAGTTCTCACCAATGGAAATTTTACTTCTGGGTTGGATAGCATCGCTGACTCAATGAACATGAGTTTGAGCAAACTCTGGGAAATAGTGAAGGACAGGGAAGCCTGGTTCATGGGGTCAAAAACAGTTGGATATGACTTAGTGACTGGACAACAACAATGGTGCTACCTAAAAAGAAAGTTGACACCGACTATCTGGAGTTTGTGCTGTATGCAACAAATGTTGCATATTGCAGCGTTTCCCTCAAAAATTTGAAAATCCTGTAATTAGCAGTTTCAGTGCTTGTATGAAGAACTAGAAAGTTATCCTCTTAACATCTGACAAACAAATGATATTGACAATTTGTTCAGGTAATGCATATGAACAAGCTGAAGTGTAAGAAGTGATTGTTTGATTCAGCTATGTTGTAGTTTCTCATTTCATCCATCCAGCATCTCCTGTGTGAATGGCATCTGGTCCCATTAACTTCATGTCAAATAGATGGGGAAACAATGGAAACAGTGAGAGACTTTACTTTTTAGGCTCCAAAATCACTACAGATGGTGACTGCAGCCATGAAATTAAAAGACACTTGCTCCTTCAAAGAAAAGTTATGACAAACCTAGACAGCATATTAAAAAGCAGAGGCATTACTTTCCCAAAGATGTCCAGCTAGTCAAAGCTATGGTTTTTCCAATAGTCATGTAAGGATGTGAGAGTTGGACTATAAAGAAGTTGAGCACCGAACTGATGCTTTTGAACTGTGGTGTTGCAGAAGACTCTTGAGAGTCTCTTGGACTGCAAGGAGATCAAACCAGTCAATCATAAAGGAAATCAGTCCTGCATGTTCATTGGAAAGACTGATGCTGAGGCTGAAACTCCAATACTTCGGCCACCTGATGCAAAGAACTGACTCATTGGAAAAGTCCCTGATACTGGGAAAGATTGAAGGTGGGAGGAGAAGGGGTCAACAGAGGATGAGATGGTTGGATGGCATCATCAACTCCATGGACGTGAGTTTAAGTAAGCTCCAGGAGTTGGTGATGGACAGGGAAGCCTGGACTGCTTGCAGTCCATGGGATCGCAGAGTCGGACATGACTGAGTGACTGAACTGAACTGAACTCATGTGAAATTACTCTTTGGAAATAGAATAAGACAAAGCCTGAGGCTAAAGGGAACACTCATTTTCTTGAGTGTAAAAAATGAGAATTAGATGTATAGCCAAATGAGCTTTCTCAACAAATAGTGACAAACCCTCTCAGTTTCCCTCTGAGAATGTATTGATTTCATTTTCGTTCCTAAAGGCTGTTTTCACTGGGTAAACAATTCTGGGTTGTTTTTTTCAGTTCTTGAAAAATATTTGTTTCCTTCTAGCCTTGGAGGTTTCTGATTAGAAAGTCACTGTCATTTGGATCATCGTTTCACCATTGTTCTTTGTACCTGCTTTTATACTTTGTCTTTAGGCTTCAGAAATTTGATTATGAGTGCCTTAAATGTGTTTGAATTTATACTGTTTAGAGTTCACTCAGGTTCTTGAATCTATAGGTTTATGCCTCTCACTAAATTTGTAGAATTTTCAGCCATTTTTTTTCAATGAATACTTTTCAGCCCACATTCTACCTTTTTTGGGAATACTCTGATAACACCAATGTTAGATAATTTTTATTTTAAGCTTCTTGAGACTATGGGAGTTTTTTCAGCCTATTTTTCCTGCTGGCCAGAATGGGTCATTTCTATTTTTCTGT
>SJYQ01011194.1:198327-259934 GCA_006410935.1 Redunca redunca | reverse complement strand
CCTGGGATGCCAGTTTCACCTGAAAAAAAAAAAAAAAAACCAACACACTCAGGTTATTCAGATTTGAGAATTTGGGAGACATTTTCTTAAAAATGAACAAAATGAACCTACCACTTCAGGGAAAACAACTTTTCCTTGTTTTGTTGTGGTTTTCATTACTACGTGCACCTGTCACTGATGATGAAATTTGAGTTTTTGAACAAAACTTAGAATTAGGGAAAACTTGCTTCCACATCTATGAAAGTGACAGCTCCCAATTCTTAAAGGTTTTTCTCTTTTTTTAAATAACATTTATTCATTTATTTTTGACTGTGCTGAGTCTTCATTGTTGCATGTTGTTTTTTTTTTTCCTTTAGTAGTGGCAAGCAGGGGCTACTCTCTAGTTGTGGAGTAGCTTCTCATTGTGTGGCTTCTCTTGCTGCCAAGCATGGGCTCTCAGGCATGGGGGCTTCAGTATGCAGCTTCGGAGCTCTAGAACACAGGCTCAGTAGTTGCGGCACACAGCATGTGGAATCTTCCCAGATCAGGGATCAAACCCATGTCTCCTGCACTGGCAGACTGACTCTCTACCACTGAGACACCACAGAAGTCCTTAAAGATTTTTCTGATGAGGTGGTTGCTCTGGGTTGAATTGTGTTTCCCTCCCAAAAAAATACATGTTAAAGTTCTAACTCCTGGTAATTGTGAACATGACCTTATTTGGAAAGAGGGGCTTTGCACATGTCATCAAGTTAAGAAGTCATAGGGGATTAAGATGAGCCCTAAATCCAATGACTGGCATCCTTAAGTTAATAGAGATTTGGGTAAATAGACAGATACACACATGAAAATAGGACATGTTAAGATGGAAGTAGAGATTAAAGTGATGCAACAACCAACTGAGAAATGTCTGTTACACTGCCAGTTTGCCATACTTTGTTACAGCAGCCCTAGGAAACTAACACAGTGGTGATAACATCACATGTGATTATTTGATATTGTGGAAGAAACGTATCAACATTTGAAAAATGTGCATAACTCAGTGACGTTCCTAAAGTCTGATGTATAATGTCACAAAATCATGGATGGGCAGAAGATCCACACAAAGTATAAAATAACCAATAGATTTTCATATAAAATAAAGCAAAAAGTTCATTATAAGGTTTCAGAATCCACATTGCAGCTAACTTCTAAGGAACTAATACTGGGACTTGGCTGGTGGTCCAGTAGTTGATTTCCAAGCTTCCAATGCAGGTACTGTGAGTTCAATCCCTGGTTGAGAAACTAAGATCCCACATGCCACATGGTACAGTCAAATTAACAAATTTTTTAAAGCTTTTTAATTTTTAAAAAAGAAAATAATACTTATGCTTTGGCATAGTATCAAAGAAAATTATTTACAATTATCTGAAAAAAGCTGTTAAAACACCCCTTGTTTTTCCAACTGCCTATCAGTGTGAAGCTAGATTTTCCCCACATACTTCAGCCAAAATAACATATTGCAACAGATAAAAAACAGAAACAGATATGAGATTCCAGCTGCCTTCTGTTAAGCCAGACGTTAAAGAGTTTTGCAAGAATTTAAAACAATATAACTCGTCTCATTGTTTTATTGTTTGTTTCAGAAAATGGAGTTATTTTCATAAAAATATTTTACTCGTGTTAAAATGTTATGGATCTACTATTATTTTAAATAAGTATTTTGAAATTTCTTAATTTTCATTTTCAACACAGTAAATATCTCTAAATACAGCTCATATATATAGAAGCTTTGGGACTCCTCGATGATTTTTAAGAGGGTAAAAGGATCTGGAGACCCCAACGTTTCACTAGTTTAAGAGGTGAAGACAATAGGATTTGGGAAGTGATTAATGGGGTTGAGAGAGAGCACAGTTTTCTCTGATGGGGATTATGTCAAGAACAGGCTTTTAAGGACAGATGATGGGTTCAGACTTGGAAACACTAAATTTAGATTGCCTGAGGGATGCTGTGATAATAGACCATTAGACAAAAATCTATGGGTTTGAGTGCAGCTGTCTGAGTACAGAGTCCTTGTAGCTGCAGTAATTGAAGGCCCAGGAAAGAACAGTACTATGAAGGGAGAAAATTGCCCTAGAAGAGTGCCCAGGATGTGTAGGGTAAGGGAGTTAGAGAAGGCGAGGTTCTGACAAAGAAAGAGACTGGCACTTTACAGGAACAGATCACCTTTAATGAAGCAAGAAGGGGCAGCAGTCAGATTAGTGAGCTGCTGCATTAATCCAAGAAAAGAGTAAGTACACCTAGGCATATATATGGAAATCTACTGTCTTAACGGGGCCTGTTCTTCTCCAAGGTTGTTTGGGTTAGTTATCTCTTAAAAAGCTGGGGCAAGGAATTCTGGAGATCGGCCAGAGGCTGGAACTGGCTGGGAGCTGGGCGTAATCAACCTTAGTGTCCATTTTTTTCTTCGGGTGAGAGAGTTCTTTGTTTTGCATAGAATGGTGGGGAGGACCTGGAGGGGAGTTTTAACTCCAGACTATTTCGAGACTTGTAACTTTCCTTCTTAGGGTCTAGAATGAAGGAAAGTTACAAGTCTCAAAATAGCCTGGAGTTAAAACTCCCCTCCAGGTCCTCCCCACCCTAAGGAATATATGGAGAAGGCGATGGCATCCCACTCCAGTACTCTTGCCTGGAAAATCCCATGGACGGAAAAGCCTAGTAGGCTACAGTCCATGGGGTCGCAAAGAGTTGGACATGACTGAGCGACTTCACTTTCACTTTTCACTTTCACCCACTGGAGAAGGAAATAGCAACCCACTCCAGTGTTCTTGCCTGGAGAATCCCAGGGATGGTGGAGCCTGGTGGGCTGTTGTCTATGGGGTCGCACAGAGTCGGACACAACTGAAGTGACTTAGCAGCAGCAGCAAGGAATATATATAAAAAGAGAGACAGTGGGCGTAGTTAATGTTCAAGGCTTCTTCTTGCTGATAAATGAGGGTCAGGGGGTCGTGGTCTGGGAGGAGGGAAGTCTAAGACCTGTAGTGTTGATTTTCTATTCTAGCCATCAAGGTCTCAAGCAAAAGAGCAGTCTTGATTTGGTCTTGGGAAATGGCTTGGATTTGGTCTTGGAGGAATCCCTGGAAAAGATTAAACAAACAAGACCCAAAGGTGAGTAGGAGGATGATAAAGATGAACCGTCTGAGAAGGAGTAAAACAAGGCCTCCAGTTCCAGTCTGCTAACCATGACTGCCAGGAGTTGCTTAATTGCTGGTGGATTCGTGAGGCTCCATCTGTAAGGTTTTTTGCAGCTCCTTGAACAATACCGGACTAGGTGCCATAGAGACAGCAGGATTCATCTAGAAAAAGGCACAGACCTCCCTTCTCTGCAGTGAGTAGATCTAATCCCCTTCTATTTTGTAATACTATGGCTGCCAAGGAATCGAGCTGATTTTAGATAGTTATTAGGCCTTGAACTATTTCCTGGAGACTGTTTGGTAGGTCTTTAGATAGTGTCCAGTAGTTTGGGATGGAGGTGGTTAGGCCGGTGGTTCCTGTTCCAATTTCAGCTAATATCCCTAGTCCTACTAAGAGGGGAATGAAATGAATGGCTTGTTCTATTCTCTTGTGGATGAGAGGAACAGGCAAGGGTTGATCATTGGGAGTTATTAAAATGCTTGGACTGGAGTATACCAGGGTGCAGGTTCCGGTCCAATTAGTAGGTAGACAGGTATGTAGGCGTCCCACACAGGAAAAATAGGCCAGGTGTCGTAATACAATGGCTGAAGTCAAGGTGAAGAGGAGTCGAGGTGGGGTTTTGATTGTTCGCTCAAGGGCACTCAGAGACCCCACTAAGGTGGCCCCAAGGATGGGAGAAGTGGAAGGAGTATGCTGAGGGAAACTGCCCCGTAAAGGTTAAAGAGTGTCCTGTAGGACCAGAAACATTATATATATAGCCTTTCCAGTGGCGAAGAGTAAAGTGGAGGTATGGTTGCACATGGAGTTAGGGATTGTGCCCATGGCTGGTCATATGAACTGTTTTGGGAATTTCTGGATATGCAAAAAGAAGCTGGTTGCAACAGTGTTACTCTCTGGACAATAGGGCCTCCTACTGGAGGTTTTTCATGGAAGGAAGGAAATTCGGTGAGTAAAGATTCTTAAGAGTATGTCTGAATTTCCGATTTGGTCACTAGTGTGAAGATATTTAAGATATGAGATGAATAAAGGCTCTCCACGGTATGAATGGTGTAGGGACATGTTACCTGTGGTCCAGTCGAGGATGGATGTGGGGAGGGCTGAATCTCCCAGAGGAGTTATGGATAAACATATCCAGCAGTCTTTAGCCAATTGTGGGTTAGAAGCATTGAGAAGGGTATGGGTTAAATTAAGGGTCCGGAATAGATAGTTGAAGTTAGGATTTTGAAGGAGTTCATGCCTCAGAGGAAGAAGGGAGGATAAGAAGAAGATGTTAAACAACATTTGGGGAAGTGAGTATAAGATAGATTACTATGGAAAAGAATTGGATTTCAAAGGGGTAAAAGTTAAAAAAGGTTCCCTGTAGCCACAGGGTGGAGATGTAATCTTCAACATGTTCAAACGTGGATTCTTGAGGACTCGAGACCCAGATATCTACCAGAAGTTGTTCCAGGAATAATTGCAGCCGTGAAACTGTCACGGCTCATCCATCATCATTTGGGGCCGGTGGAAGCCGTGAGAACTTTAGAGTTGTAGGGCCTGTGTGAGAAACTAATACTAATACTTGATAAGTATTAGTCTGGCAAGCATTTTCATCACTGGGCTGCATAACTTTTTTAACCAAGTGATGTATACCCAAGGGGTGATTTCCTTTAATTTTGCAGTGGTAGGGGTCAGCAGAATTACCGTGCAGGGACCTTGCCATTTTGGGGTTAGATCTGAGTGGGACTGAACTGCCATATAGACTTTGTCTCCTATTTGAAGGGATGGGTATGGAAGACTGGGGTGTGGTCGAGGGAGTAAGTCATCCGTATGTTGCCAAAGGGCTTCTCGTATCTGGGCAAGTAAAGGAAAAGGAAGGTGGGATGGCAGTTTGGGACCGTCCTGGGAGGGGGAGAGACCCAAAGGTATTATGGGCCTCCCATAGTGGCCTCAAATGGACTGATATTTAAGGGGTTCTTTGGTAATGCCTGGACCTTTAAGAGGGCTAAAGGAGGAGTTTAGTCCAGTCTCGATGAAGTTCGATCATTAATTTGGTCAGAGTGTCTTTTAGGAGTCAGCTCTCTCAACCTTACCAGAAGACTTGGGATAATAAGGAATGTGAAACCTCCAAGGAACTTGAAGTGTTGTGTAATACTTTGGGTGATTTGGGATGTGAACTCGGGCCCATTGTCAGACTGGAGGGAGGAAGGCATTCCAAACCTGGGGAGGATTTCAGTAAGAATAAGCTGAGCCACAGTAGGGGATCATTTGTTAGTAGTCGGGAAAGCGTCAGTCCATCCAGAAAACATATCTATGAAGACTAGGTGAAATCTAACCCTTTTTATAGGTGGCATGTGGATGAAATCTACCTGCCAGTTGTGTGTGGGAAGATGTCCATGAATTTGGTGGGTGGGGAAAGGAGGGGGGCGAATATTAGAATTAGAATTTGTCCACTGACAAATGGTACAAGTTTGGGTCAGATTATTTAAATAAGTCACATCGTCCTTAGTCAGTTCAATACGGTTCTGAAGGAAAGCCTTAAGTACTTTTGCAGAGGGACGGAAAAGGGAATGTAAATATGAAAGTAATATGTGGATGTTAGGCTCGTCAATTTGGGCCATAGTAAAGACAGAACTAACAGAGGCAGCCTGCCACTTTGCTTCGTGATCTGCTATATTGTTATAAAAGGAGATAGAACTATGTCGCTGATGTCCCTGGCAATGTATTACAGCAGCTTGTCTCAGGAGCTGAGCCTCATGGAGTTCAGAAATAAAAGAAGCATTGAGAATAGGTGTGCCCTTCTGAGTCAGGAATCCCCTCTCCCTCCAGATTATGTTAGAATGTAATATGGTACAGACATATTTGGAGTCAGTGTAAATGTTTATCTTTTGGTCTTTGGCTAGGGTCAAAGCTTGTGTAAGAGCTATCAGTTCAGCCTGTTGTGAGAATGTGTGAGCTAGGGGTGTGTGGTTGACTTGATGAGGCGACAGGGGATAACTTTGTTGGGCTGTCCCTGGATTACAGCTTATCCAGCCCCAAATGGGGCTTGTTTCTGGGCACTGCCATCTATGAACTAGGATGAGACTTTGGGGTCAGAAAGAGACTGATCGGTTATGTTCAAAGGAGTGTCATATATAAGGTCTGAACACAGTCATGAGATAGGTGTTCTGTGTTTTGGATCTGGTGTAGGGAGTAAGCTTGCAGGATTAAGAGGTTTACAAGGCATAAAAGAAAGGGATGGGTCGAGGAGGTGTGCATGGAGGATCTGTAGTCAAGCAGGGGGCAGAGAAAGGAAAGCCCAATGAGAGAGCGAATCTTTGAAGGAATGAAGTGAGCATACATTTAGAGGAGCATTTTGGGTTAGTTTTGGGGCTTCAGGTATTAAGAGGGTAATTGCAGATAAAGCCTGAAGACAAGGTGGCCATCTGAGCGTGACGAGATCAAGTTGTTTAGATAGGTAAGCTAGAGGTGCCCATATGTCCCCCTTTTTTGGGCACAGAATCCCTAAGGCATGTCCTTGTCAAGAATGAACAAAAAGGAAAAAAGGCTTGGCATAATCAGGTAAGTAAAGAGAAGGGTCCTGTAGTAAATGTTTGATAAGAGTCTATAGTGGGGTGTGGAGAGAGGTGGAGGCCAGTAAGGGTTCATCTAAGTTTCCTCGGATATCTTGGTAGAGAGATTTTGCTTGGAGGGCAAAATTTGAGACCCGTATTCAGAAGAGGTTTAATAGACTTAATAGTGAAAGAAGTTCCCTCTTGGTTTGGGGCTTGGGGGTCTGTGTCAAGGCTCGAAGTCTCTGAGCTGGAATTATTTTGGATGTGGGAGTGAGAAGCAATCCCACGTAATTGACAGTAGTTGAAGCAATTTGTGCTTTGGAGAGCGAGACTCTGTAGCCCCGGTTGCCTAGGACATTTAATACTATCGCAGTGCATACTAGGCAGTTGTGATGAGAGGAACTACGTAACAATAAATCTTCTACATATTGGAGTAAGGTAGTAGAGCCTAAGTATAAAGTTTGGAGGGCTTGACCGAAAATATGAGAGCTATCTCTAAACGCTTGTGGTAAAACAGTCCAAGTTAATTGTTGAGATTGATATGTGTCTGGGTCCATCCAGATGAAGGCAAATAGGGGCTGTGAAGGGTGGTGTAGAGGTATAGTAAAGAAAGCATCTTTGAGGTCCAATACTGTGAAATAGATGTGTCAGGGAGAATACCTGAGAGAAGGGTGTAGGGATTAGTGACCATGGGGTGTATGGGTATTATAGACTCATTGATCTTGCGAAGATCTTGAACTGAACGCCAGGAGTGAGGTCCCTTTTTGACTGCCAGTATAGGAATATTATCGGAGAAGGCAATGGCAACCCACTCCAGTGTTCTTGCCTGGAGAATCCCAGGGACAGGGGAGCCTGGTGGGCTGCCGTCTATGGGGTCACATAGAGTCCACGAGACAGGACACAACTGAAGCAACTTAGCAGCAGCAGCAGCAGCATAGTACTATGAGGAAAACAGGCTGCAAAAGGCCAGCTTTGAGCAGTCGGGAGATTATTGGTTTAAGTCCTTGTCAGGATTCTGTGGTCAGGGTATACTGAGTTGGGGTTATTACCTGAGAGGTGTTTTTAAGAAAAACCTCTACCGGAGAATGGTGTCGGGCTACCGACAGGGCTTCAGTGTCCCAGATCTGAGTATCTAACAGGGGAAGGTCAGGGAGCGGGTTTTGGGAGTGAGGGCTGGCTGGCCAAGGGTTCAGGTGCCATTTGGATGCAAATAATTGATATGGGATCTAAGAATGGGAGGTTTATAGAAGTTTGTAGCTTAGCCAGAAGATCACATCCCAGCAATGCCACTGGGCATTGAGGAACTACTGTAAAAGAATGTGTTAGTGTTGCCTTACCACAGGAACAAAGGAGAGGAAGGGTTATTTGGGGATAAAAAGGGATGTCTGAGACCCCTTTGATGGCCACTTCTGAAGGTTGGAGAGGGCCCTTAAAGGAAGTTAAAAGTGAAAAGGCCACTCCAGTGTCTATTAGGAATGAGACTTTGTGTCTGGCCACTGTGCCCATTACCCGAAGCTCCGAGTCCATCCGTATGGGGAGGACTTGGGATTTAGAGCTTGGGTTCCGTCACCGGAATAATTCAGGCACAATTGGACCATCTCTCACCTCATCCGAGGAACCATGGTCTGGGGTGCCAGGGCCACCCTGAGTCTGGTTCCTGGTCCATTGCTGTTGGGCCTGGGGTGGACTCTGAGGTTTGGTGGGTAGTGTCTGAAGACAATCCATTTTCCAGTGGCCCCATTGTTTGCGGGTGGGGCAGGGTTTGGTGGGTGGCTGGGGATTTGGGCAGGATCTAGTCCAGTGTCCCATTTGGTTACATCTGAAGCAGGGGCCTGGAGGGTTAGGTCCCATACGGGTGGGCCAAGGTTGATGGGCCAAAGGGGTTTAATTGTTTTCTTGGATAGCTGCAGCAAATAAAGCATATTTGGCTTTTCTTTCCTTTTCTTTTTCCTTTTTTGCTTCTCCCTCCCTATTGCTGAAAACTTTAAAGACTATTTCTAGAAGATCTCGCTGAGGGGTTTTGGGGCCCTTCTCTAACTGGTGTAGTTTTCGGCAAATATCGTGGGCTTACTGGCTTATGAACTGGCTGTGTAGGTACAGAAGTCCGGCGAGGGTGGAAATATCTAGATTAGTGTATTTTTGGACTACCTCAGTAAGCCATGCAAGAAAAAGGGCAGGATTTTCATCTTTTTCTTGAGTCACTTCCCTAATCTTATCGTAGTTAACATGAATGTGATAGCTTTTTAGCATTCCTTCTAAAAATAAACAGGTAATCATATGATGTAGGTACTGGATGCTGGCATCACCTGCTTGACATGTCCACCATGGCTCAGTTAAAGGGACTGCATCACCGGCCACCAGATTAATCCTATGTTGGTTATGGAACTAATCAGCTCCATAACCCGGGGTGGGGGTGGGGGTGCCGGAAAGTGAGCTCAGTCTTCCATGCTCTGAAGAGCTGGCCATAAAAAACGATAAGGAACCTCAACCTCCTGGGTTTGGGCACCAAAATATGTAGGGTAAGGAAGTTAGAGAAGACGAGGTTCTGAAAAAAACAGGACCGGCACTTTACGGGAACAGATCACCTTTGATGAAGCGAGAAGGGGCAGCAGTCAGATCAGTGAGCTGCTGCACTAACGCAATGGCACCCCACTCCAGTACTCTTGCCTGGAAAATCCCAAGGGCGGAGGAGCCTGGTAGGCTGCAGTCCAGGGGGTCGTGAAGAGTCGGACACAACTAAACGCCTTCACCTTCACTTTTCACTTTCATGCATTGGAGAAGGAAATGGCAACCCACTCCAGTGTTCCTGCCTGGAGAATCCCAGAGACGAGGGAGCCTGGTGGGCTGCTGTCTATGGGGTCGCACAGAGTTGGACATGACTGAAGCGACTTAGCAGCAGCAGCAGCAGCAGCTATAACCCAAGAAAAGAGTAAGTATATCTAGGCATATCTGCAGAAATCTGTCCTAAGGGGGCCTGCTCTTCTCCAAGGTTGTTTGGGTTAGTTATCTCTTAAAAGGCTGGGGCAAGGAATTCTGGAGATTGGCCAGAGGCTGGGACTGACTGGGAGCTGGGTGTAATCAACCTTAATGTCCTTTTTTTTTTCTTCTGGAGAGAGTTCTTTGTTTTGTATAGAATGGTGGGGAGGACTGGAGGGGAGTTTTAACTCCAGGCTATTTTGAGCCATGTAACTTTCCTTCAGGATGGAGTCTAGGTTTACACTGGAAAGTTAAGGCACATGGAGAAAGCTTGACTATAAACCAACCTGAGTCAGAAAAAGTATCAGGGGGAAGAGAAACCTCACATGGAGTGATGTCAGAGAAAGGAAACAAGGCAGAATTTTCAAGAAGAGAGATATCAGTTCAGTTCCATTCAGTCGCTCAGTCATGTCTGGCTCTTTGCAGCCCCATGGACTGCAGCACGCTAGGCTTACTTGTCCATCACCAGCTCCCGGAGCTTGCTCAAACACATGTCCATTGAGTTGGTGATACCATCTAACTATCTCATCTTCTGTCGTCCCCTTCTCCTCCTGCCTTCAATCTTTCCCAGCATCAGGGTCTTTTCCAATGAGTCAGTTTTTCACATCAAGTGGCCAAAGTATCGGAGCTTCAGCTTCAGCATCAGTCCTTTCAATAAACATTCAGGACTGGTTTCCTTCAGGATGGACTGGTTGGATCTCCTTACAATCCAAAGGACTCTCAAGAATCTTCTTCAACATCGCAGTTCAAAAGCATCAATTCTTTGGTGCTCAGATTTCTTTATAGTCCAACTCTCACATCCATACATGACTACAGGAAAAACCATAGCTTTGACTATATGGACCTTTGTCAGTAAAGTAATGTCTCTGTTTTTTAATATGCTATTTATGTTCGTCATAGCTTTTGTTCCAAGGAGCAAGCGTCTTTTAATTTCATGGCTGCAGTCACCATCTGCAGTGATTTTGGAGCCCAAGAAAATAAAGTCTCTCACTGTTTCCACTGTTTCCCCATCTATTTCCCATGAAGTGATGGGACCAGATGCCATGATCTTCGTTTTCTGAATGTTGAGCTTTAAGCCAACTTTTTCACTCTCCTCTTTCACTTTCATCAAGAGACTCTTTAGTTCCTCTTCACTTTCTGCCATAACGGTGGTGTCATCCACATATCTGAGGTTATTGATATTTCTCCCAACAATCTTGATTCCAGCTTGTGCTTCTTCCAGCCCAGCGTTTCTCATGATGTACTCTGCATATAAGTTAAATAAGCAAGGTGACAGTACACAGCCTTGACGTACTCCTTTCCCAGTTTGGAGCCAGTCAATTGTTCCATGTCCAGTTCTAATTGTTGCTTCTTGACCTGCATATAGGTTTCTCAAGAGGCAGGTCAGGTGGTCTGGTGTTCCCATCTCCCACCCTCTCTCCTCCCCAGGCTTGGTCGGGGGAGGAGGTATTTGTGACGGTGGTGGTTCCTAGGGCAGCAGGGCTGGTACTCCACCTCTTAATAAGCTGTACCTAGATTATCAGCTCTCTTTAGATGCGGGGGAGTACCGCTGCCTATCATTTTCAGTTGTGGGTTCTGTGCCTGAAGCAACAGGAAAAGTTCCCCTCAGCCGGTGAGGTAGCTGGTAGGAAGTCAGGGAGGTATTGGCCGAGCTCGGAGCGGCAAGAGATGAGCTTTAGGCAGGCTAAGGAGCCAGATCTGAAGGTGCTCCCCATCGCTTGACCTGTTATCACAGGCTGGGTTTTCTAGAAGTAGACACTGAAATGGGATTTAGGAGTGCATATGTTTGGTAGTGGAGGTAGTTTAGTTGCTAAATTGTGTCCGACTCTTGAGACCCCATGGACTGTAGCCCTCCAGGCTCCTCTGTCCATGGATTCTCCAGGCAAGAATACTGGAGTGGGTTGCCATTTCCTTCTCCAGGGGATCTTCCCCACCCAGGGATTGAACCTTCTCCAGGGTCTCCTGCATTGCAGGCAGATCCTTTACCAACTGAACTACAAGGGAAGCCTCTAGAAGTAGACACTGAAATGGAATTTGGCAATGCACTATGTTTATTAGGGACCAACACCTATATAAGGAAGAGGGGAGAATCAGGATCAGGCCCAGGGAGAAGATGAACTGCGACTCAGGCTCCGGACTCAGGACTGTCTCTTGGTGTCTCAGGTCATACACAGAGGTCTGGAGCTTTGTACCGCCGCTTTACTCCATCGCTGGCCATGGGCTTCCCTGGGAAGGGTATAGCCATCCATGAGGCTGCTTTATGGCTGACACTGAGGCTGACAGCACTGACCACTGCAGCCTGTCTGCTGAGCAGTCCTGCAGCCAGGCAGCAAGGCTTCTCTTGGAGGGGGATCTAGCCGATGCGTCTCCATGACTTCTGTTCTGCACTCCCCTCCTGCACCCTCCTCATTTCCGCTCTGGGACTTTGTGATCAGGCCTGCTCCTGCCAGTCTGCCTCTTGCACTTCGGCAAAACTTTGACAGCCCAGGAAGTTTGCCAGCAGGGCTTTGGAGAAGGAAGCAGGAAGAACTTTAGACTTTGGAAATGCTATTTATCTGTAATTGTAGCTCCAGGCAACCATAATTAGGAAGATGAATTTACTTCTCAAGAAATTGCATAACACCTTCCCCAGTAAGAGATATTTTGGAGATGTTGCGAGCGAAATGACACAAAGACAAGACACACATGAAAGACAGACAAAGACACAACTCCGGCCGGAGGAAAAAGACTGCGCAAAACTAACTGCGGTTTATTTTTATAAGCCCCCCTCGGCAGAACTTCAGACAGTATGAATAAGTCTTTTTAGTACAGTGCAGGTGCATACATGTTATCGTACAGCGAGGGGAGTGAAACCCCTGTCTACTACAAAGTTTATCCAAGGCCCTTTCCTTCTTCTTATCACAAGAAGGGAATGCTCTCTCATTAGCAAGGGATAATTAAACTCAAGGCTGTGTCCAGACTCCTTGGCAGAATGCCTCGTTTGCAAGCACACCTCTGTGACTCTATTGCAGCTGCATTAACCCTTCAGGAGATTTTCTGTCTGACTCCCATCCCTACCTGAAATAATCTAAAATCAAGAGCACTGACATCCGAGGACAGGCGGCTTCCTGAGCCCTGGACTCATCCAGACTTTGGACTGACCCTGACCAGGTTTGCCCTTGCCCAGGAAAACTTGAATTAAATTAGAGTTGGAGTTTGAGAAATAGTTTATAGGCTTATTTTCAAGTTTCTTTGAGGGTCATCTTAAGAATCCAGAGACCACCAGTTGCCAGGTACCTAGAAGGTTTGCTTGTTAAATGAAACTCCCTAAATATTTGTTGAATGAAACTTCTCCATGAATCTAGTAAGATTTCTCTGAGATGAGCACAGCATTCAGTTAAAACCTCACTGATTAAGTTTCTGTTAAAGGGGGAAGGCAGTTAATGAAAGAGAGGAGATGAGGGAAGGGTGGATGCACTTCCAGAAAAGGAGTTTCTGATCTCAGTTTATGACAGAAAGTGTTGTGTAAAAGGCCAGGGCTCTTGCTTCATCATTGATAACCCTCAGTCAGAAATTTACCATTTATAAGCCTTTGTTTGTAAAATGACCATATTCCTAATACCTAAATTACAAGGTGTTGTACGGATTAATGAGATAACAGGTTAAGTGTCACCTAGCAGGAAGCCTGACACTTAAGGTGAGGTGACTGCACTTGTGGGGCTTCCCAGGTGGCGCAAGTGGTAAAGAGCCCGCCTGCCGATGCAGGAGCCTAGAGAGATGTGGGTTCGATCCCTGGGTCAAGATCTCCTGAAGTGGGAAATGGTAACCTATTCCAGTATTCTTACCTGGAGAATCCCACAGACAGAGGAGCCTGGAGGGCTACAGTCCATGGGGTCACAAAGAGTTGGACACAACTGAAGCAAACCATTCTATTCTCCTGCAGTTGTTCATCATAATAAACAGAGGCTTGTGTTTTGCAGCAGAGGGAAATGGCAGGAGAGAAGGGACGATGAAGACTGGGATACAACGGTCCTTTTCTCAGGCACAGAGAGAAACACATGGTGCCCATCACTCATGTGTTCAGTCATTCACTGAAAATATTTATTGAGTGCCAACTATATGCCAGGTAGGATTCTAGGTGCTTAGGATTCATCTGTGAACAAGACAGGCAAAGATTCTTGCTCTTATGGGGCTTACATGCTATTGAAGAAGATGGATGAGAAAAAATATTCAGTATGTGAGGAGATGAGTGCTACAGAAAAATAACAACAACAACAAAAATTAAGAGGGATCATAACTGAGTGAGTCAAGTGAGGTAAAGGGAGGGAGGCAGTTCACAAGTATAAGCCAAGGTAGGTAGATGTCCTTGAGAAAGGGAGATGAAGACCTCTGGAAAGCTAGTGGGGAGCAGCCCCATAGCTACAGCAGACCCTTCAGATGGGAGCCAATCTCCCCAGTGTTGGCAGAAAGCCAGGGTGACTGGACAAGTGAGCTAAGGGCAGAGAAACAGAGGAGTCACTTTGAATGACAAGGAGAGAGCACACTGGATTTGTTCAAGACTTTGCTTTTGTTCTGAGTGAAACAGGGGCCTTTGCGGGATTTTGAACAGAGTGACAGGAGCTGACTCTAAAGAGGTTATACTGGCTATGGTGGGAGATCCATAAGAGGAATTGGTGCTATCGTTCAATATCATTGATGGAATCTGTTCCAAGATAGATTACTTACTTTTGTGTGGGACAATCTCAGCAGGTTGTTGCTGGAGATCGCACACAACAAATGTTTCCCAGGGTTAGATAACTTACAGGGATGCAGATTCAGACCTTTCTGGCTTATTTTAATGCATAAACTAGTCTTCTTCAGCAAAGAAAAGAAGGAATGTTTAAAAGCTGACAAAAAAATTAGAAGACAAGTTTATCCCCTTTTCTTACCTAATTAAGTTTTTAAATAGGTATTATCTGCATTGGACACCTCAAAAGGTACAAAAAGATGGAAAGTATATCTTTCTCCTTACTGGTTTCCTGGTCCAACAGTTTCCCCCATGGAAGCAGACATAGTCACCGTTGCTTGTGTAGCCTCCTAGAAGCATATACAAGAGTACATATCACCTTATGGATGTGAACTGGCCTGTGTCATTCCCTACCCCCAAATTCATATGTTGAAGTTCTATTCGCAGAAGGGGTTGCATTTGAAGATAGCATCGTTAAGAGGTAATTAAGGTAAATGAAGTCATTAGGATGGGTTCTAATACAATATGGCTGGGATCATTTTAAGAAAAGGGGATGAGGACATGGACACAGAGGAAAGACTAGGTGAAGACATGGGGAGAAGATGGCCATCTGCTGCTGCTGCTGCTGCTAAGTCGCTTCAGTCGTGTCCGACTCTGTGCGACCCCATAGATGGCAACCCACCAGGCTCCCCCGTCCCTGGGATTCTCCAGGCAAGAATACTGGAGTGGGTTGCCATTTCCTTCTCCAGTGCATGAAAGGGAAAAGTGAAGTTGCTCAGTCGTGTCCGACTCTTTGCGACCCCATGGACTGTAGCCCACCAGGCTCCTCCGCCCGTAGGATTTTCCAGGCAAGAGTACTGGAGTGGGGTGCCACTGCCTTCTCCGAGATGGGCCATCTACAACCCACCAAGACAGGCTTCAAAAAAAACCAACCAACATTGTATATATGGATATATATACTCCATATGTACTCCTATGAACTTGGCTTTTCTCTTTTAAAATTACATCTTAAAGGTCATTCCAGGCCATTACACATGGAGCTGCTGGATTCTTTTTAAAGACTACACAGCAGTCTACACTGCATGGATGTTTAATAATTGATTTAACCCTTCTTTAAGTAATGTATGTTCAAATTGTTTCAAAACATTTTTATTATAAAGAAGGTTACAATGAGTAACTTTGTATACACGTCATTTCATACATGTGCATGAATGTAAGAAGAATAGATTCTTAGAAGCAGAACTGTTCAGCTTAAAATAAATGAATTTAAAATTTTGACAGATATTGCTGAACTGTCTTTTCAAAGTACCAGCATACACACCAATCAGCAAAAGTTCCTCTTTCTCCATAGTATCACCAATATGTTATGTAATAGAGCTATTTTTTGCCAATGTGATGGGTAATCAATAGTATCTTGCTTTTATTATAAACAAGGTTGGGTGACTTCCTCCATATTTAAATATTTTATTTAACTTCAGGATTAATATTTCTTCTCCTACCCTGAGCATTCTTCTTCTCCTCAGTTCAGTTCAGTTCATTTCAGTCGCTCAGTCGTGTCCGGCTCTTTGCGACCCCACGAATCACAGCACGCCAGGCCTCCCTGTCCATCACCAACTCCCAGAGTTCACTCAAACTCACATCCATCGAGTCGGTGATGCCATCCATCCATCTCATCCTCTGTCATCCCCTTCTCCTCTTGCCCACAATCCCTCCCAGCATCAGAGTCTTTTCCAATGAGTCAACTCTTCACATGAAGTGGCCAAAGTACTGGAGTTTCAGCTTTAGCATCATTCCTTCCAAAGAAATCCCAGGGCGGATCTCCTTCAGAATGGACTGGTTGGATCTCCTTGCAGTCCAAGGGACTCTCAAGAGTCTTCTCCAACACCACAGCTCAAACGCATCAATTCTTCGGCTCTCAGCCTTCTTCACAGTCCAACTCTCACATCCATACATGACTACTGGAAAAACCATAGCCTTGACTACACGGACCTTAGTCGGCAAAGTAATGTCCTACCCTGAGCATTTTTCTTCTCCTACCCTGCACAGTGGTCTGAGCAGCATTACCATTAATCTGAACCCATATGTTTGTTACCCTGCAGCATTTCATATCCTGTCTTCCCACCATCCAAAGCAATTTCTATTCTTTATACCACAGGGGACTTTTTCTGACTCCTCCATGGTTAGGATCACAGAGGATGCTCATCATGGTTGTCATCGACATCCACAACCTAGCTTGGTTAGCTGACATATAAACATATTTGTAATTTCATATCTACCTGGAGGAGCCCAGGAATTTTTCAAAGAAGTGATATTTGAAGTACTTATGGAATTTAGCCAGATAAGTAAACCATTCTAGACAGGCAAAAAGGCACAAAATTTAAAACACTGCAAACTTGAACATCAAGTAGTCTGTAGGACATCTTAGGGCTTCCCTGGTGGCTCAACTGGTAAAAAAAAAAGTCTGCCTGCCAATGCAGGAAACATGGGTTCAATGCCTGGTTCAGGAAGATCCCCTGGAGAAGAAAATGGCAACTCACTCCAGTATTCTTGCCTGGGAAATTCCATGGACAGAGGAGCCTGGTGGGCTACAGTCCA
This sequence comes from Redunca redunca, assembly GCA_006410935.1. Taxonomy (NCBI): domain Eukaryota; kingdom Metazoa; phylum Chordata; class Mammalia; order Artiodactyla; family Bovidae; genus Redunca; species Redunca redunca. The sequence continues at coordinate 242,972 of SJYQ01011194.1, read as the reverse complement.
TGGGGTCCCAAAGAATTGGACACGGCTAACCATGCATGCATGCAGGACATCTTAAGGAAAGTAGGAAAAAGTGTGGTTGGAAAGTCTCAGCTTCCTTGTTCAGGCCTGTAAATGGGGATAATCATATCTACTTCTGGTTTATAAGCTAAGACTTCTCTCTGGCACCCACAGGTATGACCTGCCCCCCAATTCTTCTCCTGACTTTCCTCTCTCTGAGAAAGTTGCTATCATAAAGATTGATAAAATAAACAAAAATGGCTTCTAAATACCTTTACTAATTTATCTGACTATAGTAGGAAATTATGGAGAAATTTCAAGGCATGCAGAACACCAGGAAAAAATTTAAAAGAACAAAATATTAATACTAATCCCCAGAAGCAACCACTGCTAATATTTTGCTGGAAATCTTTACAGAAGTCTCCATAAACACACATATATAGTGCTGATTTTACATATACATGTGTATATATATAGAAACTATGCATATACCCTATGTAATATATGTAATATCTATATATTTCATGTAACTTAAATCAATTTTTTTAACTAAAAATACAGAAATTTTTCATGACAATGTAAATAGAACCATATTATCCTGGTTATTGGGGCTTCCCAGGTGGTGCTAGTGGTAAAGAACCTGCCTGCCAAAGCAGGAGACATGAGATGCGGGTTCAGTCCCTGGGTTGGGAAGATCCCCTGGAGGAGGGCATGGCAACCCACTCCAGTATTCTTGCTTGGAGAATCCCATGGACGGAGGAGCCTGTAGGCTACAGTCCATAGGGTCGCAAAGACATGACTGAAGTGACAGCATGCATGCACGCATCCTGGTTATTGCCTACATGGTATTCAGTTTTGTTGGAGCTGCTAGAAATCATGGACTAATTCTCTATTAGGGTCACTTAGGTTATTATGCAAACATTGCTACAATGAATAACCTTGTATACGTATGGCTGTCAAGGTATAGCCCCTTTTATCTGCTCCACTGCAAATATATATTGAGGTTGCTATGTTGTACTGCAGATTCTTGTCATTGAAGAAGGCAACATTGAATGTGTTATCTAGTCACTACAAGTGTCAAGCTCATTCAGTGTCATCAGTAATTGATTGGCATTTTTCTGGATACCAAGATCTAGCCCTGTAGATCCTATTGTAAGTCACTATCACTTTTCTAATCTGAGCCTCAGTTTCCTCATTTATACAATAAAAAGTTTGGACCAGAAGAGTTCTGAAGTCCCTACTGCACTTAAGGCTGTAATGATGAATGGACTCAGCTAAAGGAATGAATGAGCATGTTACTTGAGGACAAACTTTGTATGGTTTGATTGGAATCCAAGCTGTAAGTTGGTGAAGTGAAGTAAAGTGGAGGTTGCTTGGTTGTGTCCAACTCTTTGCAACCTCATACAGTCCATGGAATTCTCTAGGCCAGAATACTGGAGTGGGTAGCCTTTCCCTTCTCCAGGGGATCTACCCAACCCAAGGATCAAACCCAGGTCTCTCATATTGCAGGTGGATTCTTTACCAGCTGAGCCACAAGGGAAGCCTAAGAATATTGGAGTGAGTAGCCTATCTCTTCTCCAGCAGATCTTCCTGACCCAGGAACTGAATGGGGTCTCCTGCATCACAGGCAGATACTTAACCAACTGAACTACCAGGGAAGCCCAAGAGTTAACAATCTGTTACCTCAATAACGGCTCAGGACGACAGTGAGAGGAGTGTCCCAAGGATATCTTCAGTGATTATGGCAGTAAGTTCAGTTGAAGGTCTGAAGAGGTAGTTATTGAAGAGGTCAGAGGAGGCAAGCAAAGGTAGGTCTAAACCTGCTTACAAAGATGAAATGTTGCCCTGAATCCTGTCTCTGGTTACATCTGCAAGGTTTCAGTGTCCCTAGACACTGCTGCAGCCCTCTGTCCCCAGATCACCCTGGTGGTATTTGAATTGTCAGTCTATTTCCAGCCTCTCCCCCTATTCCCCAGTGTGATGGGGCTAGAATTCACATTCACTTACAGTGCAGGTGTGAATAGAGATGTGAACAGTTTCACAGAGGAACCTGGCAATGGCAGGGCCCAACTGGTAGAGATAAAGATCTGGTGGGGGTCTGTAGGCACTGGCGCAGTCCCGTGGGAGAAAGAGGATGACGGGGGATGTTTAGATTGATGCTGCTGCTGCTGCTAAGTCGCTTCAGTCATGTCCGACTCTGTGCGACCCTATAGATGGCAGCCCACCAGGCTCCCCCGTCCCTGGGATTCTCCAGGCAAGAACAGTGGAGTGGGTTGCCATTTCCTTCTCCAATGCGTGAAAGTGAAAAGTGAATGTGAAGATGCTCAGTCATATCCGACTCTTAGCAACCCCATGGACTACAGCCTACCAGGCTCCTCCGCCCATGGGATTTTCCAGGCAAGAGTACTGGAGTGGGGTGCCATTGCCTTCTCCATATATTGATGCTACCACACTTTATATTTTTTTCCATTTATAAATTTGTTTTTTATTGCCACCAGGGAACTCCCAACTATCAGTTCGATTCAGCTGCTTATTTGTGTCTGACTCTTCACAACCCCATGAACCGTGGCACGCCAGGCCTCCCTGTCCATCACCAACTCCCAGAGTCCACCCAAAACCATGTCCATCGAGTTGGTAATGCCATCCAACCATCTAATCCTCTGTCGTTCCCTTCTCCTCCTGCCCTCAACCTTTCCCAGTATCAGGGTCTTTTCAAATGAGTCAGCTTTTCACATCAGGTGGCCAAAGTATTGGAGTTTCAGCTTCAACATCAGTCCTTCCAATGAACACCCAGGACTGATCTCCTTTAATAAAAAGCATAGAGTATTCTCAGAAATAAAAGCTTCAGGAAGGAGAGCTTAGGTTACAGAATTCTGACTGTCAAGCATTCTTATTCTCAAGATTTTATATACAACCTTTCTCAAAGTGTCAGTCACCTCAATAAGACTAGAAGTCAGTTCTGACTTGCAAGGAACAAAAGGTTAACTCTGCTAGGGCTTGATTTACCTGTTCCTTCAGACTCTTCTATTTACTTTCACTACCTACCTCTCTCATTGGACCTAGTCTCCACTAACATTGCATGCAGTCTCGCCCTGGAACAGAGGCCGTCATTTTTTGGCAGGTTGTATCATGTCCCTGATAAGCCTGATGGTTGTTCCAGTTAGCTAATGCTGCATAACATATCACCCCCAAACTTAGGGGCATAAAATATTTTTTTTTTCTCAGATTCTGTGAGCTATGAGTTCGAAAGGGTGCACAGCCAGAAAGCTCTGCTCTGCTCTGTGACGTCTGGGTCCTTAGCTGAGATGACTCGGATGTCTAAGAATGACTCAAATGGCTGAGAGCTGTGACAAGTTGGGCTGGAGAATTCACTTGCAGGATGATTTCTCATGTGTCTGGCCTCTTGGCTGAGATGGCTGGAAAGCTGGACTCAGCTGGCACCAGAGTGCCTATACCTGGCCTCTCCAGCATGGCAGTGCTGTGCTGAATAACAGTTATTCAGGGACTGAGTAACTGGAAAATGATGCTATGAGGAAATAGACAAATTCAGAATATGAGACTCTCCACACACTGGCTTGTTGCCTTAGCAAGTCAGTGTCCTGGGGGTGGGGGAAGGAAGATAACTTTTTGATTAAATGAAACTTAAAGGATATAATAAGACATACATCTTGATTAAATCCTAGTTGGAATAAAAACGTAAAAGAGAAATTTGGGAATGATTGAGAAATTTTAAACATTGGATAAACACCAATATTAATGAATTATTGTTAAGTATAATAAATATTAATAAATCTAATCATCATAAGTGTAATTTCTAATTTAATAGTTTATTATAGTGTGTTTATATAAACACAAACATGGCTAAAATTTTGCCGTTTGCTTGAAGAGTGGTTGTTTCTATATAATGCATGGAGGACATAGAGGAAGTAACTGCACTATTCTTTCCATTCTTGTGCTCCAACTCTTTGTAGCCCCATAGATTGTAGCCTACCAGGCTCTCAGGCTCTTTTGCTCATGGAATTTTCCAGGCAAAAATACTGGAGTGATTTGTCATTCCCTACTCCTAGCAATCTTCCCAACCTATGGCTCGAACTCACTTCTCTTGCATCTCCTGCATTGGCAGGCAGATTCTTTACCACTAGCACCACCCGGGAAGCCCTTCCATTTTTACTGTGTGTTTAAAATTTCTAATTTTTTAAAAGGTACCTCCTTTCATTTTTTCATTGTGGTAAAATATGCATAGCATAAAACTGATTACTTTAACCATATTTAATTGTACAGTTAAGTGGCATTAAGGACACATACAGTGTTACGTGCCTCATTGTGTTCTTAACCTAGTTTATATCAAGGTAAAATTTGCATATGAAACATTAACGCATTTTAAGTGTATGATGGAATGAGTTTTGAAAAATGTATACTCCTATGTTACTACCTTGCATCAAAATATAAATTTTGTTCATGTCCCTTTGCAGTCAGTCACCCCTCACCATCACCTTTTGTAGCAATCACTAATCTTTTTTCTATCATCATAAAATAGATCTATACCTTAATGTAAATTAAATCATATAGCGTGAATCTAGCCTATTTTCCACTCAACATAATTTTAGATTGAACTATGCTATTGCAAGTATCAGCAATTTGTTCCTTTTAATTACTGAGATGCTTACTCCTTGGAAGAAAAGTTATGACCAACCTAGGTAGCATAATGAAAAGCAGAGACATTACTTTGCCAGCTAAGGTCTGTCTAGTCAAGGCTATGGTTTTTCCTGTGGTCATGTATGGATGTGAGAGTTGGACTGTGAAGAAGGCTGAGCGCTGAAGAATTGATGCTTTTGAACTGTGGTGTTGGAGAAGACTTGAGAGTCCCTGGACTGCAAGGAGATCCAACCAGTCCATTCTGAAGGAGATCAATCCTGGGATTTCTTTGGAGAGAATGATGCTAAAGCTGAAACTCCAGTACTTTGGCCACCTCATGCGAAGAGCTGACTCATTGGAAAAGACTCTGATGCTGGGAGGGACTGAGGGCAGGAGGAGAAGGGGACAACAGAGGATGAGATGGCTGGATGGCATCACTGACTGGATGGACGTGAGTCTGAGTGAACTCCGGGAGTTGGTGATGGACAGGGAGGCCTGGCGTGCTGCAATTCATGGGGTCAAGAGTCAGACATGAGTGAGCGACTGAACTGAACTGATATTTTCCAAATACTAATTTGCTATCATGAGAGGTATGTGATGCAAAAAACTTCATCCAATTTGTTATTTGTTCCTTTCACTTTCTTTGGATGTNGACACGACTGAGTGACTCAACTGAACTGAACTGAACTGAGACTGAAAAGTGAATCAGAAATCTCATCACAATTGGAGAGGAAGGTTCTTATCGGTGGTCATCTATTCCCAAAAGCTCTTCACCAACCACAGCCAGCAGCCTTAGAAGAAGTTTTTATAAGGTCGGTGCCTACATAAATTCCAAATACCTCATCCACCACTACTCATAGCGTCATGCCTCAACATATGCAGATATGCCCTGTGTTAAAATAACTCACAGTACAGTGTGAAAATCTTAGATGACAAAATAAATGCATTTTAAAGGGAATAATTCTCAACACAGAGGTAACATTCAGAGAGTCCCTTTAATGAAAGACTTCCTAGGACAAAGTGGCCTTTTTGTAACTTCAAATGTTCAAATGTCAGGGAGGACACAGAGAATTTCCGTGAGTAAACTGATGCACCTGCCTCTTTCTCAAGAGAACAGCCTGGGTGTGATAGGATAGATAAGTAAACCAAAACCTATGCTTGTTTATTTTCTGTGAATAGGGTTTGAGACCTCCACCCAAAACTAATGCACACTTTTCCTTCTCCTTTCACTTGGCTCCTTCCAACACTCCAGCTGATTGAGCAGAAAACATTAGTCTAAATTACGTATACTCTAGTGATATAATTTAATATAGAAATATCTGTAAAATGGACTCTTTCCTCTTCAGTTCAGTTACTGTTGTTTTCATCTTCCCCTGCTGGGACCCATAACCTCCAATCTGGTCTTTCAACATCAATAATGCCAGCAAGTGACCTTCATACCATGCCAGTCTGATGCTATGATTCTCCTACTTAAAAGATTTTTGTTAGCTTCCCATCATCAAAAGGTGAAGTCCAAACCCTTTGCTGTACCCATCCCTACTTCGCCTGCTCTTGCCTTGCCCAACTCACCTCTGCTCTTTACTCTTACATGTGTTTCTCTCCAGTCACATTGAACATCTCACCTTGTTTTTATCAGCCCATTTATGCTTTTTTGACTTTGTATCTGCTATTCACTTTTATTGGAATATAGCAAATTCCTTTTCATTTTTAAGACTAAGTTCAAATGTTATTGCCAATACACAGATTTCCTGACCTCTCTGGCAGCCTAATGCCATTTTATTAATTTTTATGGAAACAGTGACTACATTAAAGGAAAATTATAAGTATTGTGTCTTTTTTCTAGATGAATGCTGCCCAGTGAAACTTTCTGGATGATGTTAATGTTCCTCTTGTGTTGTCCAAGAAGATAGTTGCTAGTTATATGTAGCTATTAAGCACTTGAAATGTGGTAGGTGTTAATAAAGAACTGAATTTTTAATTGAATTGATTTATTTAGAGTAACTTAAATTTTAAAAACAGGCCACGTGTGGTTAGTGGCTTCTAAACTGGACAGCACAGTTCCTGCATAATAATTGATGGTCAGCATGTTTTTATTGAATGGATAAGTGGATGAACAGAAATAATATTACTATTTTACATTTCAAGGCCATCTAGTTATTATATGCCCTCTAGCCTGGTATCTAAGAGATACCTGAAAGTCATGGCACTAATTTCAGAACACAATGAAATTGACACATTTAACTTAATTATGTAAATCAAGAATCAGCCAGTATTATGCTAGTATATTCCCAAAATAATACATAAAGTATTTAAGATCACTATTTAGCAGGATAAATCCTTTTGTCAAATTTATGAGAAGGTTGGAGCTGATAGTTTGAACAAAAAAACGTTGATATCTGGTCTTCAACAACTACATGTTTATTTCCAGGACTATATTTAGGAGCTTTCTGTGCTTCATCTTGAGGAAACATGAAGGGAGTATTGAGCTTACCTAGGAGTGACAGTGGAGTTGAGAAGTTGGCATCTAAAGGAAAAAGAAACGCTAGCAGCAGTAATGTTGTTTAATCACTCAGTCATGTCCAACTCTTTGCAACCCCATGAACTGCAGCACGCCAGGCTTCCCTGCCCTTCACCATCTCCCAGAGTTTGCTCAGATTCATATCCATTGAGGGGGTGATGTTATCTAAATCACCCTTAAAATTTTATAACAAATGAATCTTAGTAAAGCTTTCTTACTCATGTCATAGTCTGAAAAGGTGGGGTGCTCTCTACAGAAGCTCTCTCTCCTCCAAAAGGTGGTGCTGGGATACAGAATCCTCCCATGACTCCACCATCATCCATCCATCGTTAGCCTTTGGCATCTACTCTCACAATGGAGAACACAGTGGGTGGCAAGGCACATGAGACACTTATTTCAGGCTGGAAATGGCACTCATCGCTTACATTCCATTGGCCAGACCTGCTCATGGGTCCAAGGTAACCACAGGGAGGCTGAGCGATACAGAGGAGCAAGCAGACATCAGTAAGTTCCAGTGGTCTCTGTCACAGTGCTTAAGGCAATAGCCAGATTCTCTAAAATTAGCCTTGACAATCCTTTTTTTCAAGAATTTTGAGTATATCCAAAATAGTTGGCTTGTATCACTGAGTATACTGAAGGAAAAATATCCATCTTCAGAGAGTGGATGATACTCGGCCAGAGGAAAAGCTCACGGCAAAGAGATAATTGAAGACCAGCAAAGGAAACAGATTAACATCTCAGGTCTCATGTTCACTGTGAGGGCTATAACTCCCTACACATTTTAGAAAAAATCTCTCTCAGTGGTGTGCATTTTTTATGACACTGCACTATAGCAGGGAAAAAATGGGGTGCACTGGTAGCTTATTTCCTGCATCTGGGAAATCAAGGATATTTTATCTAATACGCGATCAGGTTCCTACTTCAAAATATCTTAAATCTTTGTTACACCTGAGTCCCAGTCAATGCCCTTCCCTTTATTACAGAAGACAGGGAGCATACTATTGCCTGGCCTGTGTCACAATTTTCATTTTCCAGAGAAAACACTCACTCGTTGAAAGCAGTTTGGCATGCAGACATTCACAGCATTGTAGCATTCCTCATTGAATCATCCATCATGAAATTATTCTCTGAGGGAAAGTTTTCCAGGGTGGGAAAGCCACTCAATAGAACTTATTCTTCATTTGAATACCAGAATTCAGACTTCCTTTTATGTGACTGTAATTTTGTCATGAGTAAGGAAAACAGTAAGGTCTTTGTCTTTAGGATTCAGATTTAATGTATTCCTATTTACTAAAACAAATGTGTCTGCCAAGTAAGCAAGACTATGAACCAGATAATATCTTGCTGCCAATAAGTCAGAAGGAATGTGTGAATCTGAGAAAGAACTGCTACTTCGACTCTTTGCTAAAGACTGACTCTCCCTTTGCCAGGCCTCAGCCAGTCAGCAGCTGTGTGTGTGCAGCAGTGGAATATTAAGGAAGTTTTCTATAAGCTCCAATTATAGAAAACAGTTACACTTTCATAAGCCTGGATTTTATAAAGTTTACTTGGTTAATAGCATCATTCAAACACATGTTTGAGTCTGTGAGTCACTCTTCTCATCTCCATTTTCTGGCTGTAATTAATCCTGAGACAACCAGTCCAGAGTGAGGTTTCCAGGTTATTTGAGCTCTGACACCATTCTCTAAAATAGGCAGGCATTTTGCCCCATTTATAGACACATCTGCCAACATGTTTCATTTCTAGGTATAAACATTATCCTAATAGATTGCTGTGACACTCTGCTATGGATTGCATGTTTCTGTCCTCTCAAAATTCATATGCCTAAGCCTAAATCCCCAATGTGATGGTATTTAGATGAGGGACCTTTGGGCAATTAATCAGGTCATAAGGGTAGCATCCTCATGAATGTGGTTAGTGCCCTTCTAAGAAGAGATCCAAGGGAGATGATCTCTCTCACTCTGTCATGTGAGGTTCCTGCAAGAAGACAGCCATCTGCAAACCAGGAAGGAGACCCTCCTGAGACCTGACAAGCATGCTCACACTCTGATCTCAGACTTTCTTGCTTCCAGAACTGTGAAAGGCACATTTCTATTGTTTTAGTCACTTAGTCTATGGCATTCTGTTAGAGCAACTCAGACCACTATATTTGCTCCTTGCTTGGCTTGGTGATGGACAGGAGGCCTGGCGTGCTGCAGTCTGTGGGGTCTCAAAGAGCTGGATCTGAGTGAGCGACTGAACTGAATTGAACTGGCTTGCAATAAATGCTACATTCACTGCAACCTGGTGTCAGCAGACTTTACTGCATGCAAGCAAGTGGACCCAAGTATGGTTCAGTAAAAAGACAAATTTAGCAATACACAAAGAATCATATAACATGATCAGCTGAGGTTTATTCCCGGGTCAGGGCAGGGGGAGAGGGTGGGCAGTAAGCTGGTTAAACATCTGGAAATTAGTCAGTACAATTTACCATATTTTCAGAGACAGGAAGGAAAAGCATATAACCATCTTAAAAGATCCCATGCCCCCTAAAAACATCTGTAGGAATATCACACTCATTCGTGCTTTAACGATAGTAGCTCTCAGCAAATTATACGGAGAAGGTGATGGCACCCCACTCCAGTACTCTTGCCTGGAAAATCCTATGGACAGAGGAGCCTGGTAGGCTGCAGTCCGTGGGGTCACAAAGAGTCGGACACGACTGAGAGACTTCACTTTCACTTTTCACTTTCATGCATTGGAGGAGGAAATGGCAACCCACTTCAGTGTTCTTGCCTGGAGAATCCCAGGGATGGGGAGCCTGGTGGGCTATGGGGTCGCACAGAGTCGGACACGACTGAAGCGACTTAGCAGCAGCAGCAGCAGCAAATTATAAATAGAGGGAAACTTCCTCAATCTGATAAAGGGTGCATGTGAAAAAAAAACAAACCTGCAGCTAATATCCTCAGTGGTGAAAGAATGAATGCTTTCCAGCTGAGATCAAGAACAAAAGGATATCCACCCTCCTCATTCCTAGTCAACATTGTACTAATTGAATACAGGAAGAAAAGGAAAAATAAATAAAAGGCATATATTAGAAAGGAAAAATATAATTAATCATAATCCTGTACATAGAAGATCCCTGATAGTCCACAATAAAGGCAATTAGAACTAATAAGTGACTCTAACAAAGTCACAGAAAACAAGACCAATATATAAAAGTCAATTACACTTTCACATACTAGCAACAAACAACTGGATATTGAAACTTCCAGAAACAATGCCAAATGTGCATGCATGCCTACATGCTCAGTTATGTCTGATTCTTTGCGACCCCGTGGACTGTAGCCTGCCAGGCTCCTCTGGCCACGAAATTTTCCAGGCAAGAATACCATAATGAATTGTCATTTCCTCCTCCAGGTGATCTTCCCGACCCAGGAATCGAACCTGAGTCTCTTGTGTCTGCTGCATTGTCAGGCAGATTCTTTACCACTGCACCATCTGGGAAGTCCAAAATATGAAATACTTAAGAATAAATATAATAAAACCTGCCCAAGATGTGCTGAAAATACAATACCATTCGATCCAGAAATTCTACTTCTAGATATATACCCAAGAGAAATGAAAACATCCCCACAGCAAAACCTGTACATCAACTTTCATATATAGCAGCACTATTCATGACAGCCAAAAAGTGGGAGCAACCCAAATATCTATTGATGAATGGGTGAATAAAATAGGTTTATATCCATACAATATAATATTACTCCACAATAAAAAAGAATAAAGTACCGATATATGCTATAGTATTGATGAATCTTGAAAACATTCAGTTCAGTTCAGTCGCTCAGTTGTGTCCGATTCTTTGTGACCCCATGAATCGCAGCACGCCAAGCCTCCCTGTCCATCACCAACACCCAGAGTTCACTCAGACTCACGTCTATTGAGTCAGTGATGCCATCCAGCCATCTCATCCTCTGTCGTCCCCTTCTCCTCCTGCCCCCAGTCCCTCCCAGCATCAGAGTCTTTTCCAATGAGTCAACTCTTCGCATGAGGTGGCCAAAGTACTGGAGTTTCTTATGCTAAGGGAAATAAGCCAGTCACAAAAGACCACAGGTTATAAGTACATTTATATGAAATGTTCAGGGTGTACCAATCTATAGAGACAACTAGGAGGTATGAGAGATAGAGATAAATTGAGACTAGGGGATAACTGCTGATGGTTACAAGGTATCTTTTAGGGGAAGTGAAAATATTCTAAAATTGTGGTGATGGTTGTCCAGCCCTGTGAATGTACTAAAATATCATTGAATTCTACTGTACATCAGTGAATTGTATGGTATATAAATTATACCTCAATAAAACTATTTTTAAAAACACAGGAAAAAGTTTTCCCACATTGAGATAGATGAACATTCTTAAAAGGATTTAGAACACATAAAGAAACTATAAACTATAAAGGGAAAAATAATAAATTGGACTCCATCAAAAGTTTTACTGTTGTGTCTTCAAAAGACACAACTAGGAAAATAAAACAGTAAACCAGCAGTTAGGAGAAAATATTTATGATGCATATATCTGATAGATGACTTGTATTTATAATAAAGAACTCTTACAACTCAATAATAAGACAAACAATCCAATTTTAGAATGAGAAAAACCCACAGATGTTTATAGCATAGCGGCTTTATTCATAATTTCCAAATATTAGAAGCAACGAAGATATTCTTCAGTAGGTGAATGACTGTGTTACATCCAGATAATGGAACAGTCTTTAGTGTTCAAAAGAAATGAGCTATCAAGTTCTGGAAACTTATGGAGGAATAATAATTGCATATCATTACGAGAAAGAACCTGCGCTGAAAAGACTCCCAACTGTATGATTCCAGCTATACAACATTCTGGAAAGGGTAAAACAACAGCGACAGCAAAAAGACCAGTGATGGCCAAGGGGCTGGGGGTGCGGGATTAACAGATGGAGCACAGAGGATTTTTAAGGCAATGAAAAGATTCTGTATGATACTATAATGAAGCACGCGTGTTATTGTACATTTGCCCAAACCTGTAGAATATACAACACCAAAAGTAAACTTTCTGGCAAACTGTAGACTTTGGTTGATTCTGATGTGTCATTGTACTTTTATTAATCATAACAAATGCACTGCTCTGGTAAGGGATGTTGATAATGGAAGAGGCTATGCATGTGTAATCGGAGAAGGCAATGGCACCCCACTCCAGTACTCTTGCCCGGAGAATCCCACGGACAGAGGAGCCTGGTAGGCTGCAGTCCACGGGGTCGCAAAGAGTCGGACACGACTGAGCAACTTCACTTTCACTTTTCACTTTCACCCATTGGAGAAGGAAATGGCAACCCACTCCAGTGTTCTTGCCTGGAGAATCCCAGGGACAAGGGAGCCTGGTGGGCTGCCATCTATGGGGTCGCACAGAGTCGGACACGACTGAAGCGACTTAGCAGCAGTAGCAGCAGCATGCATGTGTGGGAGCAGAGGGCATATAAGAAGCCTCTGTATCTTCCTCCTTACTTTTGCTATGAACCTAAAACTGCTCTAAAAAAAAACTAAGCCTATTCTTTTTTTAATTAATTAATTTATTTAGCTGCATTGCATGGTGGCTCAGACGGTAAAGCGTCTGCCTACAATACGGGAGACCCAGGTTCAATCCCTGGGTTGGGAAGATCTCCTGGAGGAAGAAATGGCAACCCACTCCAGTATTTTTGCTTAGAAAATCCCATGAACGGAGGAGCCTGGTAGGCTACAGTCCATGGGGTTGCAAAGAGTTAGATACAACGGAGTGACTTCACGCTCACACTCACTCATTGTGTCTTAGCTGTGGCATGTGAGCTCTTAGCTGAGACCTGTGAGATCTAGTTCCCCAACCAGGCATCGAACCTGGGTCCCCTGCATTGGGAGCATGGAGTCTTAGCCACAGGACCAACAGAGAAGTCCCAAAGCCTATTATTCTTTAATGAGCAGAAGATTTAAACTGGTGCTTCACTAAAGAATCTTTACAAATAGCCATTATGCACATTTTAAAAGTTCAAACTCACTAGTTATCAGGAAAAAGTAAATCAAGACCAAGATGTAATCTCACTTCACACACACTAAAATAGCTAAAACTAAAAAGACAAATAGCTAAAACTAAAAAGACTAAGAATAAGTGTTGGTACCTGGAACTCTCCACTTTCTGCCTGTGGAAATATAAAATAGTACAACTACTTTGGAAAAGAGTCTGACAGTTTTTTTTTTTATGTTAAATTTTCCTTTACCATTTGGCCCATAAATTCTAGGTATTTACTCAAGAAAAACAGCTATATACATCCACAAAAAAAAAGTATATAATTTCATAATAGATTTATTCATAATACTGGAAAAGTCTCAAAGGGCCATCAACAAATGCCTGGATAAACAAATTGTGCTATATCCATGCAATGGAATATTACTAAGCAATGGAAGAACTACTGATGCGATAAGTAACATGAATGATTTCATGAGGGAAGACTGTCCTGAGTCTTGGCCTCCAGCACTGCTCACTTACCTTAGAAGTCTGCAGCTGCTGTGCCCATGAAAATAGCAGTTCCTTTGACAAGAAAACGTTAACAGGATGCCTAGTGAGTTGATGGTCACCAAATCTCCATCAGAACACTTACCACTGTGCTGCTGGACAGAAGCCCACTCTCACAATTTTGTTTTGTTTTACTTTAGTTTGACAAGCTTGTTTGTTTTTGAGGATGGGTAGCATTTTAGCTCAAAACTTGACTTTTCTGTATCATAACAAGACATTTTTCTCCAGTCACATGACCTTTACCTTTAAATAGCTTTTCATTTTATTGCTAAGTTTGATATTTCCAATCTTTATAACTGCACATTCATCTATAAGAATTATTGTTTTTTTGTTAGCTATTTAATGCATTGGTTTTCTTGAGTCTGATGCAAGAAATGACACATTCTTACCAGTCAAATCTGAATAATGCTGTATTTTTTTCCTTTGTTGAGTAGGGTGGAGGTGGAAATGGGTGGATGGTGATAGCTTTCTCTTAAAAGTCAGTTGGTTTTTTTTTTCAATTTATATGGTACTTGTTTATTACATAAAAAATGCTATATTTTCCCCCTGACTATCCCTGCTTTCTCACATGTTGAAAGCACTCTTTCCTGTGGATCTCTCACTGAAAGTGATTTGGGTGGGACTAATTCATGCACACATTTCCCCTGACTCCTCCACTATTAACAGCAGACGTATGTATATGCCCTTTAGATCAAAGTAGGCATGTGACCTAACCAAGATAATCGCTAAGTACAGAGGGGTTTGATATAAATCCATCAGAAAAACAAATTTTTCTTTAGCTTTGGGATAGAGAGGTATAAGACTGACACAAGTAGAAATGTTTTTCAGCCATCTTCTCTGGTCTCACACAAGAAGCCAGGATTTACAGCAAGGAAAAACTTCATCAAGATACCGAAAGAAACAGAGATAAGATAAAATGAGAGGACAGTTAGACTCATGACCATATCAATGGAGCCCATGGATTTAAACTCAAGATGTGGGTTCAATCCCTGGGTCAGGAACCCCCTGTAGAGGGAAATGGCAACCCACGTCAGTATTCTTGCCTAAAAATCCTATGGACAGTGGAGCCTGGTGGGCTACAGTCCACAGGGTCACAAAAGAATCAGACATGATTTAGTGACTAAACAACAACAACATGCTCTATCCCTGTAATTTTTGGTTACTTGACCAGTAAATTCCTATTTTTGGTCACACTGGTTGGAATTGGGTTGTTACTGATAGTTTTGACAATAATATAAAAAAGGAAGAAAAAACAAGTACTGTTAATCACTGTTAATTACACAACTGAGAGATAACTATTTTTTAGTATTTTTGTGGGTTTTGCTTTCAGTGTTTGTCTATGCATATTTATAATCATATACCACAATCTATATAGTTTTTGACATGTCATTGGTCATGGGTGTAAAATATCTCATTATGCAAACTATAATGTTTGCAAACTATAATGTTAACCATTCTTCCATTATTGAACATTTAGCTTGTTTCCAATATTTCTCCTTAAGGAATAATACTACAATAAATATCTTTGCACCTAGAGATTTTTTTTTTTGCATGTAGGATTGTTCCCTTCACACATAATCTCAGAAATTTAATTAATGGACAAAATGTATGAACATTTTAAATGTCCATGATAAAATGTGATAAAGTTGTTTCTGAAGAGCTGTATAATTAATAAGCTCCACAAAATTATATAAAGATGCCAAATTCATGTCTCCGTGTGTGTGCGTATTAGTCACTCAGTTGTGTCCGACTCTTTGCAACCCCATGGACTGTAGCCCACCAGGCTCCTCTCTCCATGGAATTCTCTAGGCAAGAATACTGGAATGGGTAGCCATTTCCTTCTCCAGAGGATCTTTCTGACCCAGGGATCGAACCTGGGTTTCCTGCATTACAGGCAGAGTCTTCACTATCTCAGCCATCAGGGAAGCCCTCATGTCTCCATATCCACATTAAATATTACCACTTAAACAAGTTTTTTGGTCACTTGGCTCATGGGATCCTAGTTCCCAATCATGGATTGAACCCAAGCTCCCTGCAGTAGAAACACAGACAGAATCCTAACCACTGTACCACCAGGGAATTACTTAAAACAATCTTTTATTACATATATAGTTGAAAGTGATATGGTATAACTTTGTTGTTTCCATTTGCATCTATTAGAAAGAAAATGCATGTGCATAAATTTACAATTCATGTATTTTTTCCTTCTTGTGGCTTGTTGCTTCATGTTCTTATCCATGTGCTCGTTGGAGGTATTATGTTTCTCTTAATAAACTGTTTGATCTCTTCATATAGTAAAAAGTATTAACATATCACATTTATTAAAATAGCATCAAGTTTGTTGATTGCGTTGTAATTTTGTTGAAAAAAAATGCCTTCTATTTTTTTAAAAAAAGCACTAGTTTAAAGCTTTATGTATCACATCTATTTCTCTTTTCCTCTATTGTATCTTCTCTCATCTCAGAACATCTCCTCCCCATTTAGAGACTTGAGAGTCACTCTTACGTACATTTAGAGTAGGTTTTTTTAATAGCTTTGCCTTCTACTTTCAGTTAATTTAATTATCTGATCTTTTGCAATATTTTTCAAGCATATATGAGGAAAGAGCCAAGTTTATTTAGTCTTTTGCTCTAAATAAACAAAATGCATAAAACTTATTTTATCACATGTTCAACTTTTTAATCTGTCTATACTTATGCCAGGAATACTCTAATTGCTATATTTTGTAACATGTTTTATCATCTGGTAAAGCTAGCTTCCAATTCCATCAATAACCTATTATTTTTTAAAATGTGTTTTTATATTGTCTCACCTGTATGTTCTTTCAGATGACCATCACACACACACACACAAAACTAACAACTCTGAAAATTCACCAGTAGCAACAGAATAAGAAAAGGGGTATAGCTACAAGTTATAAACTTCAAAGTGTGGCCATTGAGGAAAGAGACAAAGCAATTCTGACAGATCAAAGTACAGCTTCTAAGCCCACTGCAGGCTCCACCATTACTGAACCCAGAAAGAAGCGGATTAGACAAATTCCTGAGATCTCCCACTAATACTCCCCAACCTGTGGTTAAACAGACTCGGGAGGTAAGGAAGCGGCTCAGAGAAACACTCCTCAGAGTATAGATCCCAACTTCAAGAGCTCAACAGAAACAGGAAGGGCCTCAGAGAACTATCAGGAATCCAGTGGTATCTTGAGAACAGGATGTACGGCTAACAAGATAGATCCATTTCTGGTACCAGATATGCAACATCATTTCAGAAGAGAGAGTAAAACCCAGGCTACAAAGACCTCACACAGCCCCAGCAGAAGTCTACTCCTACTCTTTCTGCCCTCAGTCTCCAAAGAGTGGATAGAAAACAACTTTTAGCTCCACCCTGTAGCTTGGAGGTGAGACATGCAAGTGTCGGATAAAAGAAGTCGTGGAAGATTCATCCTCCCTGCCTCGGAGAGGTCTGAAGGTCTTGAAAGACCTGCCCACGTTCAACACAAGCAAGCACCAATCAGTCAGGTACACTGCAGAAAAACAAAAAGAGAAACCCAATGTGCCAAAGAGAAATCGAGAACCCAGTCTGGGAGAAAAAAGTACATACCAAGAAAAATAATTTTTTTTAGCTTCCTGTGGGTGCCTGTTCTATGGAAGATTGTGATAAGAACATGAATGACGTAAGACAGATCTCAAAGATAAGAGGTAAAGTAATAGAGCGTACAGGACACTGTTAACTGAGAAGACTGAGATTCGTAGTCATCCCTGTTTTGTACCCGATTTTGATGGAGATGCAATTTGTGTTCCATATTTTATTATAATGCTGGACATTGTTTTGAATGTGTTATTCTTTATTATGTTAAGGAAATAGCACTGTATTTCTAATTCACAAAATGTTTTTAGTAGCAAATGGTTGAACATTGACTCAACCCATTTTAGCTGGCATAAAGAAGCTCTTTTGCAAGATCCTTTTTTTCTTGCATCACACTTACAAAGAACCTCAGTGCAGTCCTCAAAACTTGTCCATATAAATGATGAGTGAGACATTTCATCATATTTCCTTTTAACAGCCAGACTCTCTGTCATATAGCAAATTCAGTGACTCATTTTTCAAACGCAAGTTTTTCCACTACTGTTATTTACATGACTGCTGCCATTAGGGCTACAGGATATATAAATACCCTATCCTCCAAATGTTTTGAAACTAGGAAGAAGAAAGGAGTGGGATTTGGATTCACTCTTTCTCAGGCATGAGCTTTAGGATCAGGCAGCTCTGAGCATGAATCCTTGCTCTACAGATTACTAGTTGAGGCTTTCGATCACACCTTCAGTAGCTTTCTTATCTGATAATTAAATCTATGCGATCTAATGTACAGGGTGTCATAAGGATTAAATAAAAGAATGTGTTTCAAGCAAGTACATAAAAATGATGACTTGTATTATTATTGTTATTATTTTTAAAAAATTATTATTTGCTTGGCACATAGTGTACACTTAGTAAGTGCTTACTGAATGAATGATCTCAAGAAAAAATTCAAAAATGAAATAGAAAATCTCGCCCTTTCCCGGAGCCGGTGGCGGGGCTTGGCGTTTCGCTCCTCTCCTTCCCCCGTTCACCCGGCCTTCCGAGGGGCACCTGCGCAGGAGTCTGAAAAATCCTTTTGCAGAGTTCTAGGATGGAGACTGAAGGGTATCCAGAGATGCAAAGAGATGGAGAAATCCAGAATGATGAAATAAGGTCACCACCAAATGAGAGGATGGCTGAGGAGCCAGAAGGCATCCTGATCGCACCGCCCCAAGTCCAGGTCCCACCAGAGAGCCCGGATGAAGACTCTGAAGATGACCTGGAGACCGCGCCCCGAAGGAGTCCTCTCAACCCTACAGCCTCCAGGCAGAGGTTCCGGCAGTTCCGCTATGAAGATGCAGCTGGGCCCAGGGATGTCCTGAGACATCTCCAAGAGCTTGCTGGACAGTGGCTGCGACCTGATATTCACACAAAGGAGCAGATTGTGGAAATGCTGGTGCAGGAGCAGTTCCAGGCCGTCCTCCCTGAGGAGCTCAGAGCTTGGGCACTGAGGTGTCAGCCTGGGGTTAGAATCACCGGCTAAAGTCTCACTGCTTCCTTTTCAGCCAACATATGAGAAGTGACCAAAGGCTCTCTGTTGCAAATCCAACTACAGTCATGAGAAATCTGAACCTTGATTTTCTTTGAGCTTGCCTTTGCTAGCTGTAATAAGAATCAATGAAAACTTTTTTTCTTTTTTTTTGCCTGAAGCAGCTCTATTTCCTGGCACTGCGAACTCCAAAATGAGTTTCCCTGCCCTCTCGTAAGGACAATCAGTCTGCTGCTTGTTTTTGCTCTGCTGAATGCATCCCCTTTTGCACTTTGTGACACGCTTTAATATATAGTTTTTATGTATCCAAAGAGATGATTGCTTCAACTTTAATATTCTTGATTCTCGCTGTGGTGGCTTGAATGGAAGCTTCTGTAACCCCGCCAGTAACTCATTTGGGGTATCCTTGAAATATTAAAGTTTCATTCTTAATAAAAAAAAAAAAAAGAAAAAGAAATAGAAAATCTCTGCCCATAATAAATTTCCAAGCTAGGAAATTAATTGCCAATAAAATAAATATAAATGAAACTTGAGTTCTAGGTTTGATTTCATGGGCCCTAATGACTTAATTTTGTTACCCCATTACCAAGTGGGCTTCCCTGGTGGCTCAGTGGTGAAGAATCCAGCAGCAATGCAGGAGACACAGGATATGTGGGTTTGATCTCTGGGTTGGGAAGATCCCCTGGAGGAGGGCATGGCAACCCACTCCAGTATTCTTGCCTGGAGAATCTCATGGACAGAGGAGCCTGGCCGGCTATAGTCCATGGGGTCACAAAGAGTCAGACACGATTGAAAAGACTGAGCATGCATGCATGCTTGACCAAGTATTCTTCCTAACTAGACCTCAGCCTGGAACCTGGGGACAGTCATAGGCTAATTCCTGACCTCTTATACTCTTCAGATAAAGATAGCAGAAATAGCAGAAATCAACTCAAGCTAGCTTAAGTTAAAAGAGAAAATTATGCAAAAATCCAGGAACTGATGCCTCAAGTGACCGACCCATAAGCAAGTATGCAACTGAATATCAAAAAGGACTGGGACCAACAGAACTTCCACTGGTGCTACAGTGGTTAAGAATCGGCCTGCCACATAACCAGGAGCCCAGAAAACCCCCTCTATGCTCCCTCCTACTTGCTCTCCTTCCCTCCTCCTCAGAGGTAACTCTATCCCAACTTCTAAAAGAACAGATTTGTTTTGCTTGTTTTTCAACTTTAAATAAATGGAAGCACGTGCTGTGCTGTTCTCAGTCGCCCAGTCGTGTCCGACTCTTTGCAACCCCATAGATTTTAGTCCGCCAGACTGGGACTCTCCAGGCAAGAACATTGGAGTGGGTTGCCAGGCCCTCCTCTAGGGGATCTTCCCAACCCAGGGATCAGATTCAGGTCTCCTGCATTGCAGCCAGATTCTTTACCAGCTCAGCTACCAGGGAACCCCCAACGGACACAAACCATTAAAAAAAAAAGAATCAGTCTGCCAATGAAGGGGACATGGGTCCAATCCCCGGTCAGGGAGAATTCCACCTGCCTTGGGGCAACTAAACTTGAGCAATACAACTACTGAAACCCACGTGCCTAGAGCCAGTGCTCTTGTGGTGGCAAGGAGAGAAGCCACTGTAGTGAGAAGTTCACATACTGCAAGTAGAGAGTGGCCCCAATAGCCATAGCTAAAGACAGCCTGCACACAGGCCATGAAGACTCAGAGCAGCCTGGACTAAAAATAAATGTGTGTATATATATATATATATATATATATAATTTTTTTAAGTGGAAAAGCTTCTGGGAAACAGAGAACGCTCTCTCTCTCTCTCTCTCTGACTTTCAGTTTTGCTTCTCTCTCAGCCTGTTTTTTCTCTACAGCTGGGCTGCTTCTATCTGTAGACCATGGGGCAGAAGTTGGCCACCCATGAGTCTCAAATCTACACATTTCATATCCATCCTAGTTCATTGCTAGAGGAACTCTGGATGGCCCAGCTTAGATGAAGCATCTGGTTTGGTCCATTTTATGACCTCTAGGAGAAAGGAATTAGGATAGGCCCAGAGGGTTCCCTGAAGGGCAGGGGATGGGAGTGGCCCCAACATGTAGGGAGAAATGGAAGAACACTCAGCAGGTGTCCACTACACTCAGTCAAAGCTGAAGGCTTGACCTGTTTACAGCTTAACTGACACAAACTGAATTGCACTTTAGACATTGAGCCTGGCCCCAGAATTCCACTTACACTGATCTTGTGAGGCACACATAATGAATGAAGGAAAGTGGTCTCGGCATTTTCATTTCTTCCCTTTTGGGAAAATGTGGTTTTTACATAGTGAATTTCATTCAAGATCATGTTTACTTTCTGTAAAATACCTGAGTGAGAACTGAAAAGATAAAGGAAAAAATCAAGTTCTTTCTAAATCTTACTAAAAACCTAGGTGTTTCCAAAAATTCCTAAGGAAAGCACTAAATAAACCGCTGAATTGGAGGTAAATATTTCTGCTTTGATCCCGGTGGTGGAGTCAGGCTGACTGCTTTTGCTTCTGCACAGCATGTGATGTAGTCTCATCAGTCACTCCACACACAGGGAGAATTGGGGGCTGGGTATAAACCAAGACCTCACCTGACCCCAGCCTCCCTTGGCCAAGGGGTGTTTAGCACCCTCCACATTCTTTCTTCAACAATGGACTATCTCGTCTCAAGACTGGACTTATTTTCTTTGCCTTCCATCAATGTCAGGGTGATTTATGTACCTTCCTGGGGTTCCTGCCATCACTCAATTCCTGCCCTTTATCTTTCTTCAGGACATGTAATGGGGTGTCTGGTACCAGCCAAGATGTATGCGTGTGTGTTACTCGTTCAGTTGTGTCTGACCTTTTGTGACCCCACAGACTGTAGCCTGCCAAGCGCCTCTATCCAGGGAATTCTCCAGGCAAGAACACCGGAGTGGGTAGCCATTGTCTTCTCCTGGGGATCTTCCCAACCCAGGGATCAAACCTGAGTCATCTGCAGGCAGATTCTACCTTTCCCAGTGATTACAACCCAAAACTCTAAACACAATGCAGAAAAACAAATCCAAACAGTCTAAAAAGTAAATAGTGGCAGACAGATTGAGGGCTGAAGTCCAAACTTGAATAACAACTCAGAGCCTGGCTGAGTTTTATGGGGTTTTTTTCCTTCTTTGTCTCATGGATTTGACCTGAAGGCAGGCCAAGTCGTGGAATTGTGTTTTAGGCACTGTTGGGAGAAATCACAATTTCCAGGAGAAATCACCTCTTACTGAGACCAGAAAAAGCAATTCCTGCATGACAGAGAGTGTAAGAGAAATCCCACGTTTAAAAATATGCTTTCTTTTCTCTTTTTTCTCCCAGCTCTGCCAGGATCAGCCCCAAGCACTGGCTGCATTGCCACAGCAACAGCAGCAACACAAACATCTAAAATTCACTCCCTCCTCCAAAAATCTCTCTCTCTCTCTGACCAGAGAAACCAGTGAAATGGACCGTGCTTCAGATAGTGTGGGTAAGCTTTGTTTTCTGTAGCCCACCTTTCTTTCTTCTCTCTTGGTGCTTTATCCCCCTCAAGAGAGCCGAAGTCACACAAGACTGTACAGTAGTGCGAGAATATAAAATTCAGAGAGAACCCTAGTTTCCTGGCAATAAGAATCAGGGAAAGGAGGGTCCCTGGGGGCTGGAGAATATAGGGACATGCCAGAGAGGAAAGAGCTGGAACAGGACCCCTGCTAATTATGTCCCAGACTCAACCCCCAGTGTACACAGGCAGAACAGACCAAAAGAAGCATAACAGAGGCTTCAAGAATTAAACTACAGGGACTTCTGTGGTGGTCCACAGGCCAAAACTCCTCGATCCCAATGCAAGGGACTTGGATTCCACCCCTGGTCAGGGATCTAGATCCCACGTGCTGAAACTAAAAGATCCCACAGGCCACCATGAAGATTGAGATCCAGCGTGCCACAACTAAGACCCGGCACAGGCAAATAAATATTTTTTAAAAAAAGAATTAAACTACTAAAATTCCAGAACGAACTCTGAGTGGTACATGTGACAGATAGCAAAGGCTTGAATCTACTACTCTGGTAACTGTCCAGATTTTGCTTTAAGGAAAATACTCCTTCTCCAGCCTGAGCCATAATCAATTAGGTCAATAAATATGTTACATCCTCCTGACTCCAGTGACTGGTCAGAGATGAGCACACAACCCAGCCAAAGCCTATGAAATGCAAGGACATCTTATCTTTCACTCACAAAATAGAGTTCTGATTAACACAAAGTTTACCCCTCGTCATCCCTCTCTAAACCCATGTTTTCTCCAAAAATGAAAACAAAAGATCCATGAAATAAGCGTTCTACCTTTAATGCTGAATAGTATCTTTACTTGTAGAAAATAATGATATACAAGCATTTTTAAAAACTAAGCCTTATATGTAAATGTCATAATTGCCTGATGAATAGTCAAAAGGAAATAATTCAGAATTTAAAACTGCAAGCAAATAGCCAAGTTTTACATTTCTATATTTATACAGAATGCTATTAGCTCTGCTTTTGCTAAAATCTTTGAAGAGCATCACTTATCTTCATCCTGAGAGGATGTTTACCACCATCAACTATCTGTAATTCCTTTTTTTTTCAGGAATGTTTAACAATTCAAAGTACATGTATTTAAGGTATACAATTTGATGACTTGATACGGACATACATTGTGAAGCAATCACCTCAATCAAGCTAATTAAAATAGTCATCTCAGTTATCATTTTCTTTTCTTCATTTTATCTCTTTTTTTAATACTTCTTAAAGAGCAAGAGTAGATACAGGAGGCCCAGCTCTCCCCTGACCCTGTTGGTGCTCAAAGAAAGAATAGTTTCCAACTTCTTTCATGGGCTTTGCATTGCAGGCTCAAGCTACTTCCTTAAGGGAAAATTCTTTAAGTGTTCTGGAAAGCACAGTCATCCCTAACCTCAGTGGAAAAGATTTAAGCCATCCAGTGGAACAAAGATTAGGAGTTTAAAATCAAGGAGTTCCTAAAATAAAACTGTTTTTGTAGATAGGGATTGGTTATATGGAGAGACAGAAATGGAGTTAACTCTAGGTAGATAGGAGATTCCAGAGTCTGATCTTCATGAGGCATCAATCAAGGACCTGGAAGGGGACTCAGTGTGCAGGAAGCATGTTCCTCTGTGGGTAATTATCCGAAAAGGTCCACAGCCCTGGGTTGGATTTCTAACTCTGCCGCTTAATGCCTGTGTGACTTAGGCTCACAACTCTCTCATCCTCAGGACTGCAAGTGTCAAAAAGAGAAGAATATTTTCCTGTGTACTTCACAGGATTGACATGAACATAAGGAAAAACGGCAGGCACAAACATCACTGTCAAATACTTTCTTGTAGTTAGTTATCTTGTCATGTATACGAAACTCCCCAGTAAATGTTTTCATCCTTCCATTACCACTACATAACAGACCCTTGAGGCCAGGGGACATGTCTTCTTCAAGACTGTCCTGGGAACATAGTATATCATTTCTTTAAAAAGGTACTTGATCAATGAATGAATGAATGATGTTCAGAATCCCCCAGCTAGGTAATAAAAATTGGTCTCCTAACTACACGGTAGACCTGTGGACTGTTCTTTCACTTTGCGCTGCTTGGCCCAATGGAGACTGAGTTAATGGTGCTCATTCAATGTTATGGTAGAGAAGGAAGCCTGTGAAGGTGGAGTCATGGACGTTATCTGCATAGACCCCATTGTGATCTTCACCCTCGTACACCTGCAGCCAGACTTGGTCGCCTTTCTCCAGATAGAGGAGCACGGAGCCAGAGGCCTGGTCCACGTTTCTGTCCTGGAACTGGTCGTGGGTGAAGAGCAGGGCCTTGTCGTTCTTGTAGAGGCTGACCTTCACGTCCTTCAAGTAGACAGTGATGTGGTAGGAGAAGTAGTACAGCCCAGGAATATTGCAGAGGAACTTGCCAGTGGTGCCATCATAGTGGTTTTGCTGGTTGTAGAAGATCTTGGTAAAGCGAATGGGAACATTGGGGACAGTGACCCGGCTTTCCAGTCCCACACTGAATGCTGAGCGGTATACATAGGCACTTTCTCCAGGTTCTCCCTTTCTGCCTGGGACTCCTGGAAAGCCTCGGGGACCTTCAATCCCAGTGATTCCGGTTTCACCAGTGTCACCCTTAGGACCAACAAGACCTAGAGAACAAGAAGACCTCAGTGACCCAAGGAACAGAACTCCTCTTTAGGTTGGTTTCAGTCTAAAACACTGTCCCTGTGGCCCCTACCTACAATCTGCTTGACTTACAGAGCAAGGAACCAACGAGAGCTCCCAAAAGGGACAGCCATAACCTTCTCCTCCACATCCCCCTACAACACGGGCTCCCATAAATTCCTCTCCAACCTTATCTCCAGAAGTCTCCATCACAGACCCTCCACCCTGCCAGTACTTTATGTGCAGGCTCAACCAATCATACATAGGGGACCTTTCTGTCCCCTCTGTCTAGGTTGCCCAATACCCATCCTCCAAGGTCTCACTCAAGCCCCGCCTCCTCCTGAAAGCCTTCATTGTCCATCCAGATCTGCATCAAGGGCATTTTTTCTCTATTCCACTCTTTGGGCATTTGTCCGTATTCACTTTAGCATATTTGGAGTAGACCCTCTGGTAGTAACATCTAACAGTCCTGTGTACTAGGGCAAGAGTTCTCCAAGAAAAGGACTGTGACCTGCAGGAGGTCCCAGTAAGTGTGGTTGAATGCCACTGGATAGAATGGGAACTAAGGGAACATTAAGGAAAATAGGAATGTAAGCAGACTGAGAATAGGGATGGATGAGGCTGAGATGGGAAATAGGATGGGGAAGGTGGTGTGGGTAGAGCAGAGGCAAGGGTACTTGGTTTTAAAGGGACCACATGTGTTCACCCCTAGAAGGCCAATCCACAATTCACTTTAGGCTGCTTATGGGTCACATCAAAAAGCTTTGTTTCTTCCCTGCACAAGGGCCGTAGTCAGTAACTATTGCCCTCTCGTAGTTTCGGAAGGCTTCCTCTACCTGGGAGGAGTCTGTGATGGGAGGATGCCAAAGCCTTTATTCTTACCTGGATCTCCTTTCTCACCCTTCTCACCAGGGGTGCCATCTCTGCCATCCCGGCCTGGGGTCCCGTTGTGGCCAGGATGCCCTGGAATGCCTGCCATCCAACCTGCGCAGGCCCCCTTGGGCAGTGGGGGCCCTTGCATGGTGTCCTGGCCATGACTGGGCAGGGCTAGTAGCAGTAGAAGAGCTCCCAGCAGCAGCATCCTGAGCCCTGGAACCCAGATCCACGCTGTCAGCCACAGAAGAGCAACCCCCACATGGCTCCCCCGTCAGGACCCGAGCAGGACTCTGGCCAGCTCTGCAGAGTTTGCCTCAGACCCGCTCCCTCAACACTCACCTCTCCTGGAAAGACTCTTCTGATTCTTCCAGCCCACCTTGTGCTCTCTCTGCCCTGAAATTTTCAGTGTTTAGCCTTATTTTCTCGGTATGATCTCCTTTCTTCCACCACCAGTGATGGTGAGATAGCCCTCCTCCAATTCCTCAGATCTGAGCACAGTATGAGGAATGGGGAAAGCTCCAACAGTCCATTTGTCAGGACTCTATCCCTTGGGTTTTCCAAGAATGATGACTCAGATTATTCCATTCAACTCCCACTTCCCCTTCTTGGCTCCCTCCTTTTTCTTCCCTTTTCCTTTTCTCTCTGTCTGTTCCTCCTCCTTTCTCTCCCATTCTCTTTCTTCCTTTCCCCATCTCCTGGGCCACATTTAGACATGTGGCTTATTACACACTTGCATGCACACATGCTCACACACACACAACTACACATGTACACACATGCACACGCGCATACACATGCACACACACACACTCACACACAAAGCCTTGGTCAGACAACCAGAGATACACTGTCCCATGAGTCTAACCACTGACATCTGCCTGTGCAGCCCCTTAGCTGTACCCCCTCAGTGCCTGATCCCTCATGGACTTCAGGTCACATGGGCTGTCCTCTCTTTTAGGAAGTCCTCCCTGTCCCCCTCTGTCCTCCCCCAGAGCCCTTGCTTATCTTTCACAGCACTGCTCGCACTGTACTGTCATTTTATTTGTTCACCCATTAAGCACACCCACGGGGGCGGGGGGGAGGCTGTTAGTTGCACAGTCATGTCAGACTCT
This sequence comes from Redunca redunca, assembly GCA_006410935.1. Lineage (NCBI taxonomy): Eukaryota > Metazoa > Chordata > Mammalia > Artiodactyla > Bovidae > Redunca > Redunca redunca. The sequence goes on along the minus strand of SJYQ01011194.1, from coordinate 215,970 downwards.
TTGCAACCCCATGGACTGTAGCCCACCAGGCTCCTCTGTCCATGGAATTCTCCAGGCAAGAGTACTGGCGTGAGTAGCCATTTCCTTCTCCAGAGGATCTACCTGATTCAGGGATTGAACCTGCATCTCCTGCTTGGCAGGCAGATTCTTTACCATCAGAGCCACCAAGAAAGTCCCACCAGTATAAAACAAGGACTAAAGAAATACTTTTGTAGAAAAAAAAAAAAAGGAAATACAGAAAGAGGAGGGAAGGAGGAATCAAAAGAGAAAGGAAGAGGGAAAGAGAATGGAGTGCACTTACAGTATGTATTCTGGAAGCCCTGAGAAAAATCTCAAGGGACACAGGTGGCCAAGGGACTCCCTGTCTCAGAACCAGCCCTCCATATCCCCTCCTGAAAGACAGTCCTTACGTGCACAGGGCCTCTGGTTCCCCCCCAGTCCCTGCCTCTGTTATTAGGTTACTGAAAGCACCAGACAGAGAAACTGGTCCTAGGATCCTGGATCACAGGCATCGCTCTGTGGAGTCTGCAATGTAGCGAATCCCAAGAAACTGACTCTAAACAAGACATGGTCCATGTGTATTTTTTCACCTTAAAGACTCACTTTTTTCATCAGTTTGCTTGTCTCATACATTTCACAAAGCTTCCAGAACTAAATTTGGCTTCAGGAAGAAATTCTTCTATGAGAGATGCAGAAAAATCCCTGATAAGCAATCTTACCCCCAAAATTGTGCATTGTGTCTGGAATCCCACCCCGATGGCCCATCACCAGGGTCTCTATCATCATTCAGTCCGTGATGCCACCCAGCCATCTCATCCTCTGTCGTCCCCTTCTCCTCCTGCGTTCAGTCTTTCTCAGCATCAGGGTCTTTTCAAATGAGTCAGTTCTTTACATCAAGTGGCCAATGTATTGGAGTTTCAGCTTTAGCAGCAGTCCTTCCAATGAATATTCAATACTGATTTCCATTAGGATTAACTGGTTGGTTGGATCTCCTTGCAGAGAGAGATCTGCAAGAGACTCTCGAGAGTCTTCTCCGACACCACAGTTCAAAAGCATCAATTCTTCAGCGCTTAGCTTTCTTTACAGTCCAACTCTTACATCCATACATGACTACTGGAAAAACCTTTGTCAGCAAAGTAATGTCTCTGCTTTTTAATATGCTCCCTAGGTTGGTCATAGCTTTTGTTCCAAGGAGCAACCGTCTTAATTTCATGGCTGCAGTCACCATCTGCAGTGATTTTGGAGCCCCAGAAAATAAAGTCTCTCACTGTTCCCATCATTTCCCCATCTATTTGCCATGAAATGATGGGACCAGATCCCGTGATCTTAGTTTTCTGAATGTTGAGATTTAAGCCACCTTTTTCTCTCTCCTCTTTCACTTTCATCAAGAGGCTCTTTAGTTCCTCCTTGCTTTTTACCAGGGTGGCATCTTCTGCATATCCGAGGTTATTGACATTTCTCCTGGTAATCTTGATTCCAGCTTGTGCTTCATCCAGCCTGGCATTTCACATGATGTACTCTGAATATAAGTTAAATAAGCAGGGTGACCATATACAGCCCTGATGTACTCCTTTCCCAGTTTGGAACCAGTCTGTTGTTCCATGTCCAGTTCTGTTACTTCTTGACTTGCATACAGATTTTTCAGGAGGCAGGTAAGGTGGTCTGGTATTCCCATCTCTTTAAGAATTTTCCAGTTTGTTGTGATCCACACAGTCAAAGGCTTTGGTGTAGTCAATAAAGCAGAAGTAGATGTTTTTCTGGAATTCTCTTGCTTTTTCAATGATCCAACGGATGTTGGCAATTTGATTCCTGGTTCCTCTGCCTTTTCTAGATCTAGCTTGTACATATGGAAGTTCACGGTTCACATAGTGTTGAAGCCTGGCTTGGAGAATTTTGAGCATTACTTTGCTGGCTTGTAAGATGAGTGCAATTGTGTGGTAGTTTGAACATTCTTTGACATTGCCTTTCTTTAGATTGAAATAAAAACTGACCTTTTCCAGTCCTGTGGCCACTGTTGAGTTTTCCAAATTTGCTGGCATATTGAGTGCAGCACTTTCACAGCATCATTTTTTAGGACTTGAAATATCTCAGCTGGAATTCCATCACCTCCACTAGCTTTGTTCATAGTGATGCTTCCTAAAGCCCACTTGTCTTTGGAGTCTAGGATGTCTGGCTCTAGGTGAGTGACCACACTATCATGGTTATCTGGGTCATGAGATCTTTTTTGTATAGTTCTGTGTATTCTTGCCACCTCTTAACATCTTCTGCTTCTGTTAGGTCCATACCATTTCTGTCCTTTATTGTGCCCATCTTTGCATGAAGTGTTCCCTTGGTATCTCTAATTTTCTTGCAGAGATCTCTAGTCTTTTCCATTCTAGTGTTAAGTTTATTCATGTATATGCTGCTAAGTCACTTCGGTCGTGTCTGACTCTGTGCGACCCCATAGACGGTAGCCCACCAGGCTCCCCTGTCCCTGGGATTCTCCAGGCAAGAACACTGGAGGGGGTTGCCATTTCCTTCTCCAATGCATGAAAGGGAAAAGTGAAAGTGAAGTCGCTCAGTCGTGTCCGACTCTTCTCGACCCCTTGGACTTCAGCCCACCAGGCTCCTCTGCTCATGGGATTTCCCAGGCAAGAGTACTGGAGAGGGGTGCCATTGGCTTCTCCAATTCATATATAAAATGGAAATGTTGACATATACCCTGGTTATATCCACTTGATGGACTAACACACACATTTAAAATGATGATTACAAAAATTAGGAAATTCCAAAGCAAAAATTAGAGAATAAAATTTCTAGGAAAATATTATTTCCATTATATATATGTATGTTCAACTTTCATACACACAAACATGTGTGTCCATTAAAAATAGTAGGATAAATAATTTGGAAACTACAGAAAATAAACTAATCCCCATTCCCAAGAATCTATCTGCTTATTTTTAAACATAATGGAAATAATATTTTCCTAGAAATTTTATTTCATTTTATTCTCTAATTTTTGCTTTGCAATTTTCTAATTTTTGTAATCATCATTTTAAATGTGTATGCTAGTCCATCAAGTGGAAATAACCAGGGTATATGTCAACATTTCCATTTTACTGAAGCATGAACATACTTTCATTTTAAAACATTTCATGCTTTCATTTTGAAACATTTTTAAATCTAACAAACATCTTTGACACATAGCTTATCCCCAAACTAATATTATGCTATGACATAATCCCAGAAGTAAAAATTTTGGACCAAAAGATATGAACATTTTTAAGGCTCCTGATACATACTCCCAAAGTATAGTTTGTCATGCTGTTCCACAGCAGTGCATCAGTGTGTATACAAAAAGCCTGTCTTAGCTGCACTCCCCAACTTTGAATATAATAATTGCAAACAGTTTTGTTGATCTTAGTTTAGTGAGCAAAAGAAATGGAACCTCGTTGCTTTGATAATTAGTGAGTTGTACATTTTATTAAAGGCTTATCTCCTAATTTCTTCATTTTTTATATCTCTGTTAGTGTTTTTTGTCAGTTAATTCATTAGGGACACAATGTGCTTTTTGAATTAGTTTTTGTGAGCTCTTTATACCAGCTCTTTGTCATGTGTCCTATGATTTATCTATAGTGTAAAGATTATTTTCTGTTTTGCTTATCCTGTTTCTTAGGTGACAGAAGTTTTAGTTTTTTGGGTATTTTTTAAGTTTTAGTTTTTATATAAACAACTCAGTTGATTTCTTTCTTTCTTTTTTTTTTTGGCTTCTAAGAGTTAAACAGTCTTTATCCATACTAGGATTTGGTAAGTACTTTATTTTCTTCTCTTGTATTGTCTGGTGTATTTTAAATTTCACTCTTTAATCCAATTCTGATATTTTGTGTTGGGTAAGCTGTGATCTAAGATAATCAAGTAATTTCTTCCTATATGATGATTAGCTGTTTAAAAGACATCTATTTAATACTTTTCCTCTCTATTGATCTGCTGCATCATTTATCACATATTGAATTCTAATATCATCTTATAAGTAAAGCGAGAATTGAGAATGAGACCTGCAGGCTGAGAGGAGGAGAAACAAGCAACTCAACCAACAAGCGCCGACAGAGACAGATGCTGCCGCCTGGTGGCCTGAGTTCCTAGTCAAGCCTCTCTCATCCTCAACCTGTGCCTTTGTCCCCCTCTACTGGATTTGGAGGATTCAAAGTTATTGTGCTTGATAACTGCTGGAAATAAATGAAAATGAAATAGCTTAGGCTTGTGCTATGCTTTGTCGCTTCAGTCATGACTGACTTTGAAACCCCGTAAACCCCTTCAGGCTCCTCTGTCCATGAATAATGGAGTAGGTTGTCATGCCCTCCTCCAGGAGATCTTCCATGACCCAGAGATCAAACTCAGGTCTCCTGTGGATTCTTCACCCGCTGGACCACCAGGGAAGCCCAATTTAGGCCAAGATGAGAAGAAAGAAAGGAGTTAGCTGCAAAGCCAAGAAGAGATCAGTCAAGTCCCTTTTGCGTTTACAGAAAATACTTGTTCTAAGAATTTTAAGATTTTATATGTTGTCCAACCTTCCCACAACTTGTCACCTCCATCCCTTTCCTTCCTAAGAAGTCTACCAAGAGGCTCTATGCATGCTTTCTCCAGAAATAAGGAAGGCTGAGTTCTTTTCCACAGAGAAACAGGAGGAGAGAATCCAGAACGTGAGAACTGGTGAAGGCAGCTACAGAGGGCCCCAAAGATGCAGGGTCACTGGGGGGCTTCCTCCAAATCACTGAAAAGACGGAAAAATCAGGTCTCTTGGATTCTCTGGTTCCTCCTTTTCTTTTAAAAATCAAGATTCTATTTTCCCAGCCCAAGGGAAGTGTTAAGGAACGATCTCTCCTTTCATAGGGGCAATGAGTCTGGGTTCCATGACAGTGACAGGTGATGGAGGTAATAGAAGGAGGGAGTGAGGGCAGATGGGCACACAATCCTAGGACGTTTCTGCTGCGAAGAACAGATTCTGACTAAAGAAGAAGGTTATCGTCTAAAGTTCTGGATGGAAAAATCTTCAATTGATGGCAATTGAAAGTCAGTGCAGAGATGCTGAATTTTCAAACAATTTATTTTAAAACCATGTGTGCTCCCTATTTAAATATAGCAATTATTACATTTTGATTTTGAAGGACCTCTCTTTCTAAAGGGGAAAACATAACTAAATAAAACTGTAGTCTAAGACTAAATTCTAAGACTCAGTTGCACCTATAAAGAAATCATTTACATGAGTCATGAAGCTAATCCTAATACCACTTATAATTCTTTGTCTTTGTAAAATGCCACTTCTAAAGTCCTCACCTCACGTAATATCTAACTTAATTTTCACAACCATTTTGAGAGACAGGATGAGGTAAAATAGAGAGCACATGTTCTCTGACCTCAGTGCTTGGGTGAAAATAATTTGTTCTTCCTTGTAACGTGTTTCAGGCATATGTCTGCTGGAGGATTAAAAAGCACAGTCTGGGACTTCCCTGGTAGTCCAGTGGCTAAGACTCCGTGCTCCCAATGCAGGGGGTCTGGGTTTGATCCCTGGTCAGGGAACTAGATCCCACATACCTCAACTAAGACCTGGCACAGCAAAATGAAGAAAAAAAATTTAACCTAAGAAAAGAATGAAATAAAAGGTACAATCCACATAAAGTGTATAGAACAGTGCCTGGCACACGTCAGTGCTCAATAAATGTTATCAATGACTATACCCATTCTAGAGAAGACAAAAGTGGGTTTCCAGGAAGTTAAGTGACTTGTTCAAAGATCCCAGAGATGTTGAACAGCAGAGCTGGAAATCAAACTGTGATCTTCTGAAGCATAATGCTGGACACTTAGGCATAGTCCAAAGAAGGAAAACAGCATAAAGGTCACACTTTTGCCTGCTAGTATTCCACTCCATTGGATGGGGGATAGAAGAGAGAATAGTGTGAAGAAACCCCAGGTCATGATCCAGTGACCTGGCTTCTAATCTGAGCTCTGTCATTCCCAACCCACCTCCCAGACTTCATGTTCTTTGCAAGCAAAGCTGATTTATTAATGAGTTTATCCTTACCTATTAATAGACTATTTCACAATACTGTTGTGAGAGCAGGTTCACTTAAAGTATGAATAATTATTTTATAAAATTATAAAGTGTTCCACACAAATAAGTAGTCGTGTCTGACTCTTTGCCACCTATGGACTGTAGCCCGCAATGCTCCTCTGTCCATGGGATTCTCCAGACAAGAATACTGGAGTGGGTTACCATACCCTCCTCCAGGGATATAAGTAAAGAGATGCAAGCAAATTTATGGAGCACTTGCTGTGGACCACCCTTTGTACATCCACTCCCCTTTAATCTTATTTCACCCTCACGACTACTCCAGGGGGTCAGGACTCAGTTCCAAGAGAAAGCTGAGGACCAGAGATGTTTAGTAACTTCCGCTCAAGGATAAGAGGTATTGGCCAAAAATTTCATTCGAGTTTTTCCATAAATCTAAATGAACTTTTTGCCAACCCAATGGAAGTGTGGAGAGGTGCACGTTGAAATCCAAAGCCTGGGTTCTTTCTACTGCACGAGCTTTCATGGCTAGTACAGGTAAGGATAAGCTTGCTTTCAAAATTATGCAAGGGGGTGGGCCATGATGCTCTCTGGATCCCAAAGGTCCATATTACAGTCCCTCATTTTCATTTAAGAGTATGAGCAATTCCACTTTGACCTGCTGGAATTTCAGCAACAGCAGCAGAATCTTGTGAAATGCAGGGAGTCTCCTCTGGGACTGGTAGGAAACAGAGTAAGATGGGGGAGAGAGGTCACCAAAGCCAATGCCAACTCCTCCAGCAGGAAAGGGCCTTAAAGCACAGATCGCAGAGTCCAACAGAACTGAACGGGACCCCAGAAATCATCTCACCCCTGCCCTGCTTGTGCAAATGGGAGGCTAGGGAAGATCCCCCTTAGATTGTTAGATCCTCAAAGGATTTCCCTGGTGGCTCAGACAGTAAAGTGTCTGCCTACAATGTGGGAGACCCAGGTTCAATCCCTGGGTCAGGAAGGAAGGAAATGGCAACCCACTCCAGTACTCTTGCCTGGAAAATCCCATGGGTGGAGGAGTGTGGAAGGCTACAGCCCATGGGGTCGCAGAGTTGGACATGACTGAGCGACTTCACTTTCTTTCACTTTCATAGAAAGCAGCTCCCGCCGTAACACCTCCCATCACTATGCCATTTGTTATTTGTTTCAGTCTTAATTCCATGAAGCAAAGAAAGTATCCCCAACTTCAGAGATGGGGAAACTGAGAGATTAAGGAGAAGATCCCTGAGAGATGCCATCACATTACGACTGCCTCAAAAAAGGCTTCTCAGACTCAGTTTCTCAGTCTGCTAAATGAGTTCACGTAAGATGAGGAACATGAGAACACTTTGAAGTTGGCAAGAATACTTTGCAGTATAAATTGCATAAGCCAGTTTTAAACTATATTTCATTTAATCCTCCTCATTAGCGCTGTTTTTGACTCCACTATACAGAGGAATCAGAGGTTTGAAGAGACCAAGATGCTGGCTTAAGAGCATGCAACTCTTGGGCTGAATTAAATGAGACTGCTGTCTTTAAAGGTCAAAAAATGGTAGAATATTGGCAATTTTACCTGGCACAATCTAATGATAAATGGCAGAGCCAGAAATCAGCTAGGCTCTGCCTGGCACCCAGGAGGGTGACCTGAAAGCTGTCACTCAGCATCCTCATGCCCTTCCCCACCCACCTCCCCACACACACACACACATTCATACACTCATACACACTCATCTCTCTCTCTTTTAGACACACACACACACGTTTGGGACCAGTCTCTCTCCATATGAAAGAATGGCTAATTAAACTTTCTAGTCTCCAAAGCTTCTACCTCCCAATCTCAGCCAAGGGTCTGCAGCCCCTGGCCCCCCAGCTTGACAGGGAGTAAGAAGGAAGTCTATCCCCACAGCCACCTTAGAAAGCACAAGAAGCCAGTCCTCTGGCCCTCCTTACAAATCCTCAAGAATGAAGGGAGGGAGGCAACAGGAACAGCCAATTATGCTTCAGGCTCCCTTCCCACTGCTCACCCTCAGGAACAAAGCTGACACCCTCATGCTCCTTTGGACATACTCTGCCAGCATCAAGTTCCCCCTGTTCCCAGCCTTGTCAGGAGGAGCTGACCTTACCCCTAAGAACAGGAATCTCCAGCAGTGAGGTGGTTGCACCCCTCCTGAGGCTTGATCTGAACACCAGAGTCTCCCCAGACCAGGGCCCTGCATCCTCAGACACACAAGGCCAGCCTGACCTCTAAAATCTCTTCCACTCCAGCCTCTGCATCTATGGCTGGAAACAACCAGGATGCCTCAAGGGCAGCACTCCCCAGGGCAGGTGGGGCTGGGCTTGGCAAAGGCTGGACAGATCATGGTTTCTGTCAGAAGGTGTCTGCTACAAAAAAGATTTTTCATAAGTTCCCAGTAGATGCCAGGCTGCTTGCTCACCTTACCTCTTTTGAACTTCTCCATCATCCTGTGAGATATCCCCACAATGGTGTAGATAGCCATGTGTTTACAGACATCCCCCAAAATCTATAGATAACCATCGTGTCTCATCCATCTTTGTATCTCACAAACCGCACCCAGGGTCTGGCCTGTAAAATCTGCTCAATAAATACCGCTGAGTAGACTCCAGCGGCAGAGTTGGACTCCAAACTCAGTCTGAGGTCAGAGCTCAGGCATTCCCCAAGGTGCTTCTTCATGTGCTTCTTTCTCTGCCCTACTTGGTCAGCCGAGAAGTGATGTATCATCTCCTCCTCTCATATAACTGAACTTTATTGCTGGACCATCCCCCCTACTTCACTGACCCCAACCTTCTCTTCAGTAATGCATCTTTACCACAGAGTGAACTGGACAAAATTCAGGCTGGTCCCAGAAATTTTGACCAGAGGCAACAGTCCCTTTTCTCTTGGAGCTCTGGGAAAATCGAGGCAGAAGCCCAAGGCTTGCCCAAGGCCTCCACCAGTGCTGCCCTGACCAGGGTTTTGCCTGTATCTCTCCCCACCCTGCTAACAGGGTAGCCTGGGCACAACCCAGCCAAAGGCACCATGGTAAGGAGCCTTCACCTCCAGCCTAGAACTTGAATCAGTCGTCCTTACCCTCAGGTGTGGAATCAGAGCCACAGACTTCGGTCAGGGTGGAAGTAGGAGGCAATGGCCCAGCCTCAGCAGCCTGGTACTCATGGGGGCAAGCAGTGCCCGCCTCACCGCTGTCCCTTCCCATTGGCCAGCACAGTGAGAGCCAGAGACCAATGGGCAGACACGGCCCCTGGCAGCTGCCTTGGGTTGCCACCCCAGGGAACCTGGTGCAACCCAGTTCGGGCTTGGGATGCCAAGTAGAGCTGCAGTCATCACACTTATGTCTCCAGGCTTTGGCCTTTATTTTTGCCTCTTACAACAGCAACAGAAGATGGGACCAAGGGTCAAGATCAGAAGCAAGAAAACAAAGTTCTTCTTTATGTAAAATGAATTGCCTGGTGGTCTGGGGCACCAGTTACCACCATCAGCTCCCACTCACTCTACATGACAGGGAACTGCAGTACAGCGAGAAATACAATACATCCTCTCCTCTCTGGCCTGAACCCCAGACTGGGGAAAGATTTTGCAAGTTAATTTTGAGGACTGAGGTGAGGGAACATTTCTGGGGTGGTGTGAGGCAGAGCCAGATTAAAATTATTAAAGGCCCTGGATTCCAGATGATTTTGAAGCTCCCACCTGTATGTGATTCACATTCAATATATCAGAAAATATATACTAACTAGGAGAGATTGGGCTTCTCAGGTGGTACAAGTGGTAAAGAACCACTTTATGCCAATACAGAAGACACAAGAGACGTGGGCTCAATCCCTGGGTCAGGAAGATCTCCCGGAGGAGGGCATGGCAATTCACCCCATTATTCTTGCCAGTAGAATCCCACAGACAGAAGAGCCTTGTGAGCTACAGTTCATAGGGTCACGAAGAGTACGACACGACTGAAGCAGTTTAGCACATACAGGAGAGATTAGCATCTTTCATGGATTTTCTGGCTCCAAAATTCTGGGTAAGCTTTTGAAAACTAACTTTGCACATGTGTGTGAGGCCCCATTTTGCCAGCGCCTAAGCCTGTACCCACCTACTGGGGAACCCTCCCCTGGGTTGGGAGCAGCCTGAAGTGGTGCTAAGGCACACAGGTATCCTAGAAGGCTTAGATTTAAAGTGGCAGTGTTCATCACCTCGAACTCTGTCTTGGCGAAGCCACATTTTTTTTTTTTTTTTTAAGGACAGGATCAGCGCCACTTCCTGTAAGCCACAAATTCTGATACATTAAATTATGACCCCAGCAAGGGCTCAGGATCCCAGCAATAATTTCTGCAGACATTCAGTCCTCAGGCAGAGGGTGGGCAAGTATTTGCCTGCCCCTAAATACCACCTCTGCTGGCCACACAGAGCCTAAAAGCCCCCGTCAAAGTAAAGTGAAAGTCTGATCTAAGTCTTGTGCTGTGCTGTGCTCAGTCACTTCAGTCGCATCCAATTCTTTGAAACCCCGTGGACTATAGCCCACCAGGCTCCTCTGTCCATGGGATTCTCCAAGCAAGAATACTGGAGTGGGTTGCCATGTCCTTCTCCAGGGGATCTTCCTGACCCAGGGATCGAACCCATGTCTCCTGCATTAGCAGGCAGATTCTTTACCTGCTGAATCACCAAGGACGCCCTGATCTAAAGCCTAGCCTCCTACTAATATGCAAATATTTCGAAAGAAGTCACATCAGGCCTTTGAGATTAGAGTCATGAGTATCTCTCCCCAAAGGCCTACTGGCTTAGGTAAGAGGCTTATGAAAATGAGGTTCTAGTTTACTAGAGAAGCAGGACTGAGGAGAAAACAGAAAAACTGCAACAACCCTCAATTACTCCAGTATTTTATTTTTACTGTGGCATCTCTAATTTATTTTGGGTTTGTATTACTATCTGTCTCTCCATACTAGACTGTAGACTTCATGAAGGCAGCTGCCTTGCCTGTTCAATGTTTTGCCCTCAAACCCTGAGAATAAGACCTGGTATACCATGGGCAATGATAAATGCTGAATGGAAAATCAGGGAGTGATTTTATTTAATCTTCCCCTTGGAGATAACTCTGTCTCTTAGTTTACAAATCAAGTGTCTGCAGTTCAGTGAGTTTAAGCAATTTGTCCAAATTTGTACAATCTTGGACAGATCCAAGACTGGAACCCAGTCTATCTGGCTTCAAAACCCATATGCTTTCCAGGACCTGCTCTCACTCCTCCTGATGGAGCTATAAGGTACTAAGATTCATGCACTTACTTCAGGGTAGCTTTGGGTTTGGCATAAAAAATACTTTCTTTCAATCTCATGGGAATACAGCTGTTTACAGCAAGGTTAAATGATTGCACAACATGGAATGACCTTAGCCCCCCAATTGCATGGCTACTGTGCTTACCTGGCTGTCAGACGAGAACATTGTGCAAGCCTATCATTTTGAGGCCTCAGGGAAATCTGCCATTCACTACACAAGGGCCAGCATGTGGAAAGACACAAGTCTGTGGCACACTGGCTTAGAGACTGAGACTGAAAACCATTCAGTCAGAGAGGCCTTGAGGCTAGTCTCTTTCCCAGGATTGAACTGTTACTATCTAAAGTGAAATAATCAAACACACATGAGCCTTTCCTCCAGGGTGTGTCATGGCTACCATTCAACCCCCTGTCAGCATGGGAACTAGGGTACTGAAAATAGCAGGTCACGTGATCTCTCCCTCCCATAAGCATGTTTAAGTATTGCATATATTTTTGCTTAATTGTGATTTTTAGAAAAATAATCTTAATTAAAATAAGTCCATATAATCAAGACACAGAAGAAACACACCCTGTGGCCTTCTTCCACTCCATCCCCCAATTCCTAGAAATGACCAAAAAAGTTTTCATTCCTTTATCTCTTCCAAAGACTTGACTACAATTGCACTTTATCCAAGGCAAACTCAGATACAAATATAAGACTCTTGTTTCGTCATTCATTCTTTGGACTAACAGCAATCCACTTTCACCAGCAAGGAGGCCAGTTCAAATAAGCAACCCTCGGTTCATATGTTTGAGAGCCTATATCCTTAGAACACTCCTCACACCAAAATTCTCTATTATTTGAAAGGAGGATGAAGTCCTAAGACAGTCTTTGGTGAGAGTTCTTTTAGGGTGAGATTTTCTAGTTCTGGCAGGGTGAGATTTTCGAAAGGTGGGGAAACTTTCTGAATGACTTTCAAGTACATTTGGCAGTCTCTAATTGGCCCATTATTTATGTGTACATAAGTAGGGGCTTTCCAGGCCGAGCAGGGTCATATGGGTTATCTTGCTTCATCTGAAAGAAAAACTGATGCTCAGCTTTAGAGTACTGCATTAGCAACTCATGTTTTAAAAAATGAGGTAAAATCTAGCTTTTTTTTTTTTTGCATTCTTAGTATACCCAGCACCCATTTTAATACATATTTGTCTTTTACATTCTAATGTTATATGTTTTTTTCATATACACAGCTTTCAAATGCATAGAAGGGATATTTCAGGATTCTCTATACTGATCATTATGTGGGTTTATTCTTCATCAGGAGAAAGTATCCTCTTGGCCAGTGAAAATAGCATGATGTAAAGCTCTAAGATATAAGTATTAAAGTCATATCTGAAAGTTTATCCACTTATAAAGCTTGATATTTGAGTAAACATGTAATTGGGAGACTGTATTTAAAAAAACTTTCCAACCCCATATTCTGACATGGAACTCGGCATACAAGAGGACTCCATATACGTTGGCTAAGTCCAGAATTGCTACTGTGGCAATGAGGACTCTGGACCTGGAGTTGCGAAACCTGAATTCCAGTCTCTGCTTCACTGCAGGCTGGTTGGATGACCATGCTATGTATTAATGGCCTAGTAGCTGGGAAATGGCCTCCATTATTAGGGACTATAATTCCTACCACCCCTTAAAGCTAGGAGTCAGGATATGACAAAATTTTCACCCATAGAATATTAGAGACTCAGCTACTCCTGACTGAATCTTAAAATATTATACCTGTGATTCTTCAATTTCTCCCCTAACAGTGAACAGGAGTGAAGACATGCCTGTGACCCCGTTTTTGGGTTTTCTTTTTTTTTTTTAGAATTACATATCACTTTTCCCCAAAGTTTATTGAGGAATTATTGAAAAATATGATCATATATATTTAAAGTGTACAATCTGATGATTTGATATATGTATGCACTGTGAAATGGTTATCAAGATAATTAACACCTCCTTCACCAGAGTTAACTATTTTTGTGTGTGCCTGGTGAAAATGTTTAAGACCTACTCTCAGCAACTTCCAAGTATACAACACGTATTATTAACTAAAGGCCCATGACCCAGTTTTGATCATACAGGCAAAGATGATGTTCTAGGGGATGGTGGAAAAACCAGAGGAAAGAAATCTGGGAGTCCCGAATGACTGTGTGGAACAGAATAGTCTTCCTACCTGCCCTGGACTGTTAGCTGAAATAGAAATAAACCTATCAAGTCATTATATTGTTGGGTTGTTGTTGCAGCAGTTTACTATTCTACTTGCCCTGTGATATCCCACAAAGAAAACTGTTTGCAAAGAGTCTGGGAAATAAAGGGTATACTAAAAGTATACAGGTTTCCCTTCTACAGGACTTCTCTGCACCTGGATAAATGTTTCCTTTTCTCCTGTATATTGTAACTTGAGGGAAAAAACTGCTGATCTCTTGTATCCTCTTACTGTTTCTGAAAAACACATCTGGAAAATGCTGACTTAGATGATTTCTATTTCCTCTAAATATTGCATAACGTGTGGCTAGTGTTAGTAGGAGTTCAGAACAGTACCAAATTTTCCAGAATCAAGGCTGCCTTTAGTCTAACTAGTTTAGTCAGAGCATGTTATCTCTGGGATAACAGAGGCAACATTATCTCTAGGGACAATAGGCAATATTATAAAATCATAAAGAATGTGAATAATTTTTTCAAAAGCTTTAGGGGAAAAACAGGTTTAGGAGATTTTGATCTCATTGTTCTGTAATCTTTCTTACTTAATCAAATGGAAAGATGACAGAAGTTTTACCCACAGAGGAGTATCTTTTTTGTGGTTGTTTTTGGTCTTACTTACAAAGGGCTTGAAAAAGGTTCTGCAACCAATTCATTCAGTAGTCTGGGTGACCTGGGAAACTACTGTGTATAAGGCCCTGGAGAAGAACACACAGGGCCCATGGTGATCAGTGGGAGGACGGAATGGCCCTGGCCCAGAGCACCTGAGGCCAGCATCCTGGGGACATCGGCAGTGGTGACTGGGAGTAAAACGGCTCCTCTGGCAGCTGGTCGGTGACAGATGTGTGGAGAGGGTCTTCCTGAAAGGACTGGGAGGTCTGAGTACTTCGAGTTCTTCCAGTGCCATCAAGTGTGGCCGTTTTTGTAGATTTATAAAATGGCTGAGGTCCAAAAGAATGAGAGAGTTTCAGGCTGTTTCCGTAGTGGGCGACTAGCCAACAGATGGTCGAAAGTATTTTAGGGAATCGAAGCGATGTGTTTGGGCTTCCCAGGGGGCTCAGCTGCAAAGGATCCGCCTGCCAGTGCAAGACACAGGAGACGCGGGTTTGATGCCTGGGTCGGGAAGATCCCCTGGAGGACGGACGAAACGGCAACACACTCCAGTATTCACGCCTGGGAAATCCCACGAACAAGAGGAGCTTGGCGGGCTACAGTCCATGGTGTCAGAAAGAGTCAGACACAACTGAGAGACCAAGCATGCATGCATGCAAGCAATGTGTTTTCTGAGGCTGGTAGTCAGAATCCTGAGGATTCCTCTGTCCAAATGTAGTTCTTACATATTCTTATTGAGAAATGTATTAGTGTGATTGACAAGATAATTGGTGAGACGAAAGCAGAGAAGTCCGCTGGGAAATCTATATGTTCAAAACTGTGTGAACATATGTTATAAAAAATGTGAGAGTATGCCATTGTAGATTATGCTAGACTACACTGTCTTTTGACCTGGTGGATTGACTTGGTAACTTATACATGTCCAATGTTGTTAATGCAGCAATGGGCTCTGAGTGCTTAGAAAAACCCCCAATCTGTTGACCCACAAGCTTGAATTGGATCTAAAACAGGTTTTTCCCCCTCACTTTAGGGAAGGAATCTGCACAGCCTTTCAAGGGCTTCTGAATGCAGGTGGAGGATGTTAGGATTGGTTTGCCAGGATCCCACTCCCATCATCTTGGTCTGCAGAACTCCCCTGAGAAACCCAGCTGCAGAGCTCCTTTGCTCTGCTCTGCTTCCTCTCCAACTACACTTCACAGCTGGCTGGCCTAACCGTCCTTCTTCCCTGCAGTTTACAAAGCAGCAATCAGAAGGTGGAGGGGGAAGGACTCACCTCCAAGGGTTAAGTAGGAAGGAGTGAAAGGATCAGGGACACCGCCAGGAAGGGGCTGGAGAATTCCAGACATGGCAAGTCAGATGGTCTTCTAAACTGTGGTTGGAACAGTCAGGTCAGGAAGAGCACTAACTGCTGGTGTTGCTTCCTAGCTTCATGCACACTGGCTGTGAGGACCAAAGGAGGCCATGTCTGTCAAGCACCAGGGCCAGCCTTTAATGGCAGTGCCTTTCTGAACCCTATGGCCCAATGGTCTTGGCCAATACAGCCTCCCTGCTGTGTATACATTGCTCCTCTGTGCCTGTGCACAGATGTTCCTCTCTTTCCTCTCCACTTGGAGAAAGTGCTTGCTCCATAAGACCCAGCTCACCCCTTCCCTGACTGCATCAGGAAGAGGAAGTGGCAAGGTTCTGTGCCCCCACAGTATTTGTCACACCATGTCACGATGATCTGTTTCCACATCCATCTCCCCCAACCAGACTGAGAGTTTCTCACTCATCTTCATCCCTCCCTGGTCTCTCCTGGTTGCCAGCTCCTTTCTTAGGATGAGGGTACCCAGGAAATAGGCATTGAATTAAATGAGTGAATACATAAGTAAATAAGTAAATATTCTTATGGTCAAAATGGAACAATGTGGGTTGGGAAATAATGCAAATAGAAGGAAATAAAATTTCCCAAATTTTATTTGGGGAAGAACTTTGTTTTAGTGTGCAAATAATAAATATTGTATCCAACCAATCTGAAACACACTCTGTTGAGACAGATACTTTGTTGTTAGGAAAGGGAGCATGAGAGGGTGAATTCACAATCATAGCTTAACATTCTGAAAAATTTCGAACACTCTGCTGAACAACTGTGCCTAGGAGGCCCTCTCTGACAGTCTGTCCCTTAGTTTCTGCCCTTTCTTTGGCCACAGTCAAAGGGCTTCTTTGTGAACACACTATTTCTATTTTCTTGAATTCTACAGTGATGTTCCTGAGTCTCATGGGAGACACCCCCCAGCTGCCTCCTGACCCAATCCATTCCGGGAACAAATCAGGTGACTGAAGACTCAGCCAGATCCCTCATCCAGTGAACAGAGAAAATCAAAACACTCTAACAATTCCCAAACTGTTGATTACTAAATCCAAAACTACCTCTAAAACTAAACAACTCCAGAGCTCAGGATGCTGGTTAGTAGCCATGATCGCTCAGCTCTGCACCTACACTCTTCTCTCTGCTTTGTGTTGGGGCCATTCACCGCCTTTGCCAGCTGCTCCCAAGTCAGCCTCTGACAACAGTGCTGAGGAGCGGAGGCTGGCGGAGGGGAGAGGGCTGTGTTCCTCCTCGGGTGCCTGGGTTCCCTTCAGTATTGCCCTAGCAACTGGCCTCCACCCGGAGAGCCCTAGACAGTTCCAGGACCTGAGGTTTACCATTTCCCCAACTCTTCACTAACCAGCCTCATCACACCCCATCCTCTAGCACCAGCTGGCAGTGCTCCTACCTCAGAGCTCTGAATCCAGTTCCCAGGCCTGTCTCTGAGTCCCTGGGGCACCTGTTCAACTGGGCAGTGCCGCCCCCTCAGAAGGCTACCCCCAGCCATGTGGGGCCACCAACCTCTTCCCTATTTTCCCTGAGCCTTTGGGCTGGTGGCTGCTTCTTGCAGTCACATTTTCTACTGTACTCCATTATTTTTTTGTTTTGCCTTTTCATTTTCCAATAGCTGAGTAAAAATTATTTATATTAAATGTATTAAATTTTTTGTTATAGCCAGTATGGAGTCTCTATCAGATTGGACTCTGACAGTAACTCTAAAGCTAAATAATTTTTAAAATAAATAAATTTTAAAATCAATTAAGTAAAAATAAAGAACAGAAAGAATTTTAATTTAAAAAGTTAAGAAATTGACAATTAATAGCTCTGAAGATAACTTAAAACTAAACAGCTGAAAACGTATGACAAATTTTTGAGAAAATTTTAAAAAACTGAAATTAAATCTAATAAAATTAAATTTATTTGAAAATAAATAACTAAAAGTTAAATCATTCAAACATAAAACAAAATTACATATGTCAAGAGTAAATAAAAATAGATTTAAAAACCTAAACATAACTCAGTTACAATAAATGAAGAGAAACTGAAAAATAACTCAGACACTGTCTAAAAATTAATAATTTTAAGTATTAATAAATAATTATCAAAGCTAATTCAGAAATAAC
>SJYQ01011194.1:170726-197380 GCA_006410935.1 Redunca redunca | reverse complement strand
TCCACCCACCCCGCTCCCCACCCACTGTCTGCACCCGTATTAAAGCCGAACTCCTCAGCCTGCTACTGGAGGCTTACCTCCCTCTCCCTCAACTTCATTTCCTTCCACTCTACCCAAGAACCTCTCAAGCCTGGCTCCAGGTCGTCAGTGAACGTGCTCCCTGGGAGGCAGCTCAGTAATTTTCAAAGGTTCCTGGGTCTACCTTCATTATCCTTGTGATGGGCAGAAGTTGTCCAGGTGCTGCGATGGGCCTGCGGCTTGGATTTCCTGCCTTAGGCTCAGATCCCTGCCAGGACAGGGAGAGACCTTATACTAGGCACCATGCTGCCCCTGCAAAGCCTCCTGCAGCCAGAGCCCCACCCCAGTGAGCCTGGTGGGGGTGTCCCCACCAGATGTCTTCCGGTGTCCCCAGGCCTCCCGGTCACATGGGGTCAGGCCATACGGAAAGTATATGTAGAAGTTGTCCCAGACCACAGTGCCTGCTGCCCTCCTTGACCTGTGCTGCTGTGTCCCACGCAAGGGTCATGCTCTTCTCTTTGCAGCCCACAGCCTCTCTGACTGTAACTCCCTCTGGGTACAAGGCCCCTCCTGCCTGGCTCTCTCCAGAGGCCCTGTCTCCCATTCCTCAGCGGCTCCCAGTGCCCTTCCTGTTGCCTTGTTGCCGGGGTCCCAGATGCCTCACCCAGAGCATGGAGCTATCATGCCCAGCAGTTCCCTGTGGTTAAATGGAGGCGGGCAGGGTAGTGGAGGAATGAACTGGGGTAATAACACCACAGATGCAGTGCTGTGTAAAGTGCTGGACAGGGCTGAGTTCCTGATGTTCCTGACCTGACCACCTTTGGAATCCCCCGCCCCTGACGCCTGATGCCCCGGAATCTGCGTTCTGCCTGGAGTCTCATCTCCTCTCAGGGACCAGCCCAACGCCCTGCCCCTGTTCACTCAGCCACGAGGCATGGAGGCCTCTCTGAATTCCTAGAACCCTTGCTGTTGGAATCCTTTGCAGTAACATTTCATCAGAACTTCTTGGTGAGCCAGGCTCAGGGGACCTGGTTCTGCTGCTGGAAACTTGTGTGAAACTGACCCTCTGTTTGCCTGTCTGAAGAGGGAAGAGGCCAGGACCACTCCTCTGGGGCTGCCTTCCAATTCTGAGGTTTTATGTGTGTAGACTTCTTCTTTCTTATCTGAACTTTATGTTCTTCATTCCCATCACAACCTGGAGCACAGTTCCAGGTTCACAGGGACCCTGTGTTTCTGAACTGGCAACTGAAAAATGGGTTTGTCCTAAGATGGTGAAGTGATTTTTCAATTTGACACTCCTAAGTTTATATTTTCTTTCCCCATCTCTTAACAACTGTTTTCTGGGAAAATTTTAATTAGGGTACTGAATTGCGTTAAGGCCACTGACTAATCCCTCCATGTTCCACAAATACAGATTCCCAGACACCAAATCTAGAGATTCAGTAGGTTGGTTGGTTGGGAAATCTTCACTAGTGACAAGCCCAAGTGATTCTGAAGGTCCTGAGAAACATTACTCTGGGGATAAAAGATATTCAGGATAATCTAGAGAGTAGGAATTTGTTTCTGTGATATTTTCTGTCTTTATGAGGAAAAGGGTGGTAGGTCTCCTTGAGAGATGGTGCCTGAGGGGAGAGGAGTGCTCACTGGTTTCTGTAAACAGTAGGTTGAACTTTGAACAGTGCAGAAGGTAGAATGGCCCATGCTATTGGACTCACATGTAGCCTCCATCTCTGGCACCGTGGCCTCTGTTCATGAAATCACTGCCCAGCACTAGGATGGCCAAGGGCAGGGGCTGGCTGAGCACACCTGGAAGAGTCATTCTGTTTGGTTGATAGTACCTTTCCCAGGGGCTGCAAGGAGGTCAAACCAGTCAGTCCTAAAGGAAATCAGTCCTGAATATTCAGTGGAAGGACTGATGCTGAAGCTGAAACTCCAATACTTTGGCCACTTGATGTGAAGAACTGACTCACTGGAAAAGACCCTGATGCTGGGAAAGATTGAAGGTGGGAGAAGGGGATGACAGAGGATGAGATGGTTGGATGGCATCACCGACTGAATGGGTGTGAGTTTGAGCAAGCTCTGGGAGTTGGTGATGGACAGGGAAGCCTGGCATGCTGCAGTCCATGGGGTCGCAAAGAGTTGGATACAACTGAGCGACTGAACTGAACTGAACCTCTCCCAGGGGAGATGCTCGCTACTGGGTGTTGACAGATGTTACAGAGATGTTCACACTCCATGCCCACTGCTTTGGTCCACGTGCCACACACCCCTGCCTCAGACAGCTTCATCCCCAATTCCCCCGTCTTTCTCCTTTCAAATCTCCGGCCAACCAGCCAAGTGTGACCACTACCCATGAGTCTCTGGGCATCCTTGCCCCGGCCTCTTCCCTTTCTTCACGAAGTGGATGACCATATACACTGCCTGTTGCTGTCATTAGAGGGGGATGCTCCTTCCTGCTGTCTCTAGGAGCCACCCCGAGTGAGGCTGCAGAGCAGCTGTGGTCCATTTTTGTCTGTACTCACATACCAGGAGACCTGTCCATGAACCAAGCTTAGCCTTTATCCTCCTCTGTCAGCTTGTCATTGGAATCCTCCATGTAGTCTGAGGCAGGCAGGTTATAGAGTGGCCCCCATGACCCCTGCATCCTGGTGTTCACTGTCTCAGGTAATCTCCTCTTCAGTGTGGGAAAGTTCTGCAACTTGCTTCTCATCAGTGGAATAAAGCAAAGGCAATGGGATGTATATGAGAATCTGTACATAATACATGACATAAGATGGTAAGGCCCCCGGGCTTCCCTGGTGGCTCACTGGTAACAAATCTGCCTGCCAATGCAGGGGACACAGGTTTGGTCCTTGATCTGGGAGGATCCCACATGCCAAGCGACAAGAGAGTCGGTGCACCACAGCTACTGAAGCCACATGCCTGGCGCCCGTGCTCCACACAAAAGAAACCACTGCAATGGGCAGCGCGTGCCCCACAGCAAGAGTGCAGCCCCTGCTCACTGCAGTGAGGGAAATCCCGCATGCAGCAACGAAGACCCCGTGGAGCCGTCAGTAAATAAATCTTAACAAAAAAGATGATAAGGCCCATCTTGCAAGGCATTCCTCATGACTCATTTGCTTTGAAGGAGCAAGTGACTATATTATGAGCTGCCACATGGAAGGAACAGGTGACAAGGACCTAAAGGGGGGGGGGGTCCTCCAACGGCCAATCAGAAACCAAGCCCCGCAATGTGGCAGTGGGCAAGGAACTGGATTCTGACAAATAAGTGCATGCAGCTGAGACTGAATCACCCCGTAGTTGATCCTCAGATAATATAACAGCCTGTCCATGTCTCAATCATAGTTTTGTGAGAACCTGAAGAGGAGGGCCCAGCTAAGTCATGCTCAAGCTCTGACCCACAGAAACTATGAAATAATTAGTATCTACTAATGTAGGCTGCTAAGCTTATAATGTAGTTAGGCAACAATAGAAAGCTAATCCACATTCATATGAGCTGAGACAGAGGCACTGGTACAAAGTATAGTTGACAGAGGAACGTGGGGCCAGCTGCTCATGCAGCTTGCTTATATTCCTGGTTCATGGCTGTTCCCAGACCTACCACCCCCACCTGACGATGGAATGCTGCTGACCCCTCCCAGCCAGAACCCAGCTCCTGGTGGCAAATCTGGATACGCAGTCACTTTACATCCCAGGCTAGGTGTGTAATCTCTGCCAGGGCCCATTAGCACAGGAAGGTCTCTTTTCTGAATGCTTGTCTGATGCAGATGGCAGAGATTTGCACCTATGGCCAAGCCCCAGGGGCTTGTGTTGCAATCCTGCTCTCCTCCGCATGGCATCTTTTCTCACCACAGACAACTCTAGTTCCATAGTGTCCATGTGGAGCCCACTGGCTGCACTGCCCACAAGCAGTGGATGCCTGTACCTCAGCCTCGATCTGCTACACAACCCGTGCCTGCTCTGTGTTCCTTGTCACTAAGGAAATAAATGAGAGCAGTATTTCTAAATATGGAATGTGCTGCCTCCAGAATCCAAAAGGCCTGCCACGAATCGTGCTTTCTTCCCAGTTGTGGGAGATGTCAGATAATAATTTGTCCTAATGCAGTGGAGATGGGAGGGCATGCCCCAAGCCACTGGATTTCTAAAAACCTCACTGATGTGGTGAGCCCTTAATTTTCATCTAGCCTTTATTCTGCCCTCTGGAATGCATGTCTTAGTCTTCCATGTATTTGCCACTTCTTACTCATTTGATCATTTAATATAATAGGTGATGTGATCTTCTGCAGAATGTCCAAATGGCCCATGTTCTTAAAAGTATATTATGGCGTCTTAACTGGCAGCTCAGTGGTAAAGAATGCACCTCTCAGTGCAAGACTCACAGGTTCCATCCCTGGTCCAGGAAGATCCCACATGCTGAGGAGTAACTGAGTGCATGTGCCACGCCTCCTGAGCCTGTGCTCTAGAGCCCAGGAGCCACAACTACTAAGGCCCAGGCACCCTAGGGCCCTGCTCCAAACAAGAGAAGTCACTTCAGTGAGAAGGCTGCAACTGCACCTGGAGTAGCCTCCGCTCTCCACAACTAGAGAAATCCCACGCAGCAACACAGACCTAGCAGAGCCAAAAATAAATAAGACTATATTATGGCAAAGGGCCATGGGGTTGCAGAAAGCGGGACACAATGGCTTCTGGGTAACACTGTGAGTGTATACTGTGTACTCTCCTATGTGGAAGTGAGCTGCTTTGGTCCTCTGATAAGGATGGAAACAAATACGCTTATCAGGTTGATGGTTGTATACTGTCTATCTAAGGCCATTTTAATCTGATCTAGCAAAGATAGCTCATATCTGTAATTGGGAGGCTACTGCTTGGTTGAGCCTATTGGTAACCCAATGCTATCCTCCAAGATAAATCTAGTTTTAATAGGGACCATACTGATGGATGGAAAGGGCATGTGATAAAGACCACTATTCCTGCTTATTTCAGTTTGGGGGAGCACCGTTATTTGCCATATACCTCATACAGTATTGTTTCTGACTTACCATCCTGGCTGGGGAGTGTAAGGTGGTTTCAGTCTAGTTGGTTTTCTCTACTAGCCCTTCCCACACAGGACAAGGAGCCAGTGTGGTTATTGCCAGTACCTAAGTATGGCTGCTCCAGTTAGTCCTTTCAGAACCAGGGAAATGACCAGCAGGTGAGTTTGTGGAGCCAGTGACCTACCAGGAGCCAGAGCTGAGTCCATACTCCATTTATTACCTGACACCTATCCATCCATTTCAACAAAGGAGTTATATGAGGATGCTTTGGGTCCCTAGATTGAGTACCTCAACTCACACCTTGAATCCAATAGTCCTTGAAAGGTTTTCGTGTCCTTTCCCTTATAGTTGCATGAATAAACGGCTTTGAGCAAAGACTTAGGAAATCACTACTCATGTTGCCAAAATTCAGCGTCTGTGCACTAGTGCAGAAAGGCAAGGGGGATCACAGTGGACTAATCAAGACTATGTGTCCTGCCGTGAAGAGGGTACTAGTGAGGAGTCTTCCAGTATTCAAGGAGTAGGGCATGAGCAGCTTGTGGACATTCTTCTGACTGGTTGGTGGTAAGGTATTTGGGAATCAACATCAGATCTTTATCAACTTTATTTAGGTATAATTTACATAAAATAAATAAATAAAACATTAAGTGTACATTTTGATGGTTTTGACAATGTAAACCAGTGACCAGGTAGGTAACCTGTGTGCTTTTTACACTGTCCAGAAGAAGCACAAGCTGGAAACAAGATTGCCAGGAGAAATATCAATAACCTCAGATATGCAGATGACATCACCCTTATGGCAGAAAGTGAAGAGGAAGTAAAAAGCCTCTTGATGAAAGTGAAAGTGGAGAGTGAAAAAGTTGGCTTAAAGCTCAACACTCAGAAAATGAAGATCATGGCATCTAGTCCCTTCACTTCATGGCAAATAGATGGAGAAACAGTAGAAACAGTGTCAGACTTCATTTATTTGGGCTCCAAAATCACTGCAGATGGTGACTGCAGCCATGAAATTAAAAGATGCTTACTCCTTGGAAGGAAAGTTATGACCAACCTAGGTAGCATATTCAAAAGCAGGGATATTACTTTGCCAACAAAGGTCCATCTAGTCAAGGCTATGGTTTTTCCAGTGGTCATGTATGGATGTGAGAGTTGGACTGTGAAGAAAGCTGAGTGCTGAAGAACTGATGCTTTTGAACTGTGGTGTTGGAGAAGACTCTTGAGAGTCCCTTGGACTGCAAGGAGATCCAACCAGTCCATCCTAAAGGAGACCAGTCCTGGGTGTTCACTGGAAGGACTGATGCTGAGGCTGAAACTCCAATACTTTGGCCACCTCATGCGAAGAGCTGACTCATTGGAAAAGACTCTGATGCTGGGAGGGATTGGGGGCAGGAGGAGAAGGGGACGACAGAGGATGAGATGGCTGGATGGCATCACCGACTCAATGGACATGAGTTTGGGTGAACTCCAGGAGTTGGTGATGGACAGGGAGGCCTGGCGTGCTGGGATTCATGGGGTGGCAGGGAGTCAGACATGACTGATCGACTGAACTGAGAGATTATGTCAGGCCCTGCCAGTGAGAGTTACAAAGTAGCACAAAGCACCCTTAATCTGGTTAACCCCTTGATTAGGTTAGGCCTGGGATGTATGTACTCAGAGGCCCCTACTTCCTCTGCATAACACAATGCATGTCCCTGTCCTAGGCTACCTGTAAAGCTACCTGAGGGCAAGATCCAGCTTGTCTCTGCCGCATCCCCAGCACCCCGCAGCCTAAGGACATGCCATAAGCATTTGTTGAAAGACAAATGAATAAACGTAAAGTTAAAAACGGGTGATGAGTTTATACCAAAGAAAATATTCATCTGGAGAAGACCCAGATCAATCCTGAGGGTTAGAGTAATTAGAAAAAGGCCTGAAGCTAAAGTAGTATTTCAAACGGGTTAAATTTCAGTAACATTTAGAAAAAATTCAAAGCTAAAACAAGCAATGGGCAAAGATAAAAGGGGTGGCCTCAAACACTTGCCTAGAGGACACATGGCCTGTACCCTGGTGGCGCACCACCAGATTTCCGGGCAGGACTCCAGGATTAGCTGACCATAGCTGCAGGGCAATGTCCTCCCGCTCACCAACGGGCAGACACTAATAGACAATAAGCCACAAGCACCCAAAATGGCAAGGAAAAGCATCTTCTTCAGTCCCCGCTCACAGTGAGCCTCGCGACGACCAAGCCCAAGGGAGAGGACAGGGATCTCCAGGGCGCCCTCTTCTGGCGAAGGAGAGACTCCATCCTCCCCTATTCTCGTCCTCCTTTAGGGTAAAACAGGTTGCAGGCCGAACTGTGTCGCCGCAAAAATGTCAGTGACACGCCCCATGACTGCCGAAGAATTTACAGTGCGGTACAGGTTCCGCAGGCTCGTCCCCACAAAGAGAGTGGACCTGCGGGATTCGAGGCCCCGTACTCACCTCCCCAACCACCCTGACGGGTCGGCTCTCGGAGCCCTCCCTGTCCCCAGCCACTGAGCACGCGGGTTCGCGGCCCCAGCGTCTCCTCCAGAAGGCCGTGCTCAAGTTCCCTTGCCTGCAGCCTCGAATCGGAGGGGTGCGCGAGAGCAGGGTGGAGCTTTACTTACACCACCGCATTCATTCCCATCCCACCCACAGCGCGCCCGAAAATCTGCGTGTCTCATTAGTTTGAACACTGCAGACTAGGAGGACACGGCTCCCTTAAGGCTGGGCGCGCGCGGCGGACCGGAAGTGACGTGACGGGCGGCGTATTCCCGCCCTGCCCTTCGCCGCCCTTCGGTGGCGGGAACTCAGGCTGCTTGCTGAAGGCGGCACCTGTTAAGTGTCCCCGCTCTGCGGCTCGGGGCTTCCTGGGCCTGAGAGTCTTAGCCTGGGGAACGGAGCTAAGACTTCGTGACCACCTCGCCCTTTCCCTGTCCCGGAAATCTCAGGAACGAGCCGGCGGCGTCCTCGCTCTCGATACGAGCGACTGAAAGGCCCAGGCACTGCCGGGGAACGCACGCGGGGAACCAGGGAGAGCAGGTGACCAGCCGGAGAAATTGCGAGGATTACCTTCGCCTTTCTCCACTCTTGCGCCCTCGATGCCCCTGTGATGTCTTCCACCCCTTGCGCGCCCCTTGGTGTACGGGTAGCTCAGTCTTATCATCCTTCAGAGCCCTGCTTTGGGCGATATTACAGCCTGTGGCAGGGATAGACTAATCCAACAAGGTTAAAAACCTTAGTTTACAGATATTAACAGTCTATTTTATTCATTGGTTGTATACCCCTATGCTAAGCACAGAGCTATGTGTTTGCACAGTTCTTTTGACTCAGTTGCCTTATGAAATGGGCCTTTAGATTCTTTTACAGAAGGGGAAACTGGGTCTGATAAATGGTAATTCAGTCACCAAATCTTATAGAGCATCTATCCTGTGCCAGGCCTTGGAAGCACAACAGTGAAAAAAAATTGCACTTCCAAAAAAATAAAATTGCCACTAATGCTGGAGATTTTCAGGCAAACTATCCCTAAAAACAACCTTGTGCTGCTTGGGTGAATGTTTACTTGAATGTTAATACTTATCTTCTGGGTGAGATTTTGAATTTTTTAAACTCCTCATGCTTTTTTGCATTGTTTCGATTTCTTCAAATGAGCGTGCAATCAGAAAAACAGCTATTTACATTTTAACATCAGTGTCTCCTCTCCCCCAGTTCCCTCCCCACAAAAGCTTCTGAAGACAAGCACAGGTTCTGCCAGTAAAATAGGCTCTTAAGTGGAGCTGTAGGCCCATGAGAAGCAGAGGGTTTTCATTTGTGGTCCTGGTACTCCTAATTTTTGAGTCCATTCTAGGGTCTGAGCTAGAGCTAGGCCGATGACTGTTGAGACCCCTGTACAGTTTGGCCATTAATGCCATCGTACTTAACAAAAAGTTAGAAGTCCTTTTTTCTATAACTCCCTCACTATAAGTAGATTTTAAGTGCCTTTAGCACTTTGGCCTGTTTATGTCCCACTAGTCCTCAGTAGAATGCATTCAGATGCTAGGTCATGGAGTGATGTCCTTCGAGTAGTATTTATTGAATGTCTGTACGGGGTTAAGTGTGCTTTCAGGCTATGCTTCCTCATAATGGTTTCAAAAGAGCTTTTCCCTTTCTGTCTTAGACCTGGTCAGGGTGAAGTAACCATGCAGGCATTTCTAAAAGGCGCATCTATCAGCACTAAACCACCGCCGACTAAGGATCGAGGAGTAACTGCCACTGCCAGAAGTAGTGGAGAGAACAAGAAAGCCAAACCTGTTCCGTGGGTGGAAAAATAGTAAGAACACGCGCTTTTGTTGAAGTAATAAATTACCTCTCAGACCAGTTTTGAGTCACTTTTTCAACTTAAGAGGAGGAGGCTTTGCCTTGCTTGTGAGGTGAAGCCGCTCAGTCGTGTCCCACTCTTTGTGACCCCGTGGAGTGTAGCCTACCAGGCTCCTCCCTCCATGGGATTTTCCAGGCAAGAGTACTGAAGGGGTTGCCATTTCCTTCTCTAGGAGATCTTCCGGACCCAGGGATCGAACCCGGGTCTCTCACACTGTAGGCAGGCGCTTTACCATCTGAGCCACCAGGGAAATCCTTGCCTTGCTTAAGTGTTGCCAGTTAGGACGTCCCTAGTGGTCCAGTGGCTCAGACTCCGTGCTCCCAATGCAGAGGGCCCAGGTTCTATCCCTGGTGGGGGAACTAGACCCTACATGCCGCAACTAAGTTCACATGCCAAAGCAAAAATCAAAGATCCTGTATGCTGCAGCTAAGACCCGGCATAGCCAAATAAACAAATAATATTTTTCAAAAAAAAAATCATCTTTAAAAGAAAATCACCCAATTGTATAAGTCATAGAACCTTGGAACTGAAATGTACCTTAGAATACTCTAGCTCAATTCACTTATTTTCTGCATGAAGTACAGCCTTCTCTAACTGAGGTCTGTGATTTTGGGGGCTGAGATACAGCAGTGAAGAAAACAAAGTTTCTATAAGCTGACCATAACTCTTAGGAGTTTTGCTTAAGTCCACATAATCTGTTCCTCTGTTCATTACTGGTAACTGTAAATTGTTGAGTTTTTGTTTATACATTTTTGGCAAAAACAACACTGATGGGGCTGTTAAATTTCAGTCAGTTAAGTGATATTATAACAAGTAGTTGTAACCCCTAGTGTACCCTCAGTTATTACCAAAGAATTGCAGATACTTATAAGCCAAGTAAGGCCTTCGTAAGTTTTGTCTGGCGTCAGTAATGGTTTTAAAAATGGGAAATTTCACGTAAAAGTCTAGAATCTTTTTATTAAATAAATTACACAAAGGTTAAAATCTAGATTTTCAGCTTCTCAGGCAGCACTGTACCCAGGTTCTCACCTGAAAACATTTAAATGGAATACTGCCCATTCTGGAAAGGTCGTATGTTCCTCACTTCGTCATAGTCCCTACTAGTGTCTCTTGTCTTAAACTTGCAGTTTTCACTCTTGTTATCTGCCTGGACTCTGCAGGTGTTTGAATATGAAACCCTGGTTTATAATACATACTGGTTTTCTAAGATAACATCTGACATAAATTCTGTCAGGTTGGCCTGATTACTTAGAAAAGTATAAATAGAGAAGAGCTTTTGATTAGTTAACTGAGCACAAAGCCTAACCTTAGTGTTGGATAACTTAGCTTAACATCATTAGTTACGTAAAACAGAAGTTATACTTCATATTGATTAATCTTGTTATTTTGTTAGTGCCCAAGTGAATAGGTATGTGAATAGGTATGCATTTTTTGTGCACTTAGGTGATAAAAGAAATTGGTTTTAACCAATTAACAACACGGTAACATATGTAACTATTAACCATAATTGTTACCTATTTTGAGGTTGCTAAATAGGTCTCTCTTTTCAGCTTAGGTGCATATTGTCAAAACATGTTACTTACTAGGCAAGTGTTCACTTTACATTTTGAACCGGTTGGCATTTGTGATGTTATAAAATCCTATTGCATAATTTTTGTAAGCACAATAGATGCAAACAATGCATCTGGAAGAGTAAAGAGTCACTTTGTTTCATTGCTCAGTATGTATTTGCCTGAAGTGAATGCAGATGGGGTTTCCATTTCCAGTTATGAAAGTTTCTCATTTCATTACTGATAAGAGAGAATTATCATTGGTATTTTAACAAAAGGAAAGACTTCTGTGGCTACTGTAATATATTAAATAAGCTTTTTTTCCCCCCGCCCACAGTCGCCCAAAATGTGTGGATGAAGTTGCTTTCCAGGAAGAAGTGGTTGCAGTCCTTAAAAAGTCTTTAGAAGGAGCTGATGTGAGTAGCATATGCTGTCTGGAGTCATAAAGTCATTGGAAGATTTAAGAATTCATTCACCCTCTTCCTTCCTTTATAGCCTCCAGTCCCTTTTAAATACTATTCTGTATATACATAGTAGGCCCTTTATTACTATTTGTACAGTGGGGGAGTAGGTCAACAAATACTTGTTGAGCATCTCTTCTATCCTATGGTGGCATTGTTGTAGGGTACACAAGTGGAGATCATTAAGCAAGATAGACTGGGTCCCTTTGCTCATGAGCTTTCATTTTGGTGGGGAGAGAGAATAAACATGTAAGCACAATAAATGAGAGAATTATAGATAATGATAGCTACCGTCCTAAAGGAAATCAACCCTGAATATTCATTGGAAGGACTGATGCTGAAACTGAAGCTCCAGTATTTTGGCCATCTGATATGAAGAGCCTCATTGGAAAGATTAAGGACAGGAGGAGAAGGGAGTGACAGAGGATGAGATGGTTGGATGGCATCATTGACTCAATGGAAATGAGTTTGAGCAAAGTCCAGGAGACAGTGAAGGACAGGAAAGTTTGGCATGCTACCGTCCATAGGTTTGCAAAGAGTCGGAAATGACTTAGCAACTGAACAACAACAATAGATACTATGAAGAAGAGTCAAAAGATTCTTTGAAAGTATGATTGCTCACCTAATTTTAGGATTTGAACTCTCAATACAATACCAAAAAAAAGTGTTCTGTTTACAGCATCATGTCACCTGCTGTGATATATAGGATAAAATGTCCTTGAGTGAGTTTCATTTTTGATTAATTCAGAGACAAGATAAGCCCATGTGAAGAATTAGCAGTTTAAAATTGTATAAGGCAGTGTTATAAGAGCTTAGTGGAGGAAGGGAAACAGTTGCAGATCATAGTGGGATGTGGTTTTTGCTTTATTCTTCCTTCCTCTCAACCTGGCTGTTTTGAATTAGAGATTCTTTGGGTTTTGATGCCATTGTTCTCTTCCTAGAATTACAGTGCAACAATATATATTTTGAAAGAAATTATATTTATAAAACTGTTGAATCTTCTTCACTAGTATTTGTCTTAATATGATCCACGTACCTTTAGCTTTTAATTTTATAATGGCATACAATTTAAATTGCATGCTAATATTTACACAGATTGCAGGACATGATGTTTTTTAATTGTTACGATTCATCAACTCCTTAAAAAAATGAAGTGGGATTATGATCCAGTTCTTGACTTTATGGCATGTAATTTACAAGGCTGAATTAAGAACTTTCTTCTTTAACCACTTGTTTAATAATTTGTGTTTCTTCTCAGATTTACGTTTTTTGAAACTTAGAGTTGAAGTAATTTTTTTAATTCTAGAGTGTAAAGGAAATTAAAATGGATAACTTGTATAGCACAGGGAATTCTGCTTACTGTTATATGGCAGCCTGGATGGGAGGGGAGTTTGGGAGAGAATAGATAGTTGTATGTGTATGATTGAGTCCCTTACCTGTGCATCTGAAACTGTCACAACATTGTTAATCAGCTATATTCCAATACAAACAATTAAAAAAAAAAAAAAAGTACTGTATGTAGTAGTTGACTGGATGAATCATTACAACTACTGAAGTAGTTGGAGTAAAGTAAAAATGAAGTCTTAAAAATGAAGATGGCTGGGAGGTTTTGTTTTTGTTTTTAAATAGTGAATCTCACAGTTTGTATCTTAAACTGTATGTTACCAGTGTAACAGTAATAGTTTTTTAATGTATTTATGTATTGGTTTATTTTCTTGGCACATATTGAGTACTGCAGGAAATGCTGAGAACATAGATGTGAATAGAACAAATAAGATTCTATTCAAGCTTTCAATATAGTGAGGTGAACAGGTATTTTAAATAATTGCAAATTACATCAAGTGCAACAGAGACCAATGGGAAAATAACAGAAGAGACCCTCTTTAGATTGGGTGGTCAGGGAAGGCGTCTGACTTGTCGTCTGGGAGGAGTTGATAAACAGAAGGATGGAGTCAGACTTCAGCTCATGGGGAGGTATATGTGCAGGCCAGAAAGTGCTTAGCTGTTGGAGGCCATTGGGAGTTGGAATCTAGAAGGAGAGAGAGGTGGTGAGAAGATCATGGACATCCTTGTAGGTTGTAGTAAGCAAGTTGACTTGGGGATGTGTTTTGCTTTTCTCAGTAGAGTATGAACATGGTGAATAGCTTTAAGTAGCAAGTAGGGTGGCATCTGATTTGAGTGAGGAATGAATGGATGGGAAGAGGGAGGACGGGGCAGGAGTGGAAGCAAATAAACCTTACTGCTTAGCTTCCTATGTGCAATGATTGCCATACATGAAAGGACATACTGAAGAGTGTAGTTTCACAGAGAAAGACAACTACCATATGATACAGCTTATGTACGGAAATTAAAAAAAAAAGATACAAGTGAACTTACTTACAAGACAGAGACAGAGTCACAGACTTAGTAGACAAGCATATCCTTACTAGAGAGGGGAAGGGTTAGTGGGTAGATGGGGAGTTTGGGATTGACATGTACACACTGCTATATCTAAAATAGAGAGCCAACAAGGACCTACTTTTACTGTATAGCACAGGGAACTCTGCAATAACCTAAATGGGGAAAGAATTTGAAAAAAAAGATACATGCCTACATATAACTGAATCACTCTGCTGTACACCTGAAACTACCAATTATATTCCAATATAAAATCAAAAACAATTTAAGTATACAGTTTCATAACAGTACTTGTTAGAATTTAGTACATTTGTTAATCTGTACCACAGAGCAGTTGACTGATAGGAGCCAAGCCAGGTAGATTTAAGGTTTGGAAGAACTAGTTATTTAATCTTATCCTATCTTCTGCTGATGAAATCTGTGCAGGCATCCCTACAGGCAGGGTACATAATCATGATGTGACAGTAGATGCTTTTTTTTTTTTTTACTGTTTCTATTCTTGGAACTTTAGCTCATGGAAAGCCCCAGTATGCCATTTTCATTCCTTTTTCCTTGATATTGGCCAAATCCAATTTGGTCAGTGTCCCTTTTGAAGCAACTGACATCTTTATAAAATATAAAATCTTGCCCAGTCATGAGTTCAGATGTGAGATAAGGAACAGACAGAAGCTCTGGATTTCGTTCAGAATTAAAAGGTTTTAAATTCCAGCTTTGAAAATCCCACCTAAGTATTAGATTAGATATAGAACAATTGTAAGTATTGATTCAGTTTAAGATACTAGAAAGACATCTTGGGGAAAAATGATAGTTTGTGAAAAAGCAGGATTTAGTACTATTATTACTGTAATACCAGTTATATTAAGAAATCTTTGTTTTCAGACATATATGTCCTATTAAGGAAGTCATTGTACTCTTCCATAGACATTTTCAGTCATTTTTAACCTGTGTGTATCAGAATATAATTTTTTAAAAAATAAAATCTTAACTTCTGCAGCTCCCTAATCTCTTGTTTTATGGGCCACCTGGAACTGGAAAAACATCAACTATTTTGGCAGCAGCTAGAGAACTCTTCGGGTAAGTTGAAATCTCTCTCTTTTTTAAGACTTTACACTAAGAATCTCTAGTACTGCTTTTCTTTCTCTAAAACTTTGCATTTGGTTTTTCTGTGAGTTTGTTGTTGGGTTGATTTTTGTTCTGAATTTTTTTCTTAATAATCCAGTGGACTGTTTTCAGTTCCTCCCCCCCAGTAGATTAGCTTGCCTGTACCTTTTGTAACCTTTATTCTGAAACTTGTTCAAGTGTTTGAATGTACTACAAGGAGCCTTGTGATTTTTTTTTTCACCACTTTAAAACTCGTTGTCATTTTGGAGACTAGAGGACCCTGTCTGCAGTCATGCTCATAGTTTCATCACTCTTAATGGTCATGTTCACGTCTCTGTCAATAGAATTTGCTATTTTGATGCTACTGATGTGGACCACCCCTTCTTGAGTTCTTTCTTGCTCTGGACTTCCCAGGGCCTGCCTCCAGGGTGGCTGGGCCAGCTCCATGCCCTCAAGTATCCTGAGTGTAAGCAGAGTGTCATAGTTGATGCAGTATGATTCCAGGTACAGCAGAAAATCTCTGTGAGCCACCTTCTTAGAGTCCTCTTCCTAGACTGACTGTGTTTGGCATAGCCAGCTGTTGTTGTAGTGGGGCCCGGAGCCCTTTATCTAAAGTTAAAAGATATACTTCAGCCCCTGTCTGGTATCCATGCAAAATGCACCAACATGACTGCATCTGTCTTTAATTTATCCAGGATTTTAATATCAGGCATATGGCCTAAGGGTACATTTGAAATCCTACACATGAAAATAATTAGATACCTCTGAAACCACCAAATACATAAGGATAATTAGTTCTGTTGAGATGTCAAGGAAGACAAAAGGGGAAGCTTCTCTGAACCTAGTATTTTGACAGAACATTTGTTTTCTCAAGAAAATTTTAAAGGAGCTTTTTTGATTAATTCTACAATTCCGATCCAGTCTGAACCATCCTTAGCAATGTAGTCATAAAGAAGCTGTTAAGTATAGTTTGCTATTAGTTGTTCTAGAGTAAGTTAGTCCAAATTATATAGCTTGTAGAAAGGACTTAATTGTAAATCCCACATATAATAGTATATGTGGTTCTAAAATAGATGTTTACAGCTTTCTAGATGTTTATGCCCATAGAACAATGCAGAGGATATCATGCTATTTAGGAAAAAGACTAAATTCCTACTCCTGTTCTATATATATGTGTGTGTGTGTATTTATACACACACATAGAAAAATAACTAGAAGGAAGTAAAACAGTGGTTTAGCAGAGTATGCCAGGTGTTCTTTTTCTTTTAAATTCTCAGATTTTCCTATGAAGAGCTACTTTTAATAATTTTTTTAAAAAACTAAAAAATAAACTTCATATTTTGATCCAGTAGTTTTCCTTATAGCAAGATACTTTTTGGAAAGAATTCAAAATATGCTACATTGCACCATCATTTTAAATTGTAACATATTTAAAACTAAATGTTTAACAACAGAAGGATGTTACCAGTCTTAGGTTAGACAGTCATAGCTATTAAAATGGGTTTTACAGTGTTTATCATAACATGGCAAAATGTTTATGAACAGTACAAAGTGGAAAATTGATTTAAAATTTAGCACATTATGTGGTATCATCTACCTTTTTTTTTTTAATGTATCAGAAAAAAGCCAGAATGTTAACTGTATGACTTTGCAAAAGAGAAAATACAGGACTGTGTGCCTTATATCCATGTTGTTAACTAGGTGTATTTTAAACTATTGAAAAATGTATAGATGTTAAAATATGGTTTAAACCTGATTTACTTATATGCTCTATGATGTTTCTCTCTTTTTTAATTTGACATAGGCCTGAACTTTTTCGACTAAGAGTTCTTGAGTTAAATGCATCTGATGAACGTGGAATACAAGTAGTTAGAGAGAAAGTTAAGAATTTTGCCCAATTAACTGTGTCAGGAAGCCGTTCAGAGTAAGTAAGCTCACCTTCCCTTTTTTATACCATGTCTTTGTATTTGTTTAAAATACATTTCTGCCAAAATTTCAACTTTTTTCATATTAGATCATATTTTTATCTAAATTATTTAAAATTAGAAATGACCTTTCCGTTATTAACTAATTTTAAGTTATTTAGTTATCAGGGGTTTTTAGTTGATATTTTGTCTAAGGAGTACTCATTAGTCAAATATGGTTTGGTGGTACACTCAAAGTAAAAATCCTGATTTTTAATAATAATTCAATAGGGATGTTTAGTCAACTGTGTATCCTCCTTAGGTGGCAAAGTTCAAAGGTTAAATTTTTGGTACCTGGCAATATTTAATTTTATATGAGAGCACACTTGGGAATTTGTAGAAAGTAAATGACAGTTTTTGATATCTACCTTGGATTGACTATATATATATCTCTCTCATATACTTGATAAGGGACTTAGATCAAGAATAAAGAATTCTTACAACTCAGTAATAAAAAGACAACCCAATTTAAAAATGGGCAAAGGATGTGAATAGACATTACTCCAAGGAAGATGTTGCTGTTGTTGAGTTGCTAAGTCATGTCCAACTCTTTTGAAACCCCATGGACTGTAGCCCACCAGGCTCTTCTATCCATGAGGTTTCCCAGGTAAGAATATTGGAGTGGATTGCCATTTCCTCCTCCCAGGGGATCTTCCCAACCCAGGGACTGAACCTGAGTCTTCTGCATTAGCCAACGGGTTCTTCACCACTGAGCCACCAAGGAAGCCCAAGGATGATAAACAAATGGTCGATAAGCATATCTAAACATGCTCATCAACATCATGAGTCATTAGAGAAATGCAAATCAAAACCATGTTGAAATACCATTTACACCCATTTAGAATGGCTATATGGAGAAGGCAATGGCAACCCACTCCAGTACTCTTGCCTGGAAAATCCCCTGGACGGAGGAGCCTGGTAGGCTGCAGTCCATGGGGTCACGAAGAGTCGGACACAACTGAGTGACGGACTTCACTTTCACTTTTCACTTTCATGCACTGGAGAAGGAAATGGCAACCCACTCCAGTGTTCTTGCCTGGAGAATCCCAGGGACTGCGGAGCCTGGTGGGCTGCCGTCTGTGGGGTTGCAGAGAATCGGACACGACTGAAGTGACTTAGCAGCAGCAGCAGCAGAATGACTATAATCAAAAAGACAGAAAACAACTGGTATTACCAAGGATGTGGAGAAATCAGAACTCATACATTGCTGGTTATAATGTAAAATGGCACAGCCACTTTGAAAACAGTTGGCAGTTCCTCTAAAAGTTAAATATGACCCAGCAATTGCAGCCCTACAATATATACTGACAGGGTATGAAAATATATACACATGTACACAGATGTTTATAGCTGCAGCTTTTATAATAGTCA
Source organism: Redunca redunca (assembly GCA_006410935.1). NCBI lineage: Eukaryota > Metazoa > Chordata > Mammalia > Artiodactyla > Bovidae > Redunca > Redunca redunca. Next base: position 179,128 of record SJYQ01011194.1, on the reverse strand, counting down.
GAACATGGAAAAAACCCAATATCCATCAACTAAAGAATGGACGAATGATAGTATGTTTATCCGTTTGGCAGTAAAAGGAGCTGAAATAATGAGATACAGCATGGTTGAACCTTAAACCATTACATTAAGCGAAAGAAGCCAGTCACAAAAGACAGCATATTCTGTTGACAGTGTATGATTCCATTTGTGTTGTGTCCATATAGGCAAACCTGTGGAAACAGAAGGTAGAGATTCCTGATTGCCTATGGCTGGGAAAGTTGGGAGAGAAGAGAAATGACTCATGATGGGCACAGGGTTTCCTTTTAGAGTGATAACATTCTAAAGTAGACTGTGATAATGATGTGTGAATTAACTCCTGTGTATTTCTCTGAATCAGTGGAAAGCCATGTCCTCCTTTTAAAATTGTGATTCTGGATGAAGCAGATTCTATGACCTCAGCTGCTCAGGCAGCTTTAAGACGTACCATGGAGAAAGAGTCTAAAACCACCCGATTCTGTCTCATCTGTAACTATGTCAGCCGGTATGTGTATCACCCTAAAGATAAAGATACCAGAGAGCCTTACTTTGATAGCCCCAGAGAAATAAAAAGTTTCAAGGTTACCTTTAGTTTCCCCTTCATCAAATCTTGATTTGTTCTTAATAAAGTTCTTTGGGGGAGTTTTTATAGACTGACTTTTTTCCATATTTTACAGAATAATTGAACCTCTGACCTCTAGATGTTCTAAATTCCGCTTCAAACCTCTGTCAGATAAAATTCAGCAGCAGCGGTTACTAGACATCGCTGATAAAGAACACGTCAAAATTAGCAATGAGGTAATTACTATTACTGTCACAGCTACTGTAAATTAGTAATGCCTTTGATGAATGCCTATGAAGAGGCCCTTTCTGAAAGAGTCAATTTTGTATTGCTTCAATTTCTGATTCCAGTTGCTCAGGCAAAGTTAAATGAACAACTGGAATGTCTAGGAATTACAGGTTCAGCCTTTCTGTTGCTATTAGAAATTTATTATGTTAATATTGCAGACTCAAAGCTGAGGGAGATTTCATACATAGACTACAAATTCTTCAAACCTCTGCATGGTCATTACTAATTATTATGTGTAAGAATTAATTAGGTATGATGCAATTCTGGTAATGATAGAATATATACACCCTTTATTCATTGCAACAGAATTTAACCATAATTTATGTAATCAAGGCTGTCTCCATGAATCCTGCCACTGCAGAATTGACATTCTTTATTAAATTCATCCTTAATTGGCCATTACAGGTTAAGAACAACTTTTTTCTCTTTAGGGAATAGCTTATCTTGTTAAAGTATCAGAAGGAGACTTAAGAAAAGCCATTACATTTCTTCAAAGTGCTACTCGACTAACTGGTGGAAAGGAAGTCACAGAAAAAGTGATCACAGATATTGCTGGGGTAAGAGCACTGGGTATCCTAAAATTCTTTTAGTTGACTTGTGACTTGTTTACTTCAGCAAATAAGAGTGCTTATTATGTGCTATCTATTCAGGCTGCTTTAACAAATGCCATAGGCTGGTTTATAAACAGAATTCTCAGTTCTAAAGGCTGGGAATTAATCAAGTGCCCACAGACCCAGTGCTGAGGACATACTTACTAATTCAGACCCATTTATACCTCCCTGCATCCTTCTATGGTAAATTTGCGAGGGCTGCACTCATGACTAATCACCTCCCAGTGGTGTCACCTCCAAATACTATCATGTTTAGTCTGTAACTTAATAGTAGCTGGGGGATATCAGATTGCAGGCAGGGATGTGGCAGTTAAAGGGTGGGTCCTATCCAAGGGATGTGATTAAAGGAATTCTCTTGTGCCAAACCTTTGTCTTCAGATAGTCCTTTCCAAACTTAGCTTAACCAATCAACTAGCCTCTGTATCTGTAAATGCCTTCCTCTGGTTACATAGCAGTGCCTGATCTTTATGCATTGGCATGCATAATCAAGGCTGGACCTACCTATCTGGACTTCAAAACATGTGCTGCCTGAAGCATTTAACAGGGAGTGGGTACAAGACTGGTACAGAAGTCAACTGTCTTCACCCAAAAACTAATTCTTTTAGGTAGTACCAGCTAAGACAATTGATGGAGTATTTGCTGCCTGTCAGAGTGGCTCTTTCGACAAACTAGAAGCTGTGGTAAAGGTAAAGTGACCTTACTAGCCTTGGGGAAGGGTGAAGGGATAATTATGCTAAAATATATATTTTGGTTATAGGACTTAATAAATGAGGGCCATGCAGCAACTCAACTTGTAAATCAACTCCATGATGTGGTGGTAGAAAATGATAACCTTTCTGATAAACAGAAGTCTATTATTACAGAAAAACTTGCTGTAAGTAGGCATTTTCTACACCTCAGCACAACATACACAACACACCTACAAAAGGGCAGTTTTACTTACTATGTTTCATTTTCTTATAGGAAGTTGATAAATGCTTAGCAGATGGCGCTGATGAACATCTGCAGCTGATCAGCCTCTGTGCTACTGTGATGCAGCAGTTAACTCAGAATTGCTAAAACTATGTTCAGTATGTATTTCATGAACAATTTATAATAAAAATAACCAAAGCACCTTTAAAGTGAATATACAATTTATTTAACATTCAAACTTCATTAAGACATGTGCAATATGGCAATTTTACTGGGGGTTTAACCCTACCTAGGATGATTGCTTGCTGGGGTTTAGCAACAGGGTCCAGTTCACACTTAACACTAATTAAATACTTTATTGAATAAATATAATACCAAACAAAATGCATTCAAATGCTAAAAAAAAATCAATTTTAAAGGCCTTTCTATCAGGCTAATGACAAACACAATAAAGGCAGATATGCTAGTTTAACATAATTGGCTGATTTTATACAGCACTTATATCTTTTAGTCCACAAGTATATTATTAAATGATAGAGAACATCTAATACAACCATTTCTACAGAACTAGGAAATAAATTTCTAAGAAAGAAAGATTTTACAGACCCCATCTTTTATACCCACCCCAACAGTCTAACTCTAAAGAGGATAAAGCCAATGACTTTCCTCACAAGAGCTCACGACTAATGTCGCTTTGCTATCAAAATCTGTATTTCTGATCCGTTATGAGCATTGAGACAAGATTCAAATATTCCCAAAGAAAGAAGCACAATGCACGTTGTGATCGCCTATTCAGCAACAGCGAGCACTGCATTCAAAACTATCTCATCCCAGGAATTAAATAAGGTCGGCCACATTCATTGGCATTTCCTCCACTGTAGTATTGTAGAAAGTCTCAATGTCACGAAGAATCCTCTTGTCTTCTTCAGTAACAAAGTTTATAGCCACACCTTTCCTCCCAAATCGACCCCCTCTGCCAATTCTGTGTGAGGAAAAGAAATCGGTCATTAGAATATATTACTTCTCACATGCTGCATGAACTACTGAACATGATGATCCACTTGTTAACCATCAGCTGCTGTTTACTTATCAAGGTTATAGTTCGTGCTTCTAATTGGAGCACTAGCTGCTCAATATCTAGAGAAAAAAATCTTCCTCTGCAGTTAGTGCCAAAAGGATTCAAGGTTTGTCTGGCTGCAAAATGAGATTTCAGCAGGTGTTTTGAGCACTACTTTTTTTTTTAAAGCAGATGACAGTATTGTGTTTGGGGTAGTGAATTTAAAGCCCATACCAAAGTGGGCCAGCCAAGAGCAGATGTCGGCCTGGGACAGATGTAAAACACCAGGGATAAAACAAAGAAGTTATGTAATCCATTTCGACGCTCTTCTGGAACTGTAAACTGCAAATACAAATGCTTCAAGGTTAACTACTGTCTAAAACTTTTTCCAGTGGGAAAACAAGTATTTGGTATGGTAACCCAAACTTATCACTGCTTTTTTGCTCAGTTTCACACGTTGTAACTCAAATTACTCAAACGTGTTTACCTCCAAAACATCTCTTTAACCTTTCCTGATAGAAACCAGACAATACAAACCACCTAACAGGCTACTATACAAAATCCCTTAGCTGGAGGAGCATGTTAAAATATCAAATAATCATGACAAAAAAAAAAACAAGTATAAATACCGACTCGCTCTTTATTCAAACAGTGTGCTGTTTCGCTTATGATTCCACGTCCTAAATTACGTCAACGCCGTTTCTGAGTGCCATCTCGTCATCAACTGCTGCTATCGACTCCTGTATTTTTTAAAAAGTCTTTTTTTACATCATATAACAAAGTACAATTCAATTTACTTAGGGATAAAGCCACTATAACTAAACCAGGGACTGCTCAAATTGCTACCAGACAACACCAAGAAAATCCCAACTATAGAGGAATCACCAAGAAATCACATGGACACAAGAGCATCACTAAAAATAAAGCTCAAAAAAATAAGACCAACAAATCTAAAACAACCTAATCTGTATGTAGAGTCCACGATTTGGACAACACTCACAACTGTTTTCCCACTGTGCACAATCTTCCCAAACTAAGTTACTATGTCTTAATACTTAATTCCCTGATTTGAAGTTACCTTTCAGACAATTTAGTCAGTAGAAAAGCAATGAGTTACACCAATTCATTACTAAGTCAAGATGCCATCTACTCACCTGTGAATGTAATTTTCACGATTGGTAGGTAGATCATAGTTTATAACCAATGACACTTGTTGTACATCAATTCCACGAGCCTGAAATACAGTGATAATGATGTTCAAATTCTACGTAATATAGGGGCTTCCCGAGTGGCTCAGCAGTAAAATGAAGGAGATGTGGGTTCAATTCCTGAGGTCCCCTGGGGAAGGAAGGCAACTCACTCCTATATTCTTGCTAGGGAAATCCCATGGGCAGACAAGCCTGGTGGGCTACAGTCCGTGTGATGTAGGCCACAAAATAGTAATGAACTATACAGTGGTATAGCTCACTGTGGAGTGTGGCCTTCTTTATTCTCCCAAATAGCCTGAAGTTGGTAAAGGCCATTAAAAAACCTTCCCCCAATAACAAACTTTTGGTGGATTAAAAAGAGCATTAAGAGACTTACCAACAAGTCAGTAGTGATCAGAACACGGCTTGACCCTGATCGAAATTCCCTCATGATAACATCTCTTTCTTTCTGGTCCATGTCACCATGCTGCAAAGTAACAAACCTATTAATTCAAGAATCACCAAGCAAATCAGTAACTTAACCTTTATCAACGTGTATGAGACCAAGCGTCCCTGGCTGCTACTGGAGCATAGCAGACAGGTATAGTAAAGAAACAACTTTATTTTTAGCAGGGGGAACGACAACACAGCACTTAGCAGCTATATTGTAGTCTAAATCCTGCTTTAGTGAAAACAGAGGCTTCAATTACCATTACTAGGTTAGAATACCTCTTACCAGGGCAGAAACTGTGAAGTCCCTGGCATGCATTTTCTCTGTAAGCCAGTCCACCTTGCGCCTTGTATTGAGAAAAATAACAGCCTGTGTAATTGTCAGTGTCTCGTACAAGTCACAAAGTGTATCCAACTTCCATTCCTACAGGATTTCAAAGAGAAAGTAATAGTCACGAGCTTTCCAGCTTACATTCTTTAAAAACTCATTTATTAGATTGGTCTAAAGACATATTGCACCAAATCTTAAGACAAAGGACACTGGACATTAAGAAAGAGGTCCACCCCAGTCTTTACAATCTAGTGCAGTTCCTCTTCTTCTTGTTTAATACTCTGCTAGCATTATTACAAAAACCAAGGTTATCTTGGTTTCTGTAATTTTAGCACAGTGCTTATACAAGAAGGTAAAAACCTAACTTTTTATTTTAACAATTAGAAAAATTACCTCTCTTTCAACATTAATATAAAACTGTTTGATTCCTTCAAGGGTCAATTCTTCCTTTTTCACCAAAATTCGAATTGGATCTCTCATGAATTTTTTGGTCACTTCCAACACATCCGTTGGCATTGTGGCAGAAAGCAACACCACCTTAAAAAGATATGTTGTCATTCGTAGTTAGCACAACTTCCACAATACTCAAGGGAAAACATTTTGAAGTCAAGCACCTCTGAACATGGAATTATGCCAGACAGAAATAAGTTATGCATCAGCTGCTATTAAGTAGGGGAACTGACACAGAACACTTCAAGTGTAATAATGCCAGTGTTTAATCTCCAGCAATTTTAGAAGACTGAAACAAAGCTTACCTGAATACTAGTATTTAATTTTTGGAAAATCTCATAGATTTGATCCTTAAACCCTCGGCTCAGCATTTCATCTGCTTCATCCAAAACGAACATTTTGATCCATTTTGGAGCTGTTAAAAAATAGTCATGCCATCATATCTAAATTCTCAGGCATACTATTTGCTTTATTATAATAAAAACTTTACTCATCAGTGATACTTACAGAGATATCTTCTGTTTAACATATCAAACACTCTCCCTGGTGTTCCAACAACAATATGTGGTGCTTCAGCCTGCAGTTTTTGCATTTCATTTCTAACATTTGTTCCACCAATGCAGGCATGACAAGTTGCTCCCATATAATCTCCAAGTGCCAGAATTACCTTTTGGATCTGAAAGCCAAAAGCCTTAATTATTATCCTGCAGAATTACAGGCTTGTGACTAAACTTTGAAAGCATAATGGCAAATATCTGGTCTGCAAATAGCTTTAATGCATGCACAGCACTTAACTACTTCCAAGCTTAAAATGCAGACCAATCTAACTACCTCAAAATAAACTTCTGTGAAAACATTGTGCCTCATCAAACTTTGAATCCTAATGCCCCAGGTATCAGCTAGGTAAAGAAAAATACTTCCTGCACTATCCTTTACTGTGCCACAAAGTGTAAGTAGTGATAAAAAAAAAGTAGCAGATTTAGCTGGAAGTTAATATTTATCCCTGAAGGATACTGGGACTTAATAATATTAGCCTTAATAAAGCCTACAGGTATATTAGCAAGGCTTTACTTCAAAGCCAATAGAGCAGTGAGCTTTGAAAACGCAGCATGCAACAGATGTATCACAAACTACTGAGACTGTCAAAGGAGAACACGTCACTGCAGTTTTCATGTTGCACAACTGCATTCAGACTTTTAAAATGAAAACGGGTCTAGTCCACCCTGAACAGCAATCTCCAGTTTCTCAATCTGTTACACAACCCTGCAAACCATACCTGTACACCCAGTTCCTGTCTAGCTTTCAACAAAACTCCCTGCATGCATGGACAGTCAAAAGGAGGGCTCTATAGGACAAATTTATACTAAGCTTTAAATTCTCACAGTTGTGAAACCTGAAACCTATGCAACACGCAAGCAGTTTTTTCATCTACACTATCAATACCTGTTGAGCCAGTTCTCTGGTGGGGGCCAATACTAGTGCTTGGGTCTCCTTGAACTCAATCTCCAACTGTTGCAGGATGGAAATAGCAAATGTGGCTGTCTTGCCAGTACCTGACTGAGCTTGAGCAATCACATCATACCCTAAAAAAAGTAGGATACATATTTACCGATCCCACATCAAACCGTTACTTCTAGTTCACACCATGTATTCCATTTGGAACATGAATTATGCCCAAACAATAAAAGTGATCAGCAATGAGTATTCTCTTCATTTCAGGTCAGTCCCGAAAGATGATTGCCATCATTTCACTTTAAGGAATACAAATAAGTGCTAGTTTCCCAAAAAGTAATTTTCCCATATTAGAGGGGAAAAGATCCAGGTCTATGTTGAACAGTTAGCTCATTTTTAAGAGGCGTCAACACGGTCTTTTACCTTTAATACATGGAATAATAGCTCTCTGCTGAATAGCTGATGGCTTCTCAAAACCATAAGCATAGATGCCCCGAAGAAGAGACTCCTTTAAGTTCATATCATCAAAGTTATCAACAATCTCATTCCAGTTGCTCTGAAAGTTAAAAAAAAATAAAGAAATAAATGGGATGAACCAACCCACCTTTCCAACGTTCCAAATTCCACATCTATTTCTTACCTCGATGACACCATCGGGGTCCATTCCCTCTGGGCCGCCATGTTCTCTGCTGACAAAAATACTGCAGTTAGAGAACATCCCTTCCCCATAACTGCACATTCAGAAGGATAAAAGCCCTTTCATAACCGGTCTGACCCGGTCACCCTCCCCAGCACGTGTAAACTTGCCAAACGAGCAAAGGAAGATGGTGCCGTAGGGCGCAAGGCGTACTGCGCGCCCCCTCAAAGGTTAGGGACCAGGGACGCCCGGAAACCCTACGGACGCAGGCCCTGCCCCCCAGGCCCGAGCGCCGGGCGCTCCCCTCTCAGCCACGGACCATCTCGCGAGAGCTCCACGCGCCGAGCTCCGCCCCTAACACTGCGCAAGCCGGGGTGATTGACGCGGGCCGAGGCCCGGCAAGGCCTTGCCAACGGTTCGCCGGGAACGTGTGGCCGGCCCGGCCCGGCC
>SJYQ01011194.1:144130-162702 GCA_006410935.1 Redunca redunca | reverse complement strand
CTCCTGTACAATGTCATGAACCTCATTCCATAGTTCATCAGGCACTCTATCTATCAGATCTAGGCCCTCAAATCTATTTCTCACTTCCACTGTATAATCATAAGGGATTTGATCTAGGTCATACCTGAATGGTCTAGCGATTTTCCCTACTTTCTTCAATTTAAGTCTGAATTTCGTAATAAGGAGTTCATGATCTGAGCCACAGTCAGCTCCTGATCTTGTTTTTGTTGACTGTATAGAGCTTCTCCATCTTTGGCTGCAAAGAATATAATCAATCTGATTTCGTGTTGACCATCAGGTGATGTCCATGTGTAGAGTCTTCTCTTGTGTTGTTGGAAGAGGGTGTTTGCTATGACCAGTGCATTTTCTTGGCAAAACTCTATTAGTCTTTGCCCTGCTTCATTCCGTATTCCAAGGCCAAATTTGCCTGTTACTCCAGGTGTTTCTTGACTGAAAAGTGAAAGTGAAGTCGCTCAGTCATGTCCAACTCTTAGTGACCCCACGGACTATAGCCTACCAGGCTCCTCCGTCCAGGGGATTTTCCAGGCAAGAGTACTGGAGTGGGGTGCCATTGCATAGCAACTCACTTCTCACCAACTGTTATTTATCTGACGTGGTTCAGAATCAAGTAAGTATTAGTTGCTCAGTTGCGTCTGACTACAATCCCATGGACTGTAGCCCACCAGGCTCCTCTGTCCTTGGAATTTTCCAGGTCAGAATACTGGAGTGGGTAGCCATTTCCTTCTCCAGAGAATTTTCCTGACCCAGGGAACCAACCCAGGTCTCCTGCATTGCAGGTGGATTCCTTACCATCTAGGCCACCAGGGAATCCACAAGAACCAAGTAAAGTGCCTTTTATAAAGTGCAAATAACCCCTGCATGTTATGTATACAGCAAACCCAAGAACACTGAGAGGTAGAGGTACTGGGAACTTGGAGATGGACTTGGTAGTTAAGTTCCCTGGGTTTTCCTCTTGCGTCATACATCCCCAGTCGGAAATGAAGAAGTCGGCAACCCAGATAAGCTACAGATCAAAAACAAGGTCCAGCAAAAGTCTGCTCCTTCTAGCCAGAAGCTGAAGAAAAGGGGCATCCTGGGAAGACAGACAAGCTTCAGACAATAATCTATTCCAGCCAAACACCAGAGAAGAAACTAAACTGTGGTCCTACTCACAACCACACCAGCAAAGGCCAAGGGGGAAGGCTGTGATTCCACCCCCACAAGACTCAGGGGGCACCTTGGTATTCCCACCACCACCACTGTGGTGTCACAGAGATCTCAGGGAAGCCTACACTTCCATACGCAGCAGGCAGTAACCAAGGCACTGTTTTCTCCTCGCTGGGGTGGTGGCAATTCAGAACATCAGGATGCTCGCCATCTCACAGTGGCGACAAGGCCACTTTTCACTGTGCTGGTAGAGAGCACCTGGGAGCTGGAATTCCCAGCCCTGCCCAACAGTAACAAGGGGCACCTCCCTCAGCTGTCCCCTGAGGCTAGTAGTGGACTTTCACCTCCTCCTGGCAATAGAGAGGTGGTGCCAGAGCAGTGTCGGAGAAAGCCAGCTAAAACAAAAGATTTAAATAAGATCCAATAACCATGTGAAAAAACGCTCATTATCGCTGATCGCTAGAGAAATGCAATCAAAAGCACAGGGAGACGGCGCTTCACAGCCACCAGAATAGCCATGATTTAAAAAAACAGCAACAGCACAGAAAAGAACAAGAGCAGGCAAGGGTTGGGAGAAACTGAAACCCTTGTACATTGCCGCTTATGGCGACTCTTCAAAAGGTAAGTAAGTAAGTAAAGTCGCTCAGTCGTGTCCAACTCTTTGTGACCTCACAGACTGTAGCCTACCAGGCTCCTCCCTCCATGGGATTCTCCAGACAAGAGTACTGGAGTGGGGTGCCATTTCCTTCTCCAGGGGTTCTTCCCAACCCAAGGATTGAACCTGGGTCTCCCGCATTCCAGGCAGACGCTTTAACCTCTGAGCCACCCTGGCAGTCCTAAAATCAAGTTGTCAGCAGAGCTATCTCTGGTCCTTCTGAAGGTCTTAGGGAAAAATCTGTTTTTTCCTTTTCCACCTTCTAGAGGCTGCCCATATTCCTTGGCTCCTGGCCACCTACCTCTGCTTCCATTATTGTCACATCTGTTCTCTGACGTTCTTCCTTTCTTCATATAAGGACTTGTGGTTCCAGTGGGTCCACCTGGATAATCCAGAATAATCCCCCCACCTTGGAACCTTTAACTTAATCACACCTGAACAGTCCCTTTTGCCATGTAAGATAACATAGTCATAGGTTTGGGGGATTAGGATGTAGACATATTTGGGGGACATTATTCTGCCTGCCACAATGACCAATCAGCTTTGTTGAATAGTGTATAAAATAAGAACCAAGAGGAGACAGTAAAGACATTATTAAAATAAAGTTGAAAATTTCTAAGAAGTTGTGCATTTTAGTCCAAAAATGGCAAAAATATTATTATTATTATTATTTGCTTCTTTTATTCTTAGGTTAAACAAACCAATGACCAGTGATGGAAAGTGTGTGTTTGTTTTTCACTGCTGGCAGTATTTCCTTACACATACAGTAAGCACTTAAGTATTTTTGAATGCATGAGTGAATAACTATAAGAATAAACAGTAGAACTACAAAGATCAAGGAATATTATCTATTTCCTATAGTGATTTATAATATTGATATGCTGTTTAAATTACTCTTTAAAATTTCTTTTAAAGATTAAAACTACCCCTGCTATTCATATTCAAAAATGATATATCCTGATGTCTGTCCCCTTTAGCTTATATGGCCATTTCTGTTCTTTGGACTTGTAGGCCTGCATTTATTTACTAAAATGATGATTTACATAAAGGTGCTTTTAAAAAAATATTTATTTTTATTTATTTGCACCAGGTCTTAGTTGCTGCACAGCTGCAGTACATAGGATCTTTAGTTGCACCTGTGGGATCTAGTTCCCTAACCAGGGATCTAACCCAGGCCCCATGCATTAAAAGCATGGAGTCTTAGCCACCGGACAACCAGGTAAGTCATTACATAAGAGTGCTTCTAATAAGAAGCTGTTTGAAACTATCTGGACTGTAAAACAAACTGAGTTCTACTTGCAGTTTTTTATCTTACTTTTTGGTTGCACAAGCAATAGTTTAAAAACAATAAAGGGCATTTTAAAAATAAGATTTCTCCTAACCCTACTTCATTAAGGAACAAAGCTCAACACTTTCCTCCTGTTCACTGCTTCATCCAATACCACTGCTGCTTTAGCATTGTTACTTCCGCTGATGTTGCTTGTGAATTTTGTATGGTGAATTTGCCCACATTTAAAAGGGGGCCTAAAAAAATAATAATAAAATAAAATAAAATAAAAGTGGGCCTAGAACATGGGCTGGACAGTGGTGGTCCTTAGGTCCAATCTGTGCATCTGAAGCTGGGGTGCAGTAGACGTAGAAGTGAAGTGGCAGTTTAAAGACTTCATTTCCTTGGAATAATTTCAGCCATTCTTCAACTATTCCGACTTCATAATTTTTACCATACTTGAGTACCATCTGAATCATTTACCTATTTTTTATATAAGTCAATTTATATTTACTTTTCTTGAGTTAAATCACAGGTTTAATTTGTTGTATTTTCTAATACTGATTAAAATAATTACCTGTGGGGACTTGCCTGGTGATCCAGTGGTTAAGACTCTGTATTCCCAATGCAGGGGGTCCCCAGGTTCAATCCCTGGTCAGGGAACTAGATCCCACATGCCGCAGCTAAGACCTGATGCAGCCAAGTGAATGAATATTAAATAAAATAATTACCTAAAAAATCAAAATAAATACTGTGAATCAATATAGTTCATCTGAACTTTTCTGTTTGGGATATACTGTTTCAGATGGATTGTAGACCTATGAAATCTGTAGTCATTAGCCAGACCATGGCAGAGGGAAATTAGATATCGGTTTCCAGTTTTGAATTCTGAATGAAAGGCCAGCTAAAATCAGTGACTAGCCAGATAAATATTAATCATCAGTTGTTTCTGATGAAAGATTCTTTTATTATATTAATAAGACTTAAAAAGGGGGGGACCACTCTGCCATCTTCCTGACTCCCATAGAGAGGCTGAGGTGATGCATAACTAGCTGGTGTTCCCTGACCTAGTTACACTAGCTGTTTGGGAAGGCCTTTGAGTCTGAAAAGAGAAGGTGGTCAATGCATCGTGCCCTTTGCTTACTAGAAGCTTCTACTTTTCTTTTCCTTCAAAATCCTTTTGAAAAGTAACTTTACATTTTTATACTTACAGTTGATCCAAAGAAAAGAAATTGTATAGGCAGTAGTGTCATTGAATAAGCTTTGGAAGAGGGGGTGCAGTCAAGAAACCTACTATGTTAAATACTTGAAATTTTCAGAGTATTAGGCTGACCATCCTCCTCTTCATTAACAAGGCAAGAACTAGAAGTATGTACAATCTGATGATATCATGAATAAGCAGACCAGAGCATCGGAGAAAAAGTCTTGCTTAATTGTAATTTATAAGGCTCTGTTTCTTGTTACATTCAATAAGAAATACCAAAAATTGTCCTGATATGTCCACTGCTACTTAACTGTTTGTCCTGAGCTGGTCATTCACGTTTAAACACCCTTCTATTGCAAAGCAAACACTTTGCAGTGTTTCCTTAATCTACAGAATATGTTTGCAGTAGAAAGTAGATTTTGTTCACTTAAATAGTCATTGAACTTTAATAGCCTTCATTTAATATGACCTATCTTTCTCTATAACCTGATGTCTCTTCAGTTCAGTTGATGAAAAAACCCAGACCCTGTGTTTATCTGTCTTTTTGTTCACTATCTTAATAGATTTAACTCTAAATACACCTCAAAACTGCTCTGGGGACTTTCCTGGTGGTCCAGTGGTTAATAATCCATCTGCAAATGCAGGGAACATGAGTTAATCCCTGGTCTGGGAATATCCCACATGCTGCGGAGCAACTCAGCCCATGGGCCCCAGCTACTGCAGCCGGCTTGCCTAGAGCCCGTGCTCCACTACAAGAGAAGCCACGGCAACGAGAAGCCCGTGCACCACGACTGGCGAGTAAACCCCACTCGCCACAACTAGAGAAAAGCCCTCACACAGCAAGGAACATCCAGCACAGCCCAAATAAAGAAATTAGAAACAACAAACAAAAAACTGCTTGGCCTGAACTCCCTGTCCGGCCCAAGAAGGGGAAAAGCAGAAACTCTGGGGCCTTCAGTGCTTCCTGTTTTTCTTGCTCTGATTCAGCATTAGCTGCTCACCAAAAGGAAAATCTATCAAAGGAACTAAAAAATGAGATGCTGAGGTTAAAATGTAGAGTCAGAGAGTGCATTCTTACATAAGTTTAGCTTAACCTGCCCAAAGGTATTTGATAAAATAGAGGGATACTTGTAGACTGCAGGAATCACTGAGGGGATAGACTCTCAACAAAGTACAGATTGAGGAGTAATTTCCTTGTTGTCCTTCAGTCGCTCAGTCATGTCCAATTCTTTGCAACCCCATGGACCGCAGCACACCGGGCTTCTGTCCTTCACCATCTCCCAGATCTTGCTCAAACTCATATCCATTGAGTTGGTGATGCCAAACAGTCATCTTATTCTCTGTCATACCCTTCTCATGCCTTCAATCTTTCCCAACATCAAGGTCTTTTCCAATGAATCAGTTCTTCATATCAGGTGGCCAAAGTATTAGAGCTTCAGCATCAGTCCTTCCAATCAATCAATTCAGTTCAGTCTCTCAGCCATGTCCGATTCTTTCCAATGAATATTCAGGACTGATTTCGTTTAGGATGGACTGGTTTGATCTAGTTGCAGTCCAAGGAACTCTCAAGAGTCTTCTCCAACACCACAGTTCAAAAGTATCAATTCTTCGGCACTCAGCTTTCTTTATGGTCCAACTCTCACATCCATACATGACTACTGGAAAAAACATAGCTTTGACTAGACAGACCTTTGTCGGTAAAGTAATATCTCTGCTTTTTAATAGGCTATCCAGGTTGGTCATAGCTTTTCTTCCAAGGAGCAAGCATCTTTTAATTTCATGGCTGCAGTCACCAATTTGGGTTGCCTTCCTTCTTTGACCCTGATTCCTAGAGGCAAAAAAACTGTGGAGGGATTGGAAAGTACAAAGATTAGAGAGATTAAATGATTTTTTTCAAAATGCTTGCATTTGAATGCATTCCTTGAGAGAATAGTGATGATAAGTCCCCCCAGGCTATCCCTTAAGCTAACTAGTGGGAACTGAGGTTTCAAATCAGTTCAGTTCAGTTCAGTTCATTCGCTCAGTCATGCCCGACTCTTTGCGACACCATGAATTGCAGCATGTCAGGACTCCTTGTCTATCACCAACTCCCGGAGTTCACTCAAACTTACATCCATCAAGTCGGTGATGCCATCCAGCCATCTCATCCTCTGTCATCCCCTTCTCCTCCTGGCTCCAATCCCTCCCAGCATCAGGGTCTTTTCCAATGGGTCAACTCTTTGCATGAGGTGGCCAAAGTACTGGAGTTTCAGCTTTAGCATCATTCCTTCCAAAGAACACCCAGAACTGATCTCCTTTAGAATGGACGGGTTGGATCTCCTTGCAGTCCAAGGGACTTTCAAGAGTCTTCTCCAGCACCACAGTTCAAAGCATCAGCTTTCTTTACAGTCCAACTCTCACATCCATACATGACCACTGGAAAAACCATAGCCTTGACTAGATGGACCTTTGTTGGCTAAGTAATGTCTCTGCTTTTCAATATGCTATCTAGGTTGGACATAACTTTCCTTCCAAGGAGTAAGCGTCTTTTAATTTCATGGCTGCAGTCACCATCTGCAGTGATTTTGGAGCCCAGAAAAATAAACTCTGACACTGTTTCCACTGTTTCCCCATCTATTTGCCATGAAGTGATGGGACTGGATGCCATGATCTTAGTTTTCTGAATGTTGAGCTTTAAGCCAACTTTTTCACTCTCCTCTTTTACTTCCATCAAGAGGCTTTTTAGTTCCTCTTCATTTTCTGCCTTAAGGGTGGTGTCATCTGCATATCTGATGTTACTGATATTTCTCCCAGTAGTCTTGATTTCAGCTTGTGTTTCTTCCAGCCCAGCGTTTCTCATGACGTACTCTGCATATAAGTTAAATAAGCAGGGCAACAATATACAGCTTTGACATACTCCTTTTCCTATTTGGAACCAGTCTGTCGTTCCATGTCCAGTTCTAACTGTTGCTTCCTGACCTGCATATAGGTTTCTCAAGAGGCAGGTCAGGTGGTCAGGTATTCCCATCTCTTTCAGAATTTTCCACAGTTTATTCTGATCCACACAGTCAAAGGCTACTGCTAAATAGTTTGTGGATCTAGGTAGATTATTGTTAGACTCCTAAGGGTATCAGTGGCCCCACCTTTTCTCCACCCCACCCTCCTCCTTCAAATGGGGATCTATATTATTTAAGTCTTGATATTTGGTTAAAGTTAGAAGGCTGGTAGTTAACCTCTGCCATCTCTTGAAAGCTCATTAAAATAATGGTAAAAATCTTGTTGAAAAGACTGAAACACTCAAGAAAATGGGAAAAGAGACAACAGCCCACTAAAATTGGAAAACAAATGGGAAAATCATGAGACAATTAGCAGATGGGAAAAAGCTTAGTCCTAAATTCTGAATGGGGAAAGTTGATAAGCAACTTCATTTATATTGCAGAGGAATCAAAAGACTAAAAAATTGGTAGGGCCGTGTTCTTGTGGGAATGTGAGATTAAAACATGAACACTGGTTGAAAGTCTGTTGAAAACACAGTTAGAAAGTGCCAAAGCAGAGAGAAGCAAGCACATTTCTACCCTCAGTCTCCTCCAGGCTCTGCTGGATTCCAGAAGCCCAGAATAAGTGCCTATGCGGCCAAACCCAGGTTTGTGTGCATGAACCTGGAGGTTCATGTTTGGCCTCACTAGGTCAAACAAACTGAAAGGTCAGGGTTTGGAGCAGAGAAAGGTTTACTGCAAGGGCCAAGCAAGCAGTACAGGCAGTGGTGGGTGTTCAAAAGACCCTGGACACCAGCTCTTTCTTTGCTGACCCTGGATTAGAACTCTGTGGCTGCAGAGAAAACTCAGGAATAAAAATAGAGAAAGTGACCCTTAGGCTGAAATCACTGGCAACCCCACAAGAAGTAAGTTCAGTTCAGTTCAGTCACTCAGTTGTGTCCGACTCTTTGCGACCCCATGAATTGCAGCACTCCAGGCATCCCTGTCCATCACCAAGTCCCAGAGTTCACTCAGACTCATGTCCATCGAGTCAGTGATGCCATCCAGCCATCTCATCCTCTGTCATCCCCTTCTCCTCCTGCCCCCAATCCCTCCCAGCACCAGAGTCTTTTCCAATGAGTCAACTCTTCGCATGAGGTGGCCAAAGTACTGGAGTTTCAGCCTTAGCATCATTCCTTCCAAAGAAATCCCAAGGCTGATTTTCTTCAGAATGGACTGGTTGGATCTCCTTGAAGTAAAGAAGGAAAAATAAGCCCAGGGATTAGAAAAGCCAACAGAGCAGTTAATTAAACCTTAGAGTGATTGTTAAATTGAAGTTTCCTAGAACAATGGGAGGAGAAGGCGGTGGCACCCCACTCCAGCACTCTTGCCTGGAAAATCCCATGGATGGAGGAGCCTAGTGGGCTGCAGTCCATGAGGTCGCTAAGAGTCGGACACGACTGAGAGACTTCACTTTCACTTTTCACCTTCATGCATTGGAGAAAGAAATGGCAACCCACTCCAGTGTTCTTGCCTGGAGAATCCCAGGGACAGGGGAGCCTTGTGGGCTGCCATCTATGGGGTCGCACAGTCAGACACAACTGAAGCGACTTAGCAGCAGCAGCAGCAGAACAATGGGAATTCCCAGAATGTGAAGGAAGACTCAAGTGTGACCAAAAGCAATCTCCCAGGGTCTCAAGCCTGGGGGCATAAAGAAGAGTGGAAACAATGTCTCCAGAAGCTCATAAGTTTACAGGATTTACGCTCCAGTATCCATGAGGTCTCCAAAGATGGAGAAGCTCTATACAGTCAGCAAAAACAAGACCAGGAGCTGACTGTGGCTCAGATAATGAACTCCTTATTGACAAAATCAGACTTAAATTGAAGAAAGTAGGGAAAAACCACTAGACCATTCAGGTATGACCTAGATCAAATCCCTTATGATTATACAGTGGAAGTGAGAAATAGATTTAAGGGACTAGATCTGATAGATAGAGTGCCTGATGAACTATGGATGGAGGTTCCTGACATTGTACAGGAGACAGGGATCAAGACCATCCCCACGGAAAAGAAATGCAAAAAAGCAAAATGGCTGTCTGGGGAGGCCTTACAAATAGCTGGGAAAGAAGAGAAGCAAAAAGCAAAGGAGAAAAGGAAAGATATAAGCATCTGAATGTAGAGTTCCAAAGAATAGCAAGGAGAGATAAGAAACACTTCCTCAGCAATCAATGCTAAGAAATAGAAGAAAACAACAGAATGGGAAAGACTAGAGATCTCTTCAAGAAAATTAGAGATACCAAGAGATCATTTCATGCAAAGATGAGCTCGATAAATGACAGAAATGGTATGGACCTAACAGAAGCAGAAGATATGAAGAAGAGGTGGCAAGAATACACAGAAAAACCGTACAAAAAAGATCTTCAAGACCAAGATAATCACGATGGTGTGATCACTCACCTAGAGCCAGACATCCTGGAATGTAAAGTCAAGTGGGCCCTAGAGAGCATCACTACAAAGCTACTGGAGGTGATGGAATTCCAGTTGAGCTATTTCAAATCGTGAAAGATGATGCTGTGAAAGTGCTGCACTCAATATGCCAGCAAATTTGGAAAACTCAGCAGTGGCCACAGGACTGGAAAAGATCAGTTTTCATTCCAATCCCAAAGAAAGGCAATGCCAAAGAATGCTCAAACTAGTGCACAATTGCACTCATCTCACATGCTAGTAAAGTAATGCTCAAAGTTCTCCAAGCCAGGCTTCAGCAATACATGAACCGTGAACTTCCAGATGTTCAAGCTGGACTTAGAAAAGGGAGAGGAACCAGAGATCAAATTGCCAATATCTGCTGGATCATCAAAAAAGCAAGAGAGTTCCAGAAAAACATCTACTTCTGCTTTATTGACTATGCCAAAGCCTTTGACTGTGTGGATCAGAATAAACTGTGGAAAATTCTAAAAGAGATGGGAATACCTGACCACCTGACCTGCCTCTTGAGAAACCTATATGCAGGTCAGGAAGCAACAGTTAGAACTGGACGTGGAACGACAGACTGGTTCCAAATAGGAAAAGGAATACGTCAAGGCTGTATATTGTTGCCCTGCTTATTTAACTTATATGCAGAGTACATCATAAGAAATGCTGGACTGGAAGAAACATAAGCTGAAATCAAGACTACTGGGAGAAATATCAATAACCTCAGATATGCAGATGACACCACCCTTAGAAAGTGAAGTGAACTAAAAAGCCTCTTGATGAAAGTGAAAGAGGAGAGTGAAAAGGTTGGCTTAAAGCTCAACATTCAGAAAATGAAGATCATGGCATCCGGTCCCATCACTTCATGGCAAATAGATGGGGAAACAGTGGAAACAGTGTCAGAGTTTATTTTTCTGGGCTCCAAAATCACTGCAGATGGTGACTGCAGCCATGAAATTAAAAGACGCTTACTCCTTGGAAGGAAAGTTATGACCAACCTAGATAGCATATTCAAAAGCAGAGACATTACTTTGCCAAAAAAGGTCTGTCTAGTCAAGGCTATGGTTTTTCCAGTGGTCATGTATGGATGTGAGAGTTGGACTGTAGAGAAAGCTGAGTGCCAAAGAATTGATGCTTTTGAGCTGTGGTGTTGGAGAAGACTCTTGAAAGTCCCTTGGACTGCAAGGAGATCCAACCCGTCTATTCTAAAGGAGATCAGTTCTGGGTGTTCTTTGGAAGGAATGATGCTAAAGCTGAAACTCCAGTACTTTGGCCACCTCATGCGAAGAGTTGACTCATTGGAAAAGACCCTGATGCTGGGAGGGATTGGGGGCTGGAGGAGAAGGGGACGATCGAGGATGAGATGGCTGGATGGCATCACCGACTTGATGGATGCAAGTTTGAGCGAACTCCAGGAGTAGGTGATGGACAGGGAGTCCTGGCATGCTGCAATTCATGGGGTCACAAAGAGTCGGACACGACTGAGCGACTAAACTGGACTGATCCATAAGGTCAAGGAGCAAGCCCCAGCCAGTCCTGTCCTGATGAAGAGGTCCCTTCACAGGATCCTGGGACACAGATGGTTGGACAGTGTCTCCTCCGGTCCTCCCTGTGCACATGTGACCAGCCTGCCACCTCCTGAATACCAGTCCCAGGTCTGTCCCAAGCATATCCCTTTGGGGAGCTGCTGTGCCCTCCCCGCGCCTCCCCCCCCCACCCCGCCCCATATATGACCTACATGGAGTTTTCTCAGGTACCTGGATGGGAATACTAGAACAGGAGTCCTCCATGGTCAAGTACATTCCTGTCCCCTGCTTTCTTCCTTGCACCCCCACCCCCAGCCTCCTGCCGCAGTCAACCTCCTCTGACACTGATTCAGATCCTGAACTTAAAAGGACATTAGAAACTGTATCTCAATTCTATCTGAAAGATGACAAAATACTGCAGTTCTATACAGTCAACGACTCTTTTCTTTCCCAGCTCCAGATAATGAGAATAAATGTGAAATTAAATGAGAAAAAAAGAAAAATAAGTCCTTTCCTATTCCATGTAGTTAGGCAACTTTTTCTCCTTTACTCTGGCTAGTCTAGAAGTTTACTCTTCAAAACAAGTAAAATAGTAGGTCTCTGGATTTAGGGCCCTCCTGAAGGTGTACTTGCAATCGAGAGGTCCATGTAGAGAACTATGTGTGTGTGGGCAGACAGCACCTTTTTCTCCAGTTTCCCCTCCTCCCCTCCCTTGTCCTCTCCTTTTGCTCCTCCCCTTCCTTCTGTACCACAAGTGTGGGAGAAGAGCCAAAAATCCTTTCTAACTTAGCAAATTCACAAGTATTTATATCTTTTAGAAAACAAGAAGACGATTAATTTATTTATCACCAGACCAGTAACTTACTAAAATGACAAGCATCAAGCCATCAAACTTTAGATGATAAATGTGGTGAGGAAAAATCATAAACTTTTCTGTGGCAAGACAATCGAATTAAGACATTAAAAAAAGAAAAGGCCTGATATGTGATGGGCGTTTCCCAATGTGCATCACCTGCATGATACATTAACCAGATCTCTTCAAAGCAGGACAATGTCATCAACCTTTGAGAAAAATAGACTCTTTCTTTAGACACCAGCCTTGTAATTTGAAGATTAATATTCTTTTTAATCCCCAAAGGGAGTCACATTGGTCAAAGGCTAACTCTGTACACATATAACTAAACATCTCTGATGAACTTGATGTACAAGGCTGAACTGTCAATGTGTTCCATAAATTCTTTGTCTCCAGATTGTATAAAAATACATCTCTAACTCTAGGCCAGTGAGCTTCTGCAAACCTGTGTCCTGGGATATAGTCCTCTTCTTGGCTTGATTGTGACTAGACTGTCCATCAACAAAAGTAACTTATACAATAATCTCTGAGCTAAAATATTTCCAACTTACTACATAATTTTTCAGCTCCTAACTGCCGAAAGGTTCACCAATCCACTTGTATATGTCCTCTGCTCTCAGGGGAGTACAATTTGACAACTTATTTTTGCTTATAAGATTTTTATCTTTAGTGATATGAGTGTTGCAAAATCTTTTGAGGGTTTTTCAGTGTAAAGATTTTTGCAGATATCACTTCCACTGGCACGTCTTTATCCTTGGTGTAACAACCACTTCCTCATTTATGTCACCTTCACAAAATTCCCCTGGCTGCATGTCTAGATGCAGTGTTATAAACATCCTAATCATTTCCAATTTCACTTTTCATTTTTTGGGCTGCACTTTCATCTTTCTTAAACAATTCTCTCTTTCCACCATTCACTTTTGTAATAAGTCAGGTGGGTTTTATTACTGGAAGACAAAACAGCGACTGCATACTGAATAACAGATTCATGGTGTCATCTATAGCAGAGAAGGCACTGGCGACCCACTTCAGTACTCTTGCCTGGAAAATCCCGAGGATGGAGGAGCCTGGTGGGCTGCCATCTATGGGGTCACACAGAGTCGGACGCGACTGACGCAACTTAGCAGTACCAGCAGCAGTCTTCTACAGACTTTGAAAGAATGGATGTGATTGGCTGCAGATCTTGATGCACATCTTTTATTTCCCTGGTGCTTTGAGGACGGTGAAGTTTGGACTATGTCGTTGCAGGAAGCGTCCTGTGGTAACTGAAGTTTGCATGGTGCTGTTGGGGGACTGGTCCTAATTTAGACCACTGTGACTGAAATCTGTGGATATCAGAACTATGCAGGATAAGGATCACCTGTAGTTATTTCCTAGTGAGAAAGTGATCAAATACATTTCTGGCAGAAAAGATTGTCAATGTAGAGGTTCTACATTACTCATTTTGTAGTCTTTGGAACCAGCTTACTCAAGTCAAAGGCGAAATGCTGATGCATAGCAAAGGTAAGTCTATGTTTAAAAGAAATGAAGTACTTGGAGGCAAGTTTGAACCAAACCTTCCCATTAACCAGCAGGCCAGTTGAATGTTCCACTGAGAATTTTCTTTTCTCTATTAGTTCCTCCCTTCTCCTTCTCCCTCCTTTTAGTCATTAAAACACTTCTAATCAGAGATTTTTAGAGTTTAACCTTCAGAATTACCCAGGGCTTGGTAAAACACAGATTGCTGGAAATTTGCATGTTCTCACAAGCTCCCGGGTAATGTTGATGGTCTGAGAACCGCACTTTGAGAACCACTGCTTTTCATGATAGACTCAAGAATGGAATGAAAACCTCTTCAATTAAGTGGATAATTCACAACCTTTGTGACTAGTAAAACCTTACGATCAATTGATAAAACATGAGCAACACTTTCAGGCCATAATTTAAGTCTCTTAAGCCAAATCCACAATTCTGCAGATGCCACTTTTTTCAATATGAATTCAGTCTGTCTTATCATACACATGCATGCGTGCTCAGCTGCTTCAGTCCTGTCCGACTCTGTGTGATCCCATGGACTGTAGCTCACCAGGCTCCTCTGTCCTTAGGATTCTCCAGGCAAGAATACCGGAGTGGGTTGCTATACCCTTTCCCAGAGGATCTTCCCACCTGGGACTGAACCCACATCTCCTACATCTCCTTCATTGGCAGGTGGTTCTTTATCACTAGTGCCACCTGGGAACCCCTTATAGTACACAAAAACAAATATTTAAAAATCCTCAGAATACTATCTAGTTATTTTGAACATTTGCAAAAATACTTGTGACAAAAGTTAAAATCTAAAAACAAAAACTACAATTTATTTTGCTGTGTAACAGAAAGAAATGTTTATGCTTTTAATGGCTTGATTTTTGAATCAAGTACGTTTTGAAACATAGTTTGAATGCTCACAGAAGTCAGAATGAAGTCTGTGGTGTAGTACTGTACTAATGCTAATTTCTTATCTTTGATAATTGTGATATGATTATGCAAGATGTTAACATTAGGGAAAGCTGGGTGAACGGTGGTGTCAAGAACTATCTGTGTTATTTTACAATCCTTCTGTAAGTCTAAAATTATGTCACAGTTTTAAAAGTTTAAAGAAATGCATAGGAAGAGCACTCTGGTATATGTTTACTTATACATCAAAAAGAGTGTTCATCTGTGGGAAATTACTTGGGTGTCCTCCTTTGTCTCAACAGAATAGTTCAGTTGCCATGTTCTTTCTATTTCTCAGTCTTGGGATAATTTCAGAGATAGTCTAAATGGATTTTATTGGATACCAATTGAAATTTGGTGGAGGTATAAAAAATGTCTATGGAAAAGGTTTTTTGAAATTTGTAACATTTCACTCTTATCCTCTTCTTCTGTAAGTTTTTATTTTTATAATTTTGAATAGGTAACATATTTACAAGATTTAAAGTTTAAAAGGTATGAAAGTGTATA
The DNA here is from genome assembly GCA_006410935.1 of Redunca redunca. Taxonomy (NCBI): domain Eukaryota; kingdom Metazoa; phylum Chordata; class Mammalia; order Artiodactyla; family Bovidae; genus Redunca; species Redunca redunca. Next base: position 147,643 of record SJYQ01011194.1, on the reverse strand, counting down.
CAGTGACGAGCCATCCTCTTACTCTTGTCTTACTGTTAGCAAATTTTCTCCCCAGATTCAACCAATAATATTATTCTTCTGTATCCTTTAGATATATTTGTTAACACATAAGCAAGAAAACGCATGTCTATTTTATAGAAAATAATAGCTTCACTTACTTTTCTGTATCTTTTATTTTTTAAACATATTTTGGAGATACAGAGTCAGTATCCGTGCATGACAGCCTGCTTGATCCTTTCTGAGGTCTGCATTGTATCTCATTATATGAATATAAGCAGTTTATCTCACTGATCCCCTTGGTGGAATTTAGATACTTCCCAATGGCACCCCGCTCCAGTACTCTTGCCTGGAGAATCCCATGGACAGAGGAACCTGGTGGGCTGCAGTCCATGGGGTTGCGAAGAGTCGGACACGACTGAGCGACTTCACTTTCACTTTTCACTTTCATGCATTGGAGAAGGAAATGGCAACCCACTTGAATGTTCTTCCGTGGAGAATCCCAGGAATGGGGGAGCCTGGTGAGCTGCCTGCTACGGGGTCACACAGAGTCGGACACGACTGAAGCGACTTAGCAGCAGCAGCAGCAGCATTTGCTATTATACATAGTGCTGCCGTGAACAGCTTTGCCCCATCATTATTTGCACATGTGCAGTTATATCTGTATTACGTGTAATTCAAGGATCATATATGTGACATTATCATCTGGAAGAGCATTATTATATGCACTTTTTGACAGTTATACACACTGTACAAAATGCAAAAGAACAAAAGTAGATGGTAATTCATATTCCTCTCCCCAGAGGTAACCTCTGCTACTTGCTTCTTTGGTATGGGCAGTATTTCTGGCCACTTTAACCCAGGTTTTTCACAATCTTTAACCAATAGGTTGGTCCTTCCTTCCTGCCTTCTCCTTCTCTCTTTCTCCTCCTCTCCTCCTTTTTCTTCTTTGAAATTTCTATTTTAACATCACCTTGATTAATCTAAGATGGCAAAATCAATGAAGGAGTTACTATATATATGTAGAGCCTTAAAACAAAACTTGTTTTTACAATCTATCCAGTGAAGTGTCCAGCTATCATTAACAGGCAGAAGTGTTTCAGACCTGGAAATAAACTACTTCTTAGAAGTCTTTTCTCAAATAATCATTGTGTCACCTTTCTGTGTGTGCTGTTTCCACGCATCCCAATCATGAGGGCACACTCATATTAACAACTCTTCACTGAGTTCCCAAGGAAGGGAGGAATGCTGCCTCTTACCATCGTTTTCAACATTGAAGTGCTGACCACAAAAAACGGCAGCTTTTACAAGACTCTGGAGCAATTCTGGAAAAACTATAGCAGATAAATCAGGCCCATTCACTCCTGGACTCCCTTTCTTGTTGGCAGGTGCTAACCTGAACGAGATAAGGGAGTCAATCATGGTTACTCTGGGGAGCAACAAAGATGGTTGGGGTGAAAATGATATCCTGTGAGTGCCCAGATCTTCTGAATTTGTGGTTAAGTTGTAGAAATGATATATGATAAGGTGGCCCAGAAAGACCAGACAGTTTATAAAAATAATGGCAAAAGTGACTGAAAATTAAACATGCATATGTTATAACAGCCATAGAGAGGTGACAGTGGAAAATATAATTTTTTAGTAGTGAGGAACCTCAGTACAATCATGAAATGCTCAAAAGTACCCCAAGGATCAGTATAAATATTGACACACTCGGGAAAGGAGAGAGGGCACACACAGAGGTGTGACAATTTTTACTACCATGTCAGAATATAATTTAGGAAAAGAACTTCCACCTGCTTCATGTTGACAATAAATGACATACCCAGAGACCAATTTTCCTTTCCTAAACAAGTCTCCTCTGTTGTACATAAATTTTTAAAATTATTAACCTTAATATAACTTGGATATGCACATATGCGCTCATGCAATGATATAGTCATCTAAGTTTAAATAACAATACTTAAAGCTTTAAAACTCCAGCTCTTAAAACAACTTTATCAAGTATATCATTCTTTGATGTTTATGTATATAGTGGCTCATCAGGTAAAGAATCTGCCTGCAATGCAGGCCAGGAGATGCAGGTTTGATCCATGGGTTGGGAAGATCACCTAGAGGAAGAAATGGCAACCCACTCCAGTATTCTTGCCTGGGAAATCCCAGGGACAGAGGGGCCTGATGGGCTACAGTCCATGGAATTGCAGAGAGTTGGACATGACTGAGCGACAAACATGCACATGGCTTTTTATCTTGAGTATTCTGAATAAAAAAGTGTTCATGCGTAAATGAGAATACATGTATAAAACCATGCATAGGTATTATGTAGGAACTATGAATTTCAGTTTTTATTTCTCTCTGTGTTGGGAGACCATTCTCCATGGGTTTCTCAGGATTCTGCAGGATCCTAAGAGCAGAAGCAATGACTTCCTTTGTTCTGGACTATCTTTCAAAGATGTCCGTACAGTGAACAACCAGGAAATAGAAATTGTTTCTCCCTCCAGAGCAAAGGATGTGTTTTATTTACTGCCATCATGAGAATGTCCCCCCCTCCAGTATAAAGGTTAGATGATCTTACTGCTCATTGTGAAATATTTGCATTCTTTAAACTCAGGTGTCCTCTCTTGTAAATGCAACCCACTATGTGGGCACTGCAGGTACATCCTGACCCTCTTTGTGTCACTCTGTAGAAACTGGCACATAGGAGATTGATGAAGCGCTGGGTTGCTGGGAAGAATACTGACTCTGACCCAGGCATCTTATGTTTTCTCCCAACGTCCATGAAATGGGATGACTAGCTTGTTGGCTGAAATAAGAGTAAAATCTTAGATTCTTCACAGTTCTTGGTTCTCTGAATTTTGATGTTTTTTAAAGTTCCCAGAGAAATATTGATTCATAAGTGTCTCAATAAATATTAGTCTAAGTTTCCAAAGACAATCTACAATTTTAGACAAATATATTAAGTGGGCATTAAAGTCCAATGCTGATTTTAAATTTTTATCAGAGAGCTGTCATAAGTTATAGGTTTATACATAAAAGGTAGTGGAGAAACTCCACAATAAATCACTAGTATTGTCTAAGCTTTTTGAGACTAGTTTCTAATGATACCAGTCATTCAAATAAAAAATCCAATTGTATGTCTATGTACATGTTTATATATTTTAAGCAATAATAATTTATAGGGCAAGTGTTTAGAATTTTGGAACTTTAATTTAGCATTTTGTAAAATGTTGAATTTCTCACATGAAATAAAATGCTATGTTTGCATTTTTATTTCTCACATAGCAAAAGCAGGAGAAATACAGCTATCTTCCACATCCAGAATATATGAAATAAATTATTAAAGTATTTTAATAGTATTATATAAATCTGGCTTATAGTTTACTGTTTATTTACTTTTATTCATTATTTTAAAAGTAACATGAAAACCGTAAATCTTCATTAAAAGGATTTTTCAAAGTCTTTTCAGTTGGAAGCTGTATCTTTATAATTCATCAGCTTACAAATGAAAGGGGTCTC
>SJYQ01011194.1:55017-143716 GCA_006410935.1 Redunca redunca | reverse complement strand
TCTAAATTTAAAATTTTCCACTTGGAAGTTACCTTTTCCTAGAAAAAAGACCTTTTAAGTTTCAGTTTTCTGAAGACTGATGTTAACCTACTTGATTCCTTTCTATAAACTCTAGAGTGTAATTTTATTGCCAGGCACTTGCAGAGTGACAACCTAGCATTTATCTTTCTTCACAGCTTAGAGAATTTCCCATAAGGCTTAATGTTTTGCTATTTTTTGGAGAATCTTTATGATCCTTTCCCTTAAACTCATAAGTCTTAGTGGTCTGTCACCAATTATAGGAGGCCCATTAAATTTGAGAAATTTAACTCGACTTCCTTTTCTAATTTCTTCCATGCTTGAGTCATCATATATAATACAAAGACTTCTACTGAGGGAGGCTCCTGTCCTCTGTCTTTTGTGGCATATCTACACCGGTCCTCCAGGACAGAAATCTTTTGCTGCTTCAGAAAGGCTACGGTGCCTTTCAGAGTCCTACATCTTCCTGGGTACATAAGAACTGTCACATAGGAAAAAAAATCCACAGCATATAACAAAAGGAATTGGTGAACTCGTAGGCAAACTGAAATGATGCAGCAAGCAGCCCTCTAAGAACAATGAAAAGAAAGGATGGCAATACATTCATTAAAAAGAAAAAGCACTTTCTTCAAGTGGCCTTGAGCAGCCCGTGAGGCTCCTCTGTCTGTAGGATTTTCCCTGACAAGAATACTGGAGTGAGTTACTATTCCTCCAGGGGATCTTCCCCATCCAGGATCGAACCTGCACTGCAGGAAGATTCTTTACTGGGTGAGCCACTACGAACTTCCCACAAAGACCGTCACTTCTGCATTTATCCTCTGGGAGGCAGCAGTTCCCCATATAGGAGGAAAGAGACCAGGGGGAAGGCGAGGGCCACTTGTGCTCTTCAATTTGTTTCTCCTTTTTCCTGGCCATGAGGGAAAACTTGCTTCTTGCTGGGGCTGAACTCTCACAAAGAATCCTCACTCACTTGAATAAGATTTAAGCTGAATCACCTTTCAAATTTAGAACCACTTATTCAGAAAGTAGAGACTTCTGTGAGTCAGCTACTCAGATGAGTCTCCACCTATTTTATGGATCTACCTGTTGTAGTATCCCTAGAGTAACAGCAACAACAAATACCATACTTACTGAATTTTCTTACCCGCTACAGTTTCTCAGCAGTGTATCATTATTAAAAAGTTGTTCATATATTTATCACAGTTGTGAATGAATTTATGAAAATCAAATCTATGGGCATAATAAGTGGTCATGATATGTATTGAATAAAAAATAGAGATTATATATTATATTTACAAGATAATTTCCTTTTTGGAATACCCATACCTTAAGGTAGTTGGAGAAAATATTTCTGAAAACTCAAAACCAAAATTTCAATAGTAGTTTCCTTTGGCTGATGAGATTGAAAGCAGTCAAAGTGTTAGTCACTTAGTCGTGTCTGACTCTGCCACCCCATGAACTGTAGCCTGCCAGGCTCCCCTGTCCATGAAATTCTCCAGGCAAGAATACTGGGGTGGGTTGCCATTCCCTTCTCCAGGGAATCTCCCCGATCCAGGGATCAAAACCAGGTCTCCTGCATTGCAGGCAGATTCTTTATCATGTGAGCCACTAGAGGAAGTCTGATGAGATGACAGGAGTTTTTATTTCTTCCTTTACCTTATTCTGTATTTTCTACATTTTCCACACTAAAGTATGTTCTATAAAATAGTATATAAAAAGAAAGAATACAGATGTCAGGAACCTTAGAGAAAAATTAATAGTGAATTTCAACATTTATATGAATATTTGCATGTGAATAGCCTCCATCTTAGTCCTACATTTTCCTGTCTTATGTTCTGGTTTTTATTGATTAATATTTACCTAGAACTAGCTCATAGAACTATCGTAAAGTTGTTTAGGGCTTCCCTGATGACTCAACCGGTAGAAAATCTGCCTACAATTCAGGAGACACAGGAGACAATCCCTGGGTCAGGAAGATTCCCTGGAGAAGGAAATGGCAACTCACTCCAGTATTGTTGCCTGAAAAATCCCATGAACAGAGGAGCCTGGTGGGCTATAGTTTATGGGGTTGCAAAGAACCGATACGACACAGGACAAAATAAAAGTTGTTTTGAGGTGAATAAGATTTTGGAATGAGGGTAGTTCAGTTCAGTTCAGTAGCTCAGTCATGTCCGACTCTTTGTGACCCCATGAATCGCAGCATGCCAGGCCTCCCTGTTCATCACCATCTCCCGCAGTTCACTCAGACTCACGTCCATCAAGTCCGTGATGCCATCCAGCCATCTCATCCTCTGTCGTCCCCTTCTCCTCCTGCCCCCAATCCCTCCCAGCATCAGAGTCTTTTCCAATGAGTCAACTCTTCGCATGAGGTGGTCAAAGTACTGGCGTTTCAGCTTTAGCATCATTCCTTCCAAAGAAATCCCAGGACTGGTTGGATCTCCTTGCATTCCAAGGGACTCTCAAGAGTCTTCTCCAACACCACAGCTCAAAAGCATCAATTCTTCAGCGCTCAGCCTTCTTCACAGTCCAATTGTCACATCCATACATGACCACTGGAAAAACCATAGCCTTGACTAGACGGACGTTAGTGGGCAAAGTAATGTCTCTGCTTTTGAATATACTACCTAGGTTGGTCATAACTTTTCTTCCAAGGAGTAAGCGTCTTTTAATCTCATGGCTGCAGTCACCATCTGCAGTGATTTTGGAGCCCAAATAAATAGATGTTCAAAACAGAGATGAAATGTGGGAGAGAGGTATCTGCTCATTGTTAGTCTTTCAGGGCAACTGAGCAAATGCCACTGCCTATCTCTTTCTCCTCTTGGTCCAGAGGTTCTAGATTGCCTCATTACAGAATTCTAGAATCTTGGAGGACAGTGAGCCATCCATGTCATTCTGTCCTGCCCGCCTACCCAGCTCAGAGACCCTCCCCAGAATACCTCTAACTTCTGACCTCTTCTTCAGCACCTCTGGAAATGTGGAACTCAGTACTTTAGCCTGAAATCCTCTTTCCCTTGGTCTGCCTGGGACATTTCTATGCATCATCCAGTATTTAAATCAGGTGCGGTTTCTGTGAAGCCCAGTCATTGGTCTTCTAAGTGTGGATTCTGAGGTTAGAAAGACAGTTCAATCCTGCCTCTCCTCCTAACACTTGCTATGTGATTTTAGCCAGCTTATCTCACCCCTCTGAGGTTTTCTTGCTTGTAAAATGGGGTTCACAGAGTGATAATGCGTATGCGCTCTTCAGATGTGTCCAGAACATAGCAAGCAAGTAATAAATGGCAACTGCTGCCATTAACATCAGTGGTTTCAACCCTGACCTGCAGATTAAAATAACTCGCAAAGCTTTTAAAACATGATTTAATAGGTCTGGGATGATGCTCTAACAGAGTTTGTATTTTCTGAAAGTTGCCCAAGACTGGCAGGTGGGGAACTGTTACACCATCAGTTCTGAAAGTCTGTTACCTGAACCAGAAGCACCAGCGTCTCCTGGGAACCTGTTAGAAACTCAAATTCCAGGGCCCCACCACACATCCACCTTGTAAGAAACTCTGGAGATGGGCCCCAGCAATTCAGGTTTTAACAAGCCTTCCAGGAGAGTCTGATACATGCTGACATTTATGAACCACTGCACTAGCTGGAAGCAGAACCACTGTGAGAACCACAGTATGAGGAATTTATCTTAGAAATTAGACTCCACACCATTGTGGGAGGGGCTAGGGAAGCAAGATCCAGGGAAAGGGCAAGAACTGTTTTTCTTGTTCAATGTGTATGTATTTTTAGGACTTAATGCTGTGCCATACACAAGTTCAGTTTACTTCAATTCAGGAAATGTTGACTGAACACTAAATTTCTTTATGGCAGTGTGCCTGGGCCCCGGCAATACAATGCTGTATGAGGCATCTCAGGTTGCTTACAGCCTCTCAGACTCAACTCTTCCTTCCTGCTCTCACTGCCCCTTAAGCACACCTCTACCTACTGCTGTAATCTTTATGCTGATCTATATACACTTTTTTAAAGTTATAATTTACATTTATTTGATAATTATGGGTGTGATAAAAATTGTATACTTTTCATGTTTATTGACCTTTAAATTTTTTATTTCTTTTAATTGGAGGCTAATTACTTTACAATATTATGGTGGTTTTTTCCATACATTGACATGAATCACCCACGCATGTACATGTATCCCCCCATCCTGAATCTGCCTCCCACCCCCCCTCCCCACCCCATCCCTCTGTGTTGTCCCAGAGAACCGGCTTTGAGTGCCCTGCTTCATGCATCGAACTTGCACTGGTCATCTATTTTACATATGGTAACTATGTATACACTTTTATATGTCTATGTCCACAACTAAATTGATCTTCTTAGGGCAGGAACAAACTTTACTTATTTCCTAGGAGATGCTTAAAGACAGTTGTATTCTTGGGCCTGGCTCTGCGTTCCAAAGCCATGGGTTGTGTTCCTCTAGTGAAAAAAGAGGAGGGAAAAGCCTGGTGTATGAGTCAAGGTTTGATCAGGAAAGCAGAACCACTGTGAAGATTACAGTACAAAGAATTTACCTTAGAAATCAGACTTTGCACCATGGTGGGAGGGGCTAGGGAAGTAAGATCCAGGGAAAAGGAGTTGAAAGGTTACAAATCAGCCCTCCTCAGGCACTGGTACTTTAAAAAAATAAACAAAAAACACCTATCTTATATTGGAGCATAGTTGATTAACAATGTTGTGTTAATTTCAGGTGTATAGCAAAGTGATTCAGTTATACATATGTATCTATATAAAGACTTATTTTCCAACTTTGATTATTACAGAATATTGAGCAGAGTTCCTTGTTCTATACAGAGGCATTGGTGCTTTTAGAAACCAGAATTTTTAGGGAAATCTGGACAAACATATTCGGCTGCCAGAGGGACAGTGAAGGAGAGTTGGTGAAGACATCTGTGGAAGGTTGTGTTCCTGGTGGGACTCGTGTGGCTGGAGGCCCACGTGGCTGGTATTGGGGGAGGGGTTGTCACATTCAAAGCAGGGAAGATGAGATCAGGAGGAGTGAGCAGCATCTCTGCGTCTTACCCCACGACTTTTGGGAGTAGCAGCACTGCTTCGTTTCATTTTCTCAATCACAAATGAATTTCTCCTCTGAACAACTCTAGCCTACAGCCACATAGCAAAGGTGTTTTGTTTTTGTTTTTGTTTTTTAAATAATTCCTATTTAGCCCAGTTGACACAGTACTAAGTCACTCAGCTGGCAAATATTACTCAACTAAAAAGTTTGTATTTATGTTCTCTCCAGGAGCTACTGTTTCATCCATTTTTAAATTGCCATGATAGAATAGTGTTATTTCCAGACACAATAGAGCACCATCTCCAAACGTCATGTAGAGAAGATAAAAGGCAGGAGAGCTGTTATAACAAAGGTCTGTTGCTAGTTTAGGGTTTCTAGATCAGTAGTAGAAGTTAAGGTTATTTTCAGAGAATGATCTCTTCATGTTCTTTTTGATATAAGGAGTCATGTTATTGCAGGTTCTCATGTTTTCTACAGGCTTAGTCCATTAAACTAAGCTATCTAATGCTACTTCCCCATTTATATGACAGGTCCCACACGGATTATTTCAATCTGTTAGGTAGTTAGAATAGGAAATGGAGTCCAAAATGGCGGTGGCTAAAAGACAAGGAAGGGAAAAGCCCATGAAAATAGAACAAAGGAAGGTCAAAGGAAAGTCCAAGGACCTGAGTGAGGACCTCAGGTAGAACAAACAGCCCTCCTGGCGCACTCCCCCACTCTCTTCTCTTTGCGTCTTTGAGTCAGCATGACCTCAGCCTTGAGGATGGATTCTCTGGCTATTTTCTAAATAAAATAGAGCTGTAACACTGATTTGTCTAAGAGCTATAACACGGTCTGTACAAGACCTGAGAGCTGTGACATGCTGAGGGCTTTAATGTCCGTTGCTCCAAATCTTTATTGTGATGAGAAAGAACCGAGGAGCATATACTCGCCTGACAAATCTAAACTCCCACTTGGTAGCACAGGGAACTACACTAAATATCTCTTAATAATCTATAATGGAAAAGAATCTTAAAAAGAATACATCTACCTATCTATCTATATATATAAACACATAGGTATACACACATATGGGCTTCCCAGCTGGTGCTAGTGGCTGCCTGCCAATGCAGATGTAAGAAATGCAGGTTCAATCCCTGAGTTGGGAAGATCCCCTGGAGGAGGGCATGGTAACCCACTCCAGTATTCTTGCCTGGAGAATTCCATGGACAGAGGAGACTGGCGGGCTACAATCATAGGGTCACAAAGAGTCAGACATGACTGGAGTGATTTTGCACTCATGCACGCATATACACATATGTCAATCATCTGCTGTATGGTTGAAAGTAATGCAACATGTTAGGTCAACTATATTTCAATAAAACTTTTTTTTAAGAACCATCTCACTTGGGCTTCATTTTCTCTCTCCACTTTGGTCCTTCCACCTCTTCAACATCTTCCCATCACATTAGTCAAGTTCACTGCTCCCCAAAGATGCTGCTTGGATTAAATATCTGTTCCCTATGCTTTGTCTTGGTTTCCCAAAGGGATTGTAAACTCTTCAAGGGAAAGCATTCATGTCTTTTGAAATTTATTTTTCTTCTTTTTGCTTTGAGGCTCCCATAGGCTGAACGTGAAGTGAAATGAAGTGAAAGTCGCTCAGTTGCGTCCAACTCTTTGCAACACTATGGACTTCTCCATGGAATTTTCCAGGCCAGAATACTAGAATGGGTAGCCTTTTCCTACTCCAGGGGATCTTCCCAACCCAGGGATCGAACCCAGGTCTCCCGCATTGCAGACGGATGCTTCACTGGCTGAGCCACAAGGGAAGTAAAAGAATACTGGAGTGGGTAGCCTATCCCTTCTCCAGCAGCTCTTCCTGACCCAGGAATCAAACTGGGGTCTCTTGCATTATAGGAGGATTCTTTACCAACTGAGCTATCAGAGAAGCATATAGGCTGAATATGTGAACCCAATTCGACTAAAGATGAGTAGAAGCACCAATCACCACATACATGCTCCGAGCATTCAGGACACCTCAAACATGTGATGAGCTGCCAAGTATTTAAACTAAGACTGACAAAAAAGACACACCCACTTGTGTCATCTTGTGGATGGCATCTTCATCTTACTGTGTAATTCTTTAAAAAGATTGCACAAGTTTCTTTTTGTTGACTGCCTCTTCAGTCTGGACAGTACAATAGAGGGGAATGTTTTAAATAAAAATTCAACATTTAAAATACAATAAAAATATTTCTTTTTTCAGGACTGACTATGGTAAATAGCTAATGCCTGTGCTTGGCTCTATTCTAGTCTACCATGAGCAGGACTCAGAATAGCACCAGATACAATGAAATATTTCATAAGGGTTTTGGAGTGAAATCATAATCATCCCAAAGTTAGAAATTATCTTGGTGTGTTTTTCGTAATGACAATATTGATAATACTGTAAAGCCCCGTGGTAACACAGTGTGATAAAGTTCAAAGGTCTGAGTTTGAATACCAGCTCTGTCACATATTAACTTTGTGACTCTGGGAACGGCTCTATGAGCTACAGCTTCCTCATTGTAAAGGAGAGGTGATCACAGAGACCTCAGAGTGGTGGTGAGGATTAAGTTACACCACAAAAGGAGGCTTCAATAAGTGTTTGTTACAAAAAATCCTAAATCTCTTATCTTTTATTCTAATGGTTTTCTATTTCTTTTCTCTTACCCAGATCAGAAAGATAATTTTACATTTTCTTTCAACTTTTTTGAGACTAAATATTTTTTGATAATGAGAAGTTGGTAGATATATTAACAAAAGATTTTTTTCTTTTTTGGTAATAATTTAGATAATAAAAAACTAATATAATAAGACAAATTCTATCAGCATTGGGTTGGGAATCAGGAGGAGAAGGAAGAAGGAAAGGGAAAGAGAGAGTCCTTCTTAGATCCATGGTGGAAACATGACCCACTACCCCTTGATTATTAGCACCCATGACAAGGTCTCTGGGATAGGGAAGCCCCAGCTAAGGGATCCTGCCTCAGTGAACAAGAATGCTCCAGGGCTGCACTGTGAGCCCCTAGGGCAGAGCCCTAGTGCCGGCTCTCTGATCGTCTTGACTTGGCTGCAGGTTGGTTGTGACTGAAAGGAGACCAGCATGAATTAACCAGGAGGGGAACATAAGGACGGAACTTTATTTCACTCAGTCACAGTGGGATAAAATGGCATTCTTCTCTATTTAAATTCTACCCCATCTTCTCGTCCTTCCACGCAGGGCTGCTGACAGAGGTTGTCGGGTCTATTGTGCCAACCGTGGAGATTCTGCCGGTAAATTGACCTCACCCTGAGGTGCTGGTTCTGCCCCTGCCTCTTGAGGTCGGCCCTTGTACTCGCAGGACCTTACGTGCCTCTGTAAGTATAGTAAAACTCTGTTAATCTGAGGTTATCATTCAAAGAGAGTAAGGTGAAGCCACTAATTGACAAGATGAGACTTTTTCCTGAGATCATTGGTACTTTATTTGCAAGTACAGATAATATTTGGAATGAAATAAAAACTCAGCGGCCCAAATGAATCCAATAAATTGAAGAAACAGTGACATGCATCCGCAGGTGAGTGTAGGTGTACAAAGCCCTATTTCCCTAGGCAAAAGCACAGCAGGGGTTGTGAAAGACATGCCTCCCTCACATTATCAGTAAATTAAAGATAATCATATTATTCTTTCCTGCAAAAGTCCATATACTTCAATGTTATAGCAAAAGAAAATGCAACTATAAAGGCTAGAAAGAATTTCTCATAAAATTTCTGAACAAAATTTGCATGATATTCCCTTATCAATTATTAAAAAAAGATTTCCTCAAGCAGGCCAGCCTTTGTATTACTTCTGCTTTCCATCCTTATCATTAAACTCAGAGCTATTGAACAGTAAGGGTTACTCACTCTAAAGCTGGCAACATACAAACAGAAAACTATTTGAAAGCCCTATTGCAAAGCGTAGTTAATGAGTAAACAGAAATTACTGACTTACAAGAAACACTCTCACCCAGAAAGAGAATTATCAGCATAGTTTTGTCACATGGGAGTAACTGTTTGAGATTACTAGCCCATTTTGGAAACAGAAAGTCAATTTATCTTCTCTGTCCTCCCTTTGGCCAATCTGTCTTTCTCTCTTGTTCCTCTTCGACCTCTGGAGGTTTTTATTATTTTTTTTCCTCCATTAAGAAGTTCAGCATTCAGTCTCTTAACTTCTCTTATTGCCACATATGGACCAGATGTTACAGTTTATTCAAAATGTCAAGAATCTTTGTATGAAAATTGATGATGTACATTTTAATGTACACATTCATTATCAGAAAAGCAACTGCAGTAGGCCACAGTATATTAGTTTGTCCGTTTTCTGTGCTAGTTAAGAAAACTTGGGAGGAAACCTCAGAAAAGAGTTAGAATTCTGCACACAGTTTTATGTCATCCATAGAGATTGATGTTGTTCCCATGGGGAGTCTCACCATTTATTTCTCACTAGGCTGTTCTGAATGTTCATGGTTTTTGTTGTATTATATGAGGATCTTTGGACAATGGGGACAGGGGTTGATGAGATGTTAAAGAAAAAACCCTGGCTGCCTAAATTAAGAAAGAGCATCAATGAGATCAAAATCATGAGACTCTTTCTTTTCCACAGTTGGATTCACTCCATTAACTGGCTTCCAGGGGCGACCAGGACATTTGAGGGAAGTTGTTTCTGGAAAATCCGAAATCAGTTTAAATGCAAGGTTATTTGGCTCTATCTGGATGTCAGGGATCCAGTCATCATCACTCTCTGTGGGAGGTGGTAGTGTATTTGGCATCACAGTTGCAATGAGATCTGAGTCCTGAAAGTCAGGAAAGGTAACGGCTACACCTGGCTGGGCTGGGGAAGGGAGTGTTGTCTCTTCTGTCTTCTCTTGCATCTGTGCAGAGGATGTAGTGCTATCTTCATAAGAACTTGCCAAATAGTGTGTCCCCCTATCATACTGCTTTCCATGGTTTTTTCCTTTGTTTTTATGTTTTCCGTGGCCATGACCATGCTTATATCCATGGCCAAGACCATGCTTATGTCCATGGTCAAGACCATAACCCCTATGGTGCCCATGACCTTGGTCACGCTCATGTTTATGGCTAAAGCCAAGGCCATGTAATTTTATTTGCTTTCCATGGTCCCAGCCATGCCCATGAGTGTGTCCTTGTTCTTTTCCTGAATCCCGCTCTTCATCTTGTACAGGTAACATGGCAGAGTGGGGTAGACTTACAGTTGTAGTTTCTTCAGTTTTCATCACTTGTACTGATCGGAAAGGTGAAAAACCCGGAGGCCTTTTCATGAATGAAGTCTAAACAGGAAATATTAAGATGAATGCATTACTGTGAAAACCACACTATCAAAGAAGAAAGAAGGGATGGGGGGCCTGACAATGTTATCTCAGTTTACGATGGGGAATGTCTTTGCCAGATTTTAAGTGCTATATACATTAATATTCCATAAAGGATGAAAATGAATAATTTTTTCCTCTTTTGATTGATTTAATAATTTAGAGATATTGATTCTTGTTCCTAATAATACTCTAAAATAGAGAGTTTTTAATCAGGAAAAACTGGATGGTTAACTACATAATCTCTAGGGTACTCTCTAAGCCTATGATTCTATAAGCCATGGTACATTATTTATTAATTGATACTATTTCTATTAGCACATTACTGCTTTTTATCCAAAAAGACCTTAACTGGTTTTAAGAATGGAATATATAAGCAGCATATATCCACAGTCACTCCATTGAATTGAAACACAGGATATATATGTTCACAAGCTTGAAACACAGCCTTTGTATAATGTTTGTATTAGACTATATACATACCTACATATGGCAAAAACCTAAATGCAGAACAAAGGGAGCAGAGGCAACTTGCATTGAAGCTATGGATTTGTGGGTCATTTCTACCTACACACTTACTACCTGTGAGAATGTGGTGGCTGGAGGCAGTGTTTGGTGATTCAAAGAGCGTGGTCTTTGAGGTCAAACAAGCCAGCGCCTACTAGTTCTCAGTATGATGGTGAACAGAGTAGGCTCTGATTTTACCTAGATTTGTATCTGAGCACCACTAGCTTCACTTTCCTTGTGTGTAAAATAGGAATGATAAAATCACCTGCCTCGTAGAGTTGTCAGGAGAAAAATATGTCTCAATGTCAAGTCCTCAGTACAGGGTCTAAGATGGAGGAAGCACTTGATAAAGTTATTATCCACTTTAGGACTTTAGCATCTTTGTAATTTTTAGTGTCTCAATCTTGAAAGTAGGGAAAGTACTACTTACCTCCCAGGGTTCTTCTAAGAAGTAAAAAAATGATGCGACCTAATGCTTCTCAAATTTACATATGGGTATGACTTTCCTGGGGACTGTGTTAAAATATAGCTTTTGATTCAGGAAATGTAGAGTGGGGTGTGCGACCTGCATTTTTCCCAAGCTCCTTGGATGTGCTTCCCTAAGAGAACCTGTGAACTCATGGGACACTGGCCGTGTTGGAGAAGTGATTAAGGGGACAGCTGCTCTCCCTTTCTAGCCATAAGAAGAGAGATCAGCACAGAAATGTGTGTTCTCCCCATTTAAAAAAGAGAATCCTCTCCAATTCATGTAAATAGTGGTTCATTTTCAATCTCCAAATATGATTTTCAGAAAAAGCATAGCTAACCCAAACCAACTGCAATTAGAATCATACCCGTGCAGGTGATTGACAGTTGACAGTAGGGTAAACTTTTTCCTCCCAAGGCACCACATAAACATCAGCATCACAGTTTAGACTTAGCTATCCATGAAAATTGAAGCCAAAAGAGAAAACAGTGTTATTCATGGGATACATATATAAGCATAAAATATCATATAGATTTCAAGGGAATCAATAAGACAGCTGCATTATACTCACACCATGTTTATTGATCTCACAACTCTTGGTCAGCTCTTCATTACTTCCCTTAGAACATGTGGTTTCCCTTGCTGTGAACACAATAGAATACTTTTTTCCAGCTACCACCTGGAAAGTGAATTAACACAAAATAGGAGCTTAATTAATGCTGTGTAATAAATCATATATTTTTATCATAAGGACTTTTAGGGGAGAATCTTGATATTTTATGTACTGAACAAATGAGAGTTACCCTCAAAAAGTACAAATATTTGATAACAAAACCTTGTATGCACATTAAAATATTTGGCAATTGGGCTTATTTCCTTTTTTAAATGGGAAAAGAAAACAATGCTATCATTTTTATTTTTCTATTTTCCTGAGTTTTATTGTTCAGCAACTGCAAGATTCACCAGAAATTCAAAGGCTCAAGTCATAATATGTAGAGTCTAGGACAAGTAAGAAGAAAAGTTAACTATTTCCTTTATACACACCTTTTTGTACTACCAAAGCTTGAATCAGAGAAAAGCCTCTTGATGAAAGTGAAAGAGGAGAGTGAAAAAGTTGGCTTAAAGCTCAACATTCAGAAAACGAAGATCATGGCATCTGGTCCCATCACTTCATGGAAAATAGATGGGGAAACAGTGGAAACAGTGTCAGACTTTATTTTTCTGGGCTCCCAAATCACTGCAGATGGTGATTGCAGCCATGAAATTTAAAGACACTTACTCCTTGGAAGGAAAGTTATGACCAACCTAGATAGCATATTGAAAAGCAGAGACATTACTTTGCCAACAAAGGTCCATCTAGTCAAGGCTATGGCTTTTCCAGTAGTCATGTATGGATGTGAAGCTGGACTGTGAAGAAAGCTGATGCTTTGAACTGTGGTGCTGGAGAAGACTCTTGAGAGTCCCTTGGACTGCAAGGAGATCCAACCAGTCCGTTCTAAAGGAGATCAGTTCTGGGTGTTCTTTGGAAGGAATGATGCTAAAGCTGAAACTCCAATACTCTGGTCACCTCATGGGAAGAGCTGACTCATTGAAAAAGACTCTGATGCTGGGAGGGGTTGGGGGCAGGAGGAGAAGAGGATGACAGAGGATGAGATGGCTGGATGGCATCACCAACTTGATGGATGTGAGTTTGAGAGAACTCCAGGAGTTGGTGATGGACAGGGAGTCCTGGCATGCTGCAATTCATGGGGTCGCAAAGAGTCAGACACGACTAAGCAACTGAACTGAACTGAACTGCTATAGAAATTATGTGGATTAAATTATGTGATTAGGAAAGTTCTTTGGATTTCTAGCTTGCTTCTCCGAGGGTTTTTTTCCTTTTTTTTTTTTAATATTAATAAACTATTTTAAGCTCTAACAAGTTTTAATCATTATAAATACTGCCTTCTGTAATATTTGTGGCCCAATTTTTTTTCTTTTTGGTCTAGAATACATGTACTTTATTTACTTCAAAAGTAAAAGTCATTGTGTGGTTTTTTTCCAATACACTGACTTCAACAAAATCACAAGCACAGTTTTTTTAAAAAAAGCTTACAGCCTTTACATACTTGAAAAATATACTTTATAAAATGTTTTAAAATTATATATATAAATTTAAAAGGTAGTTCACGTGGCTCAATTTTCAGGCTAAGTTATTCAGCATTTCATTCTAGGATTTAAATGTGAGTATGTGTAATATTATATAGTTATCAAAAAGAATATATTATACATACCTGTTTCCTGGAAGGTTGACCATTATTGAAAAAATAAAGTTACGGAGTGATAGTATAATTCCATAACATAAGTCTTCCCTTTTTCTTTGTGTTTTTTGAAAAGCATGGAGGAATTATAATGGGAGGAGGATGAGGAGAGCAGAGAACAGGAAGAGCTAAACTACTCCTCTACCTTTCCTGGCATCATTTTCTAGGTAAGCACAGTAAAATTTATAAGACAAATTTGATAACTTGTAAAACTCCAGACGTGTATAAGCTGGCCAGGGAAGTCCAAAAAGTGTTTTAGAGTGTATCCATTGGTGATCATGAATTTTGTTGCTTAGTTTGAGAGTATACTTTAATCCAGTTTTCTGACATTGTTGTTGTTATTTAGTCACTCAGTTGTGTCCAGTTCTATTGAAATCCCATAGACTGTAGCCCACGAGGCTCCTCTGTCCACAGGATTTCCCAGGCAAGAATATTGGGGTGGGTTACCATTTCCTTCTCCAGGGGATCTTCCTGACCCAGGGATTGAACCCCAGTCTCCTGCACTGCAGGTAGACTCTTACCTCTGAGCCACAGTTGATTAATATGATGTTGCCTAGGAAAGTTGACAATATATGACAAAAGTCACAGCTGTTGGCTCAATTCTATTCAGGGTCCAAAGGGGAGGAATAAAGTAGACCTGGTCATGGCAACCCACTCCAGTGTTCTTTCCTGGAGGACCCCAGGGATGGGGGAGCCTGGTGGGCTGCCGTCTATGGGGTTGCACAGAGTTGGACAGGACTGAAGCGACTTAGCAGCAGCAGTAATATCTTGTGTTCAAAATTGCATCTATTATTGCTGTTCTTATCAGAAGCCTTCCCTGCTTAAGTCTATCCTGTCCAAGTTTTGTTTTTAACGTATAGAATACTACTTAGTAATGTAAGTTCCGATGCCTAAAACATTTAAACTAAATAAGCTAGAAATGTATAAAAAACATTCATCAGTTCTTAGGATGATGAGGCTTTTCACAGGTGAAAAGTAGAGGAAAGAACCTAAAGGAAGGGGGAAAATGTCAAAATTTGACTAGACAAAAATGAAAACTGATTCTCTAATGTCACAGTGAATAAGGTAAAAAGGTAAACTGGAAAAAATATGATGTAGGGTCAGTATTCTTATACACAGAAAGCCCAACACTAAAGAAATGAACCAGGGACATAATCAACTCTTTTGGAGAAGTTAAAAAGATCATTACTATAAAGAGAAAATAGAAAGAGAAATTAAGGAAACAATTCCATTCACCATTGCAATGAAAATAACAAAATACTTAGGAATATATCTGCCTAAAGAAACTAAAGACCTATTTATAGAAAACTATAAAACACTGGTGAAAGAAATCAAAGAGGACACTAATAGATGGAGAAGTATACCATGGTCATGGATTGGAAGAATCAATATAGTGAAAATGAATATACTACCCAAAGCAATGTATAGATTCAATGCAATCCTTATCAAGCTACCAATGGTATTTTTCACAGAGCTAGAACAAATAATTTCACAATTTGTATGGAAATACAAAAAAACCTTGAATAGCCAAAGCAAGCTTGAGAAAGAAGAATGGAACTGGAGGAATCAAACTGCCTGACTTCAGGCTCTACTACAAAGCCACAGTCATCAAGACAGTATGGTACTGTCACAAAGACAGAAATATAGATCAATGGAACAAAATAGAAAGCCCAGAGATAAATCCAAACACATATGGACACCTTATCTTTGACAAAGGAGGCAAGAATATACAATGGATTAAAGACAATCTCTTTAACAAGTGGTGCTGGGAAAACTGGTCAACCACTTGTAAAAGAATGAAACTAGAACACTTTCTAACACCATACACAAAAATAAACTCAAAATGGATTAAAGATCTAAATGTAAGGCCAGAAACTATAAAACTCCTAGAGAAGAACATAGGCAAAACACTCTCCGACATACATCACAGCAGGATCCTCTATGACCGACCTCCCAGAATACTGGAAATAAAAGCAAAAATAAACAAATGGGACCTAATTAAACTTAAAAGCTTCTGCACAACAAAGGAAACTATAAGCAAGGTTAAAAGATAGCCTTCAGAATGGGAGAAAATAATAGCTAATGAAGCAAATGATAAACAACTAATCTCAAAAATATACAAACAACTCCTACAGCTCAATTCCAGAAAAACAATCAGAAAATGGGCCAAAGAACTAAATAGACATTTCTCCAAAGAAGACATACGGATGGCTAACAAACACAGGAAAAGATGCTCGACATCACTCATTATCAGAGAAATGCAAATCAAAACCACAATGAGGTACCATTTCATGCCAGTCAGAATGGCTGCGATCCAAAAGTCTACAAACAATAAATGCTGGAGAGGGTGTGGAGAAAAGGGAACCCTCTTACACTGTTGGTGGGAATGCAAACTAGTACAGCCACTTTGGAGAACAGTGTGGAGATTCCTTAAAAAACTGGAAATAGAACTGCCTTATGACCCAGCAATCCCACTGCTGGGCATACACATGGAGGAAACCAGAATTGAAAGAGACACATGTGCCCCAATGTTCATCACAGCACTGTTTATAATACCCAGGACATGGAAGCAACCTAGATGTCCATCAGCAGATGAATGGATAAGAAGGCTATGGTACATATACACAATGGAGTATTACTTAGCCATTAAAAAGAATACATTTGAATCAGTTCTAATGAGGTGGATGAAACTGGAGCCTATTATACAGAGTGAAGTAAGCCAGAAAGAAAAACACCAATACAGTGTACTAATGCATACATATGGAATTTAGAAAGATGGTAATGATAACCCTGTATGCGAGACAGCAAAAGAGACACAGATGTATAGAACAGTCTTTTGGACTCTGTGGGAGAAGGAGAGGGTGGGATAATTTGGGAGAATGGCATTGAAACATGTATAATATCATATATGAAATGAGTCACCAGTCCAGGTTCAATGCATGATACTGGATGCTTGGGGCTGGTACACTGAGACGACCCAGAGGGATGGTATGGGGAGGGAGGAGGGAGGGGGGTTCAGGATGGGGAACACATGTATACCTGTGGTGGATACATGTTGATGTATGGCAAAACCAATACAATATTGTAAAGTAATTAACCTCCAATTAAAATAAATAAATTTATATTAAAAAAAGATCATTACTCCTGAACAAGTTGACCTTCATTAATAACCAAGGATAAGCACATTTAAAAAACTATACAACATCATGTTTAACCTTGCATCTTGTCAAGGATAAAAAACAGAGATAACACCTGGTCAGGTGTGGGAAACATGGAATCTCAGTCACTGCTGGTAGTATTGAATAGGTCAAGTCAAGACCATCAGCCAGTGTCTTACATCCACATGGTGTGAATGTAAGTTGACATAATTGCAAATCATTTGATGATCTGTCAATTTGTATCATAAATCTTAGACATCTACATATTCCTTGACCTTTCTAGGACTTTTTGTCAAAGGAAAATTCCTGAATGTGCACCCATAGATCCTTGAAGTGTATTTATCTGAGCAGAGGCAGGGAAGAACATTGACAGCAGCCATGGGGATAGGGCAAAATGAATGGTATATGACATAAATCACAACCATTCACATGAGAAAACAAAGGATTTATGAAATGTTTGGTATCTGAAATATGAAACCAACCTGGAATGGACATGTACCCAAATAGGACTAAACATGCAAAGCCAAGGCAAGACTAAAATTGTAAAACAAATTAGCAATTTGGCAAATGGGTCGCTAAGAGACTGGCTATTGCAAATTCATTGTGGTAAGCTGATTTCCAATAAATCAGC
Organism: Redunca redunca; assembly: GCA_006410935.1. Taxonomy (NCBI): domain Eukaryota; kingdom Metazoa; phylum Chordata; class Mammalia; order Artiodactyla; family Bovidae; genus Redunca; species Redunca redunca. The sequence goes on along the minus strand of SJYQ01011194.1, from coordinate 126,213 downwards.
TGCTTCCACTAGGGCTGCAGTGAGTGACCAAATCACTCTCTTTAAATGCAAAAATAAGTAAAGAGTCACCTCTTAAAAGTAAATTTGAAATTCTCACAATATTCCAGATTAGTTTAGCAAGTAAAGGGATGTAGCTTATTCTATTGTGGATTTCCTTGGACCCTTAGCATAAACACATCCATTCTAGTATGTTGACTAATTTACAGAAAGAACTGGGACTACCAAGAGGACTAGATATACACACTTGAGAATGAGTGGTTCTCTCCTGACAGCAACTCTTTGACATGCATTATGTGGTGGAGTACTGGACTGTTCCTGCATCAGTAAGAATAAGGGAATTTTACAGAAAAACAGAGTGAGAAGAAAAGCTGACAAAGACAAGAGCAGCATGAATTGGTACTCCTTTTCAAGTAAGCCTAACATGGGTTATGTGCTAGTGAAATCAGGGAGAGGATATGGCATCCAGAAATAAGTGTCTGAGTAGGAGAGAAATCATAGTGTAGTTTTGATTTATTTTAATATGGTTCAGGTCTTCCTCCCCCCACCCCCAGCATATAAAACTAATACAGGAAATAAGGAAGATTACAATAAACAGCCCACTGTCCCACTGTGACTAAAAGCTATGAATAATCTGAGACATTTCTATTCAGTACTTTTTTCTGTACTTTTTAATAAATGATTGAGAACCGAATGTTTATTCAATTTTATGGCCTCTTTTTGCATAGTATAACACAAGCATTTTCTACATCAAGAACTCCTCACAAAGATGGTTGAAAATTGCTGCTTTATACTCCATTGTAAGGATATGCTAGATACAATTTGATCATTTCTCTATTATTGATCATTTTGAGAGTTTACCATTTTATTTTTTGCTTTTATAGTTAAAGCTGCAATGAATATTATTGTATTTAAAGACTTTTCTATTTTATATTTCTAGAAATTCAATTACTGAGCCAGAATTATGAACTTTTAAAGTGAGATTTTCTTTGTAGACTATAATAGTCATATTTTGTGTGTGTTAACCGCTTAGTCATGTCTGACTTTTTGCCACCCCATGGACTGTAGCCCACCAGGCTCCTCTGTCCATGGAATTCTCCAGGCAAGAATACTAGAGTGGGTTGCCGTTCCCTTCTCCAGGGGACTTTCCCAACCCAGGGATTGAACCTAGGTCTCCAGCATTGCAGGCAGATTCTTTATCTTCTCAGCCATCAGGGAAGCCTATAAAAATCATGTTTGTTTGCTATAGTAGTTTTATCCCTTTGGTCATGTTGCACAGCTTGTGGGATCTTAGTTCCCTGACCAGGGTTTGAACCATGCCCTCAGTAGTGACAGTGTGAAGTCCTAACCACTAGACTGCCAGGGAATCCCCAGTTTGGCTCCTTTTCAATGACTTTTCTTTAGCTTGTATTTAGGAAAGCCAGTTCTGAGGTTCCATAATAGGAATCTGTCCATAAATACATCGGGCAAAATGGCAACCCACTCCAGTGTTCTTGCCTGGAGAATCCCAGGGATGGTGGAGCCAGGTGGGCTGCCATCTATGGGGTCGCACAGAGTCAGACACGACTTCAGCGACTTAGCAGCAGCAGCAGCAGCAGCATATGCTATTGGTGTTTGAAGGTATTTGGGCTTTTCTGATCCAGCCACAAAGGTTTCATGAGTCTGAATAACTGCCCAGGGTCACCCAGAATGTGAGTGGCAGATGCTGTTGCAGAGCTAGGCCCTCTGACCTCCAAACAAGGATACTCCTTCAACTCTACTGACAGGCATGGAAGGAGAGATGAATTCCTAGGAGGTACAATTGTAGAGGAGCTGGAGATGAGCATGCAAAGAAAGTTTGGGCAATGACTGGCTGATATGGCTGAGCCCAAGGCACTGAGTGATGTTATAACGAGAGATGGATCTACAGAGGCAGAGGATAAGTCTTGTTTTTCCTAGCTCTCAATTTTCTTAATTATACAAGTTGCTAGTACTTATATGGCACTTTAGATTTTGAGAAGTGATTGACATATGTTATTTTTTTGACCCCTCCTATAGTCCTTTATGGGCTTCCCTTGTAGCTCAGTCAGTAAAGAATCTGCCTGCAGTGCAGGAGACCCGGGTTCAATCCCTGGGTTGGGAAGATCCCCTGGAGAAAGAAATGGCAACCCACTCCAATATCCTTGCCTGGAAAATCTCATGGACAGAGGAGCCTGGAGGGCTGCAGTCCCTGGTGTCGCAAAGAGTCAGGCACGACTGAGCAACTAACACTTACTATAGTCCTTTATGGCTAGAAAACGGAGACAGTACTTTAAATGACTTGTCCAAGATCACGCATCAAGCATGCTGTGAAGTTGGGACTTGAAATTCAAGTCTACCAAATCCCATTTGTGAAGTATACTGTTTCTCAATCCAGAGCCAAGATCACTGGCAACATTAGTAAACAATTTGCAATAGACGATCACTATAATTTACAGACCTGTACTGTTGCTTTTTTCACAGTGTCAATCTTGAAATAGAAGGTTCCATTATTCTCTGCATTAAGCTTTGCAATGGAATGGTTCAGAGGCTCCTCCAGTTCTGGGCTGTCAACAGGTACAGGTCTGGGGCAGCCGACACAAATTCTGGTGGGTGGTTGTACAAAATCCTCCCCTGAAAGAGGCAGATTTCATGTCAGTGTGTGCCCCGAAGTAGCAATCTAGCCTAGTACCTTTTCCACATGTGCTCCAGCATCCACTGACAGAGGGCCACGTGGCAGCCCAAGACCCAGCCACGGAGGCTGTCTGTCAGACCTCCAGCTGACTGTCTCTCCTCTTTTCCTCTTCCAAAGGCCAAGTGTGTTTAGGGAAACTTTCAGTCAGAAGGTGACTCAATCAATATGCTGCCCTTTTCTAAAGTTTTTGCATTTTTGATGGGAACTGTAAAAAGCAATGCTTAACATAAAGGAATGATTTTCTAGTGGGAAAATTTTAAATCCTATGATTCTGGTGAGCAGGAAACTTCAGTAATGCTTCATATTGTGCAATGTACACAACTATCTTCCAAGTATGAGAAAAGCCAACCCTTAGTATAAGAATATTCAAGATGAGTCCAGATGTTCAAGCTGGATTTAGAAAAGACAGAGGAACCAGAGATCAAATTGCCAGCATCCATTGGATCATCAAAAAAGCAAGAGAGTTCCAGAAAAACACCCATTTCTGCTGTATTGACTATGTCAAAGCCTTTGACTGTGGAAGATTCACAGTCACAACCAACTGTGGAAGATTCTTCAAGAGGTGGGAATACCAAACCACTTGACCTGCCTCTTGAGAAATCTGTGTGCAGGTCAAGCCATGAACAGTTAGAAATGGACATGGAACAATAGACTGGTTCCAAATCAGGAAAGGAGTATGTCAAGGCTGTATGTTGTCAGCCTGCTTATTTAACTTATATGCAGAGTACATCATAGAAATGCTGGGCTGGATGAAACACAAGCTGGAATCAACATCGCCGGGAAAAATATCAATAACCTCAGATATGCACATAACACCACCCTTATGGCAGAAAGCGAAGAAGAACTAAAGAACCTCTTGATGAAAGTGAAAGAGGAGAGTGAAAAAGTTGGCTTAAACCTCAACATTCAGAAAACTAAGATCATGGCATCTGGTCCCTTCACTTAATGGGAAATAGATGGAGAAGGCAATGGCAACCCACTCCAGTACTCTTGCCTGGAAAATCCCATGGACTGGGGAGCCTGGTGGGCTACTGTCTATGGGATCACACAGAGTCAGACATGACTGAAGTGACTTAGCAGCAGTAGCAGCAGATGGGGAAACAGTGGAAACAGTGACTGACTTTATTTTGGGGGGCTCCAAAATCACTGCAGATGGTGACAGCAGCCAATTAAAAGGCATTTACTCCTTGGAAGAAAAGTTATGGCCAACTTAAACAACATATTAAAAAGCAGAGACATTACTTTGCCAACAAAGGTTCATCTAGTCAATGCTATGGTTTTTCCAGTAGTCATGTATGGATGTGAGAGTTGGACTATAAAGAAACCTGAGCGCCAAAGAATTGATGTTTTTGAACTGTGGTATTGGAGAAGACTCTTGAGAGTCTCTTGGACTGCATGGAGATCCAACCAGTCCATCCTAAAGGAAATCAGTCCTGAATATTCATTAGAAGAACTGATGCTGAAGCTGAAACTCCAATACTTTGGCTACCAGATGCGAAGAACTGACTCATTTGAAAAGACCCTGATGCTAGGAAAGATTGAGGGTGTGAGGAGAAGGGGATGACAGAGGATGAGATGGTTGGATGGCATCACTGACGCTACGGACATGAATTTGAGTAAGCTCTGGGAGTTGGTGATGGACAGGGGAGCCTGGTGTGCTGCAGTCCATGTGGTCGCAGAGCATCTGACACGACTGAGCTGACTGGTATACGAAATGCTAACTTGACCTTAAATGGGCACTATCACCCTTTCCCCATATTATAACATGCAAAGGAAAAAAACCTATAATAGAAAGGATCTTATTCTGAGTAGTTAAAAATAGATACAGCTTCCCCAGTTCACAATATCTGATGCAGAGACAGCTGGTATACAAGAAAGACCCGCTGATGTAATCGAAGGGCAGCTTTGCCCAGAAAACATAAATTTTTCCTTCTGTCACTGTGTTCTCTTTGGCCACTTGCTGAGCAGTCTCAGGTGCACTTGCTGTAGCACAGCAGGGCAGGGATGGGACCCAGTGTTCCTAGTAAGGTCTGTGGGTCATGTAGACCTTATCATGGGAACCAAAGCACAATAGCTATGGAAAGACCTAGCCAGTTGTCTGGGGCCAGCACGAATACCAAGACGTATTATCCCTTACCTGGATAAAGGTCACATTTCTGCAAGAAGGAAGCAATTCTTAGCTGGAGATCCACATGAGCTTTATCTGAACATTCACCAATATCCTGTTTTTTAAAAAGCATATAAGAGCATAAATTAAAAATGTTTTTGAGAATCTTTAAATGACTAGTAAAATTAAAAGTAAGATGTTGACTCTGCAAATTATTGTACAGAGAAAAAGCAAAACATAGTCTATATGCAAAAGACAAAAAACAGAAACAATGAAAAAGTAGCACCACCACCAACAAATACACACACACACACACACACACAGAGACATGAAATAAGATGACAAGAATATCTAATGTAGAAATAGTAGCTTTACAAGTGAGTGGGTAACATTTTCTTTTAGCGAGACAAAGACTTTCAGATTAAGTTAAAACCAAAGTCAAGGTACTCCATCTTCAAGAATAATAGCATATAATAAAAAACATAATGAAAGATTAAACATAATGGCAAGGGACTTTCCGTGGTGGTCTAGTAGTTAAGTCCCCATGCTTCCACTCCAGAAGGCGTGGGTTTGATTCCTGGTTGGGGAACTAAGATCCTACAGGCTGAGTAGCACAACCAAAAAATTAAAAAATTCAAAAAAATTTAATAGAGTAAAATAAACATAAAGGACAAGCAAAGCCATATGAAGCAAGGGTTAAGCTACTCAGTCATGTCTGCCTCTTTGTGATCCCATGGACCGTAGCCTGCCAGACTCCTCTGTCCATGGGATTCTCCAGGCAAGAATACTGGAGTAGGTTGCCATTTCCTCCTCCAGGGGATATTCCTGACCCAGGGACAGAATCTGTGTCTCTTGTGTCTCCTGCATTGGCAAGCAGATTCTTTACCAACTGCATCATCTGACCCCAGACCAATTAAATCAGAAGGTCTGGGGGAATGGTTTGGGAATAGGTGTTTTTCAAAGCTAGGGTAGTGATTCTAAGGTGTAACATGACTGAGAACTACTTACGAAACTCCTTAAATCTTTGCTTTTCAAATTTTAATGTGCAGATGAATTGCCTGAGAATCTTGTTACTGGTAATATGCAGATTCTCATTCAGTAGATGTAGATGGACTTGAGATTCTACTTTTCTAAGAAGCTCCCTGGTGTTGCTGATGCTGCTGGTCTATGGACCACACTTTGAATATCAAGGCCTTAAATCTTACCAATTGTGGGCAAAATAATTCATTTGCATTTTATGTTCTTTAATTACTGTAATAACTGTGAGATAGATACTATTATTCTCCACGATTTTACAGATGAAGAAATGAAGGCTTAGGAAAATTATACCAAAATCTGACTGGCTTTGTTACCTCAACCAGCCTTTGCATTTCTATGTTGCAAAGTGAAAACTTAACTGGGGCTTTTATAAACAGATGGAGCAAGATTAAAGCTAGATAACATTTAGGCCTATATAACCTCAATTTGAAAAAACCATTGGTGGCTCAGAGGTTAAAGTGTCACCTCCAGTGCGGGAGATCTGGGTTCGATCCCTGGGTCAGGAAGATCCCCTGGAGAAGGAAATGGCAATCCACTCCAATATTCTTGCCTGGAGAATCCCATGGATGGAGAAGCCTAGTAGGTTACAGTCCACGGGGTCACAAAGAGTCGGACATGACTAAGCGACTTCACCTCACCTCACTCACCTCAACCTCAATTTGAAGCTAAGCATAAAAAACAGAAGATGTTATAGATGCTTAAAAGGCCAGATTCAATTTAAACTGACAAAGTTACACAGTGACTAGAACCTATGATTTTAGAGGGTTTCTCTCTCTCTCTTTTTTTTTAACTATTTTAAAAAATTCTGGTAAAATATATATACAATTTGCCATCTTAACCATTTAAAAAACAATTTATTTATTTTGGGCTGTACTTGGCCTTTGCTGCTGTGCGGGCTCTTCTCTAGTTGCGGCAAGTGGGGCTACTCTCTGGTTGCTATCTGGGCTTCTCACTGCAGTGGCTTCTTTCATTGCAGAGTACAGGCTTTAGGGTGCTTGGGCTTCAATGGTTGCAACTCCTGGGCTCTAGAGCACAGGCTCAGTATTTGGGGCGCACCAGCCTAGCTGCTCTGCAACTTGTGGGGTATTCCCTGGTCAGGGATTGAACCCACGTCTCCTGCATTAGCAGGAAGATGGCTTTACCACTGAGCTACCAGGGAAGCTCCTTAAACATTTTTAAGTGTATAATTCAGGGACATTTTACAGGGTTGTGCAACCATCCCTACTATCTATTTCTAATACTCCTCATCACCTAGAATGACTAGGCGAACAGACTTGCAGCCACCTCTTGCTTAAAGCACAGCCTTCTGCTAAAGTGCATATACCCCTGGGAAGGACGTCATGCCTGATCATCTCAATATGCATTAACTCCTGCTACCTTGAGATGCTCTCTTTTAACATAATTTTGGTTCTGTAATAAGATATCATCTTAGAAAGGGTCACTAAGGGAGAGAGACTCAGGATGTATTTATTAAAGAGAAAAGTAGGGGAGGGAGGGTGAGAAAACAAGCAGAGACAGTTGGAAGTATTGTCCTGGGTAGAGTTCAGAAGCCTTGTCAGGCTGTTGAGCACACAGAAGGAAAAGGAGATAGGAAAGCATGAAGACAAACTTGACTGTGGCTTCTTTTGTCTCAGGCTATTGCTAGTCCCTGGGTATATCTGTAGATGCTTATTGCCAGATGTGTAGACTCTGACCCCTGGGTAAGCAGCTTGACAGGTGACTTGAGTTTCAGATTCTCAATGGGACATGAAATGGAACTGTTGAATGTCATCTAAAATTTTAGTGACTGAGTCTTCTGTGCAGCTGAGTTCCCACACCTGTAAATACTGGACACAAAAGGCTAAGAACTTTATAATTAGATTTTTTGCCTACTTACACCATTTGAAAGGGACTTGCAGTCTGGAGTTAAGAATAGAAATTTCTCCTTGGAACAATTAGTTTGTGCAATTGAGTAAGTAATTTCATAGTTCCATCCAGCCACCACCTGAAACAATTTTGGATTGAACATTTAAAGGTCAGTTTAAACATTAGTCACAGTGTTAGAAGGAGCTTAGAATAATATCTGGCATTTGGTAAGTGCTCAAAAATACAAACTATTATTATTACTAGGCAAAAGTCATTACCAAATTAATATTGAGCACTTTATGATGCTCACATCCTTCAACACAATGCACACGTACACACATACAGCTACACATCTGAAAATGAAAAGCAATTTATAGATAGAGTTACTGTATTTTCTTAAGCAAGACCCAGCAATATTTCTTCTGTGGGCAGCAGGAAAAAAATGATCTGTTAAATTTTGTAAAATATTAATAATGCTTTTCTAGATGGATAAAGAAAACTCGGGAGCTGGAGTGGCTTTAACCAGTAGGTCCTTAGGCTCCCAGACGTCTGGGCAGTAAGATTTTTCCTGCTTTATCTGAGGTGGGTCCCACCCTGGTAGCTAGATATGAACAGAACCAAGAAGAGCTTGCATCTTGCATGAAGGTAAGCTCCAGAAGGCCAGCTAAAGGTCAGTTAAAAGCAAGGAATGCTACTGACCAAAGTGAGTCCTCCATAATTAGAGGCTGAAATTCAAGGGGCCCAGTCAACTGTCAGTAAAGGCTTCAATGGAAAAACCAGATTTATTAACACAAGTATTTGCTCTTTTCTCTGATAAAACAGAGACTGAATTTAGAGGGTACCCAGCAACTGTGCCAACCTTCTTAGGTACATTTTAATATTGGGGGGTCATGTTTGCCTCATGATAGCTAGGTGATGATAGAATCTTCTTAAACTCCTAAGGCCAGAATGACATTTTTTTTCACCAAAAACTTTTCCATTTCACAGCACAAGCAGAGCTGACCACCCATTCATTAAAAACAAATCTCCCAGGAAGGAAGTCTGATTAGCCTCCTTTCCCCTCTTTACACACTGCAGCATCCAAATCACTGTGCCTATGGAGAAAGCCTTTGTCTCCCCGAGCTGGTCATATGAGAACACGGAAGAGTTCCTCACCGCCACCTGGGGAATCATGTTGTCCTCTGGCCAAAGATTTATTTTAGGTAAAGAAATTCTAAACCTCAAAGGTCAATACTATGGCAAGAGAAAAATTAAAGAACAGACCTGTCTTTGGGCTCTTTTTACTTCTTTCAGAGCAAAGAGGTGGGGATGATCGGTGTTGTTGTTAAAATGTTGCATGGCATGTCTCAGGACAGGCTCCAAGTCGGGGCTCGTGGTAGATATGGGATGCACACAGCCAAGGCAGTCATACTGGGCTGTCACCACAGGACCCTCAGCTTGACAAACAGTAAGCAAAAGGGCAGCGTTAAGGAGCGAAACCCATATTCACATACATTGCCCTGAATAAGTCAGATAATTCATCAATAAAAAGCCTTGATAACAAACTTTCCAGTAAATCCTAGTAAGCACTAGAAAAGGGAACACAAGACTGCTTTTGAGTTAGAGGGAAGGCCAACCATTCGCTTAGGAACATCTTGTATGCATTCCGTTGTGCATGGTTATTTAAAATTTATTTTAAAGTCACTTAAAATTACAGGAGGGATACATGAATCTACCCTCATAAAAATCAAAACATTACAGATGTATTTTAATTTACTTTTCAGTGTTAATGAAAGCCATTTGAAGCTGGACTCGGGGTGTATTACATTCTGTATCCTTTCTACAGAACAAACATGTATTTCAGTCCTGCTATAACATGTCCTGTGCTGAGCCTGGCTGTGTGGATACGTAAATTCATTAGTAATGTTCACTGCCATGAAGGAGTTGGACAAAGTCAAGGGGGAGAGAGAGAACTGGAGGTGGATGATTTCAATATAATTCAGCAAGAACTTGGAAAGGCAGGAGCCCAGAGTAAGCGCAAGACTTTTCTGAGGAAAAGAGGCTGAGCTAAGAAGGGTGAAGAGCAATCAAGGTAAACCTCTCAACCCGAGGTGTGAGGCCTGAGGAGAAGGGACAAGTGGGTCTGGATGAAGCAGGATGAGGCAGGGACAGAGGTGTGGGACAAGGGGTGCACACAGTTATCAGTTTATAGCAAGAGACAGGGAGGGGTGATTTGAGGTCTGAGCAGTCGGCAGGGAAGCAGGGGCTGGTAGCTCAGCTGGTAAAGAATCCTCCTGCAGTGCAGGAGAGAGACCTCGCTTCGATTCCTGGGTCGGGAAGATTCCCCAGGAGATGGGATAGGCTTTCCACTCCAGTATTCTTGGGCTTCCCTAGCGGCTCGTGGCTCAGACGATAAAGAATCCGCCTGCAATGCTGGAGACCTGGGTTCCACAAAGAGCTGGACACGACTGAGCTCAGAACTCAGCCGTCAGTAGAGAGGCCTCTGGTGCGCAGCCTAAGCAGTGCTCTGTAGGCCCGGATTCCTATCACCCTGGGTCACCCGCTCCTTTGACGACCCTGATGTAAGCTATGGCGCCCTCTCCTGGAAGAGGCACATATTCACAACTTTCTCCACTCAGCTGGGGGCCTTCCTAGACCTTCTGAAGTGAATTAAGAATGGAATGCAAGCCCTTAGGGCTTCCCTGATGGCTCAGTATTCTTGCCTGGAGAATTCCGTGGACAGAGGAGCCTGGTGGGCTACAGTCCATGGGGTCGCAAAGAGCTGGACACAACTGAGCGACTTAGGACACTTTTCCTGTAAGAATGGGAAGCCACTGAATGGGTTTTGATAAAACAATGTAAAATATGTTTTAAAGGAGAGAGTTTGTATTAGATTACTAGTGTTCATAACAGACAGCCTTCACCTCCTGATCGGTGACAGCACATGTGGCAAAAAGGGGAAGTAATGGAGTCCTGGGTCCCTTGACCCTGGGGCTCTCACTATCCAAGGGTGTAAGATCCCTCAGTCAGCAGCTCAACACAAACCCCTTTGCAGCTGTGTGTCAGCTTTCTTTCGATAAACGTATCAGGAAAAGACTTACTGGGAATTATTCATAGCTTTACCCCCTCCTACTGAAATTGGAGAAAACAGGGAAAACCGCTACACCATTCAGGTAAGACCTCAGTCAAATCCCTTATGATTATACAGTGGAAGTGAGAAATAGATTTAAGGGACTAGATCTGATAGATAGAGTTCCTGATGAACTATGGAATGAGGTTCGTGACATTGTACAGGAGACAGGGATCAAGACCAACCCCATGGAAAAGAAATGCAAAAAAGCAAAATGGCTGTCTGGGGAGGCCTTACAAATAGCTGGGAAAAGAAGAGAAGCGAAAAGCAAAGGAGAAAAGGAAAGATATAAGCATCTGAATGCAGAGTTCCAAAGAATAGCAAGAAGAGATAAGAGAGCCTTCTTCAGTGAACAATGCAAAGAAATAGAAGAAATCAACAGAATGGGAAAGACTAGAGATCTCTTCAAGAAAATTAGAGACACCAAGGGAACAATTCATGCAAAGATGGGCTCGATAAAGGACAGAAATGATACGGACCTAACAGAAGCAGAAGATATTAAGAAGAGGTGGTAAGAATACACAGAAGAACTGTACAAAAAGGATCTTCATGACCCAGATAATCACGATGGCATGATGACTCACCTAGAGCCAGACATCCTGGAATGTGAAGTCAAGTGGGCCTTAGAAAGCATCACTACGAACAAAGCTAGTGGAGGTGATGGAATTCCAGTAGAGCTATTTCAAATCCTGAAAGATGATGCTGTGAAAGTGCTGCACTCAATATGCCAGCAAATTTGGAAAACTCAGCAGTAGCCACAGGACTGGAAAAGGTCAGTTTTCATTCCAATCCCAAAGAAAGGCAATGCCAAAGAATGCTCAAACTACCACACAACTGCACTCATCTCACACGCTAGTAAAGTAATGCTCAAAGTTCTCCANATGCAGATGACACCACCCTTATGGCAGAAAGGGAAGAGGAAATAAGGCTCTTGATGAAAGTGAAAGAGGAGAGTGAAAAAATTGGCTTAAAGCTCAACATTCAGAAAATGAAGATCATGGCATCTGGTCCCATCACTCCATGGGAAATAGATGGGGAAACAGTGGAAACAGTTTCAGACTTTTTGCGGGGGGAGCTCCAAAATCACCGCAGATGGTGATCACAGCCATGAAATTAAAAGACGCTTACTCCTTGGAAGAAAAGTTATGACCAACCTAGATAGCATATTCAAAAGCAGAGACATTACTCTGCCGACTAAGGTCCATCTAGTCAAGGCTATGGTTTTTCCAATAGTCCTGTATGGATGTGAGAGTTGGACTGTGAAGAAGGCTGAGCGCTGAAGAATTGATGCTTTTGAACTGTGGTGTTGGAGGAGACTCTTGAGAGTCCCTTGGACTGCAAAGAGAGCCAACCCGTCCATTCTGGAGGATATCAGCCCTGGGATTTCTTTGGAAGGAATGATGCTGAAGCTGAAACTCCAGTACTTTGGCCACCTCATGCGAAGAGTTGACTCATTGGAAAAGACTTTGATGATGGGAGGGATTGGGGCCAGGAAGAGAAGGGGATGACAGAGGATGAGATGGCTGGATGGCATCACTGACTCAATGGACGTGAGTCTGAGTGAACTCCGGGAGATGGTGATAGACACGGAGGCCTGGCGTGCTGCAATTCATGGGGCTGCAAAGAGTCGGACACAACTGAGCGACTGAACTGAACTGACTTCCTTGTAGAAGTTAGATTGAATCAGGGTAATAGGCAAAGTTAAAAAGCCCAAGGGGATTACATGAGAAAGATGAGAGAAATTACTGATGTGAAAACAAACAAAAAAAGATGAACACAGGAGATAAAAGGAGCAGATGGAGAAAAGCCCAGAGGCTGGTTTGCCTGACCTCAAGGGCAGCTCCCAACTAGGGTAGGGGAAGAGATGGAGCAAACTTCTGAGGGTGAGAAGAGCAGGGAAAGATGCAAACTCAGTTTTTCTGGGTAGAATGATTTTCTACCCTGCCCCAATTTCTAGAGAGACTTTTAAATTAAAATAAAGATTTAAAATTTTGAAATTCCAAATCATATCTGGCCAAAAAGGTTTCATATAAAGGACTATGGACCTAGCAATAATTTCTGAAGGTGTGGCAGAGAGTATTTTCTTTCATGGTACATATGTGCTGTGCTCTGGATAATGTTAAAATCTGCTTACAATATAGAGTTCTTAAGCTGAATAATAAAAAGCTATTCTCATCAGAAAATTTTAATGACTTGTGATTTCTGTTTTGGACTATCTTTCTTTGAATGCAACTTCTTGCAAGAATGGGAACTCAAGGGATGTAGTTTTGGGGGGTATGCTATGGATGATTAAGGCTGAAATAGAAGAGTCACCACGACGGTGAGGTTCACCAGGGTGGCTGAAGATGCTGTTCTGGAGCTCGCTTGTAAGCAAAGGCCAGTTCCAGGACATCTTTTGTGACTAACATCACCTAGGTGTGTCCATCCTTCTGTACCTGGCACCTCTGCTACAAGAGGGAAGGAGCTAACAGTGGTTATCTGTTGATAAGCTGCTCCATACTTAGAATCTAAAGGAATTTCATTTATGAAGGGTCTATTCCAAACACTCTGCTAATTACTAGCTGTGGGATCTTGGGCAAGATACTTGCCTGCTGTAGGTCTTAGTTTCTTCATTTGTGAACTGGGATATTACTATTCGACTCATTGAGTTGTTGTGAGGATTAGATAAGTTACTGCATATGAAGTGGTTAGAACTGTGACTGGTAATAAGCTCTCAATAAATGTTAATTGTTACTACTTTTATCTTGACTTCATTAATACATTATGATTACATCTTCAGATGTATCATCTAGCTTCATCCGAAAGAATGGTACAAAGTGGAAATTATTGTTATCTCCTTTCACAGGTAAGGAAAAACAAAGAAAGTGAGAGCTTTGAAAGATTCTAGGCCAGATCTGACTCAAAACCTGTGCTTTTCTCATGCTAGGGACGCTACCTACAGTTGAGGCCAGTTCTGTCTTCTCATTCTTTCGTACACATCTAATACAACGCAGCTCCTGAGGAAGAGAATACAGATAACACCAAGGGGATGATTGGCATGAGCCTGGGCACACCTCAGGAGTCTGCCGCTCCACCCCTCCAGCGCCCCCACAAGGCTGCAAATGGTATTGCCACTGCCGCCCTCAGGTAAAGGGGTTTTGGCACCATAGGAAAAGGTTCATTTCCCCCCAGGGCAGCTGCAGCAAACACATCAGCTACCTGGAGTGATCAGGCAGGTCTGGGTAGCCACGGAGAACTTCATATTCCCTCTCTTGGCCACGGTCGCTGTGCACTCTCCTGTGGCCTAGGGGGGAAAAAAAGATTGAAAAAAAAAAAAAGAAGATTTATCTTAGTCTTTCAGATGAAATCCACTTAGTACTATTGCTAAATATGGCTTTCCTTTTTAAAATCTTGTCAAGACTTTTTTTTTTCCTAAGCAGAGTTTTGAGACACAAGGATAAGTATTTTTCAGCCAAATCATTATTTTTTAAAAGTCACCAATATTCATGAGATAGAGGAAAGCCATTCTAAATGATGAGATTTTTAAGGTATGAATCTTTGTTTTGAGCTCTGGAGATATTTCCTTTCCATCAAGATGCACACATGGCTGTGAATCAGCCTGCTAAACTCTCCTCTTGATTAACCTCTCAATTTCAGTGTTCAGACTGCATCCAGGAAGCCAGGGTTTTGACACTGAAGAAATGGCTCCCTGGATTATGAGGAGACTGGCTTAGTTCCTGGCAGGCAGCATCACAATCTCCCTCAATTATTATGGCCAAACCAGCAGCTGTGCTGTGCCAGGGCAGGGTAGGCATTAGGTTATGACCCCTTGTTATTAAAACAAAGCCGTTTGCATAATGTGTCTCATTTTTTCCTTCAACAAGATCATGAAGTCAATTTGATCGCCCCTTGCAAGGGAGCACACTGGTTCCAGCTGGTGGAAGGTAGAGCAGGATTTGTACTCAGGACTGTTCAGTTGAAGCAGCCACACTCTCTACTCTCCAGCCCCAGATCTCAGCCAAGTATTGATCTGTTGCCTCTCTGGGGCCTGGCCCACATATCCCTGTTGGTCATTAGAGTCCCCTTCCTGTGGGATGGCTTTCTCCATGTTTAACTGAGGGCCTCTCTACGCCCCTTCTACCTATGTGAGAATACAGACATCAAGCATTTGACTGTTCTACACAATTGAGGGTGTATGTGCATCCTATAAAAGCAGCCAGCAATATTAATCATCTCCAGCACTGTGGACAAGTCTAGCACACTTGGCAGAGAAAAATGGAGCCTCAGGAACAGTCAACACACTCACAGCTTGTGCAGAGTCCTTGTAGTCACAGTCCTGCCAAGTTTTGTCACTTTGAAAAGGACAGTCGCCCTCCTTGATTTGGTACTTCAAGGAATAAAATATGTCAGGATTATCCTGAAAAACAGCAACCATAAATAGGTAGGTCTCATCTAACTGACGCAATAGCACATCATTTGAGATCTGGTACAGTTATGAATATTTGACCTCTATTTGATTCAATTAAGGCAAAAACATTTATTAAAATATTGAAAAAATATTGAAAGTTTATATATATTTGCTCAGAAGAAATTCATAATATACTATTTACAAATATACATATTTTTAAGTTACAAAGTAGATCCAAAGTATTAGCCTATTTTTGTAGAAACCAATTTATTCATAAATATATGATTTTTAAAAGTCTGGAAAACTATGCAATGAAACTTAAAATATGTGTCTTTTAGTGGTGGGAGTAGAGTTCTCTTTCGGTTTTCTCTTTAAACAAACACTCCTGAATTATCTATCTTTTAAAATTAACATCTATCATTTCTACAGTTAGAAAACAAACCATACACCTTTTTAAACTTTCCAAAAAAAGTAGCAGTTATCTGCATGGTGAGATTAATTATGAGTAATTCTAGTATTTTGTTTGCATTGTTTTTCTCTTTAGTCTAGCATGTCACGAAATAATAAATAAACCTTTTAAAGTTTAAAGGTGCTGAGTTAGATGAGCTTCCAGATGCAAAGTCTGGGACCTCAGAGAGGATGTTGCCCAGCTTTTCAGTTGGTAGGTGAGAGTAGGGAGGCCCCAGGTGGATGGCATATGGCTTAGGCATTCCTTGGAAAGGCAGAGCCAGCCTGGGATTGCAGGTCTCTTGACTCACTGGAAAGTGCTCTCTCCACAGTATTTGCATCGACAAAACAGACTCTGAAGTTCCTTCCAGGTTTCAGATTTTAATAAAACCTATGTGATCATGGTATAGGCAGTGTCCACATGACAAAGTAAAGATGAATAGTGATTCTATGGATGTCTTAGAATAAACTAGAATAAACCACATTTGCCATGGATATCAACTAATAAAGACAACACCAATAAACTGTTGCTAGAGAACCCTAGGACTCACATGTGTGCACAAGTCTGTGAAACAGAAAGACTGGATTTTCAGAGAACAACAACAAAAAACCTCTATCCACTGGACTTTTTCCTTTTTCTTCATTATATCAAATAGCCGTTTGTGTTTTTTTTTTGTTTTTTCTCCACCAAAGTAATCGATTGCTTAGCTATCACAGAAACACAGTGTTTTATAGTGAAATTCATTTAAATAAACTATTGAAAGATTTGTATTTCTTAAAGTCACACACGCTGTCAGGCTTTGTCTCCATCCTGCGTGTGTCAATCGGTGATTAAAAAAAAAAATACTAAAACCCAGCTAGAACATGGCTGTTACCTTGATGCAATGAGCCACACTGATTTCATGATAGATATTTAGTTCAACACAGCTGACTCCTCTTAGACAAACCTTCCCTTTCCCCAAGCATAACTGAGGTTTAGTTGACAAATAAAAGTTGTATGTACATTGTGCAATGATTACCACAAACAAGCTAATTAACACACCCATCACTTCACTTAGTTACCTTCATTTTTGTAGTGAGAACACTTAATCTTTTAACAAATTTCCAGTAACGTTTTAATAGCTGTAATCACTGTGCATTTGATCCTCAGTACCTAGTCATCTTATAACTGGACATTTGTGCCCTTTGACCAGTATTTCCCCATTTCCTCCACTGCCCAGTTCTGGCAATCACCATTCTACTTTCGGTGTCTGTGAGATGGAATTTTTAGATTCCACACAAATGAGATTGTCTATTTCTTAGATGTACTCCTTTAAGAATGGGCTTTCCTGGTGGCTCAGTGGTAAAGAATCCAGGAGATGTGGGTTTGACCCCTGGGTCAGGAAGATTCCCCTCGAGAAGGAAATGGCAGCCCACTCCAGTATTCTTTCCTGGGAAATTTCATGGACAGAGGAGACTGGCAGGCTACAGTCCATGGGATCGCAAGAGAGTCAGACACGACTTAGCAGCTAACAACCGCAAAGCTTCCCTTTTATTGTCAGCTCTCTGGTGATTGGGGTGCGTGTGTGGGGGTGGGGTGGGCTTGGGGGTGAGAGAGGCCTGGGCTCCAAGTGACAGCACAAATCCCAAGTGACCTCAGGGTTAAACACAGCTCACTCACCGTTCTGCTGACCTGGGTTACGCGGTACAGTACAAACTGGTTGCCACTTTTGTTTCCACTGTTGTATTTCTTCAGAGCCGTGTCCACAGCTTTAAATACATCCTCGTCGTTGCAGTCGATTTCTTGAGAGGACTCTTGAGTTAAACTTGGTAGCAGCCTGGAGCAAAGGAAAAGGATGGTGATTAATTTCATGATTTAACAGTCTCCCTTTAGGAGTTTCACCAGGAATTGGGAGCCAACTGGGAGCCAAGACAGTGATTTTAACTAGCTTCAGCTTCTGTCTCCTCTGGGCTCTGCTGTATCTGCCTCAGTGCTCCGGGACCCTGGCTGATTCCTGCTGCCATGCACTATTTGCCCTATTCTAAAAGGACAAAGGACCCTGCTGGGTTATCCAAGCAGATTTCAGGCTGAAACATTACAACACTGGGGTGGTTGGCCTGCTTGTTTGCCTTTGGGGAGCATGTAGGAGCACAGAGCTCATTTCCCGGTGATTGCACAACTTTGTTGAGCAAATCAGAGCAGACTTTCATAAAGGAGGAGGAAAAAACCCACCAGTCACCTCTGTTATTCCCTTGTGACTTTCCCAAAGCCATTTATGAAGGTCACTGCATGTGACAACAGTGCCACAGTAGGTACGATGTGCAGACACCTTTCAGTAAAATTTCTCTGCAGGATAACTAGCTGCAGAGAAGCAAGCTGCCAGCAGTCATATTGCAGGCCTGGAGAACCCACGCACAGGGCCATAGTGGGTGCTGGGGGGTTCCCACATCAGGATATTGGTGCAACTAAAAATGAAACATGGACATCCTTTCTGTGGTCTGTGGTCAAGCCAGGCTCTCTCTCCACTCACTTGCATTAGCTCTAGAAAGGAAAATGCTCCCCGAGGGTGGAGGAGACAGAGGAGAAGCATAAGAAGAGATGAGTTGGGTGAAGCCCTGCATCCCCAGTCCTTGCTTCTGGTTTGGTGGCTGTGGGTGTCCTTCACTGCCAAGTCTCAGCCACCTGTCTGAGAAGGATCAATTATTCGGGGAAGGGTGGTTTAAGAGTAGGCTAAAGATGAGGGCTAGTCCCTACAAGATGTTTACCCTCAAGTCTTATCCCCCTCCCCCACAAAGAAGATGTTTGACTTCTTTGTCATTGATAGGGTCTCTAGCTCAGCAATTCAGTATCCCCAAGAGTCCTTGGAAAAGAGGAGTCAGTGTGGACTGAATGGTGGCCTTGCAGCAGAGTGGCAGGAACATGACACTTGATTGTCACCCGAACTTGAGTCCAGACTAGCTCTGCTCCTTCATTGCTCTGTGATCCTGAGCCAGTCAGGGTTTCATAACCTTTCTGAGCTTCAGTTTCCTCCTCTGTGAAATGTAGAATACTATCTTCACTTTTTTTTTAAGAAGTGAATGTTAGTGTAATACATGCACTGCTGCTGCTGCTGCTAATTAGTTCTGACAAATTATAAATACATTTAGAGTAGGATGCTTAAGAAACCATGACTTATGGAAGTGGTTTCAGGTGCATGGTGATGGTATGTATGTGGTGTGGTGTGTAGGAAAAAAACCTAAGGGTGAGAGAGACTTGGGTAAATTCCTAAGCTAAGAAGGAGTGGTAAAGAAGGAAACGTGGGTTTGATCCCTGGGTTGGGGAGATCCCCTGGGGAAGGAAATGGCAACTCACTCTAGCATTCTCACCTGGGAAATCTCATGAACAGAGGAACCTGGTGGGCTATAGTCCATGGGGTTACAAATGGTCAGGTATGACTCAGCAACTAAAATCAAAAACCCATGAGATGATGGATGTTAACTAAAACAATTGTGGTGATTATTTCACAGTTGTGTAAATCAAATCATCATGCTATACACGTAAAATTTATACAGTGATGTGTGTCAATTCAGAGAAGGCAATGGCACCCCACTCCAGTACTCTTGCCTGGAAAATCCCATGGACAGGGGAGGCTGGAAGGCTGCAGTCCCTGGGGTCGCTGAGGGTCAGACCCGACTGAATGACTTCACTTTCACTTTTCACTTTCCTGCATTGGAGAAGGAAATGGCAACCCACTCCAGTGTTCTTGCCTGGAGAATCCCAGGGACGGGGGAGCCTGGTGGGCTGCCGTCTATGGGGTCGCACAGAGTCGGACACGACTGAAGTGACTTAGCAGCAGTGTGTCAATTATTTCTTAATAAAACTGACAGATTAAAAACACAGGACTTGGCAGTGTGTGTGCATATGTGTGTGCTCAGTCACACAGCTGTGTCCACTCTTGCAACACCATGGACTGTAACCTGACAGGATCCTCCGTCCATGAGATTCTCCAGGCGAGAATACTGGAGTGGGTTACCAGTTCCTCCTCAGCTGATTTTCCCCACCCACGGACTGAACCCATGTCTCCTGCATCACAGGCAGATTCTTTACCACTGTGCCACCTGCAGGAAATAAAATAAACAGCAAAGGGTGTGACTTTGGAGGAGGTTGACCTGGGTTGTAATCCCAGCCCCACAATTTACTTACTGTAAGATCCTAAGAAAGTAATTAAACTTCTTTGGGCCTCATCTTTCTTCTCCAAAGAATAGTCATGCTGGACGCCCATTTTCCTTTTCTCCTTGAAATACAGCTAGGCTTCATTTCCTGAAGCCACAGTGATGATACTAGTATTCAATACTAGTGTTTAAAAACGAGTATCATGCTAACACTGACCAAACACAGATACAACTCATCAGAAGAGTCACCAGCGATAGACAATTAGTGGAACTCCCCACTGAATGCCAGCCCTGCAGAATCATATTTCTCCACGAAGGCATGGACTCAGTGCTGGCAGCTTAATTAGAGACTAGAGAAAGGTGAAATCCAGGAAGACAAAAAAAAAAAATACATAGCTTAATAACTCTCGGAAGCATTTGAGCAGTATTTTATAATTTATTAAGTCCTTTCACAAACATTGCTTGAGTTATTAAAACAGTTTCCTGGGAAACAGTATTGAATCCTCTCAATTCATTTCAATTAAATGCATTCATAATATGCAAACAGTTGGTACAAGTGAAAAAAGGGGTAAGAAAGGATTCCTACTTTAGGGGTTTTACATTGTGCTAGAGGTTTGGACAATATACCATTGATCGCTTCTTTTCTAGATGCTTTTTGTTACATGATAGCTAAAAAGTATGTGAATGTTTAACTTTTGCTATAATTAGTAAATTGTGGGGCTGGGATTAGAAGCATATCAACGACCTTCAAAGTCACACTCTTTCTTATTGGTTATGTATGTAACTATATGGGCTTCCCAGGTGGCTCAGTGGGTAAAGAATCTGCCTGCAGTGCAGAAGATATAGGAGACATAGGTTGAATCCCTGGGTTGGGAAGATTTCCCTGGAGCAGGGCATGGCAACCCACTCCAGTATTCTTGCCTGGAGAATCCCATGGACAGAAGAGCCTGGCGGGCTACAGTCCATGGGGTTACAAAGAGTCAGACACGACTGAAGCGACTGAGCGTGCATGTACGCACACACCTGTATATACAGGCAAATCCTGTTGAAACTGGACACTTTGGGGCCTTCCTGGGACAAAACCCCACCCCGTGCCCTCTGCCTGCCTCTTGTTTGTAAAAAGTCTCCTAAACCTTCCCTGAGTTCCAAAGAGCAGAGTCACACAATTACTAACTAGGGAAGTGAGGTAGTACAAAAACAAAGGAAAAGCAAGCCCAGTATAATCTTAAACCATGACTTTTATTTTAAACTGATACCTTGCTTTATGACCCCAAATTTCCCTGTGGCTTTAACCAACTGGCTCCAAGAGGGCTTAAAATATATGACACTGGAGGCGTGGAGCAGGGTGGTGGGGGGAGTCAGTTAAGAACCGAAACTCCTGACCCATCACAAAGGCCCTGAGAAATAATAAAATGCCTCAATCATTGCTGTTACTCTCTCCTAGAGAGAAGTTGAGGGATCACAAGACATCGATTGACTGATTTGCTTTGCAGGAACCCATAGATTAACCACAATCACTGAGAACACATCTAGTCACAAGACAGTGCCAGGGTATCTGCAACTGAGACATCCTGAAATCACAAAGATCCCCTCTCCTTTACCTTTGTGCCTTTCAGAGCCTTGTGCCACGGGCAGTCAGCAAGATAAATTGAATTAGACACAAGTCTAGCTCTCCCATCATCTATGTTGGTGCCTCTTCATCTAATAAACCTTTCTTTGATCCAAACTCTTATTTGGCCTCACAGTATGTCACACAAAGNGCTTTTGCTCTTTAACATTTATTTTTATTTATTTGTTTGACTCATCGGGTCTTAGTTGTGGCATGCAGGACCTTCTGTCTTCTTTGGTAAGTAGGATCTGTAGCTGCAGCATGCAAACTCTTAGTTGTGACATGTGATCTCTATGTGATCTCTAGTTCCCTGACCAGGGATTGAACACGGATCCCCTGCATTAGGAACGTGGAGTCTCAGCCATCAGACCACCAGGGAAGCCACTCGACAAGACTGCATTTGAGTCGTCACTTGAAATACCACCGTAATCAGCCTGTATTCCATTCCAGCTCTTGGACTGTGCATCTTCAGTGAACTTCTTACTCTTCCAGTTTCACCCTGTCTTTGTGCATTTCTCCTTCTTCCCAGCTTAAGAACTTGGTCTCTTTCACCCTTAGCTTTTTCCCCTGCCCCTGACCACCCCGACCCCGCCCCACTCCGTCCCCCAGCCTCAGCATTAGAATCTCCTCCTTCTGCCAAACCCACACACCTGAAAGTGTTCATTAAGTCAGGTGGAGAGAATCTGAAATCTTGTTGCTGTCATTCAGTCTCTAAGTCATGCCCCACTGTTTGCAGCTCCATGGACTGCAGCACGTCAGGCTTCTCTGTCCTTCACTATCTCCTGATTTTAGCCTGTGTCTGAACACTTGATATTTCCCTGGTGGTTCAGCAGTATAGAATCCACCTTCAGTGGTGGAGGGGTGGGCTCAATCCCTGGGTTGGGAAGATTCCCTGGAAAGGAAATGGAAACCCACTCCAGTATTCTCACCTAGAGAATTCCATGGACAGAGGAACCTGGAGGGTTACAGTCCATGGGGTCGCAAAAAGTCAGGCATGACTTAGCAGCCAGACCAAAAAAACAAAATACTTGAGACTTGATGTGGGAAGAAGGGAAAAGAAAGAAGATTTGAGTGTGAAAAAGGAGTCTTTTGCTTGCAAAAATAAAATGAAAAGAGGCTCTTATCTGAGACTACTCTGGGGAGAAGATAGGAAAAGGACAGCAGAGGGCATCTCAGTCCTGCTTTCTAGAAACGTAGCCTGGAGGCAGCAGGATCTCAGGGACAGAGCCATATGACCATATGGAATGACCTCTTGGCAGTCATTCCATTAACTGTCTTACAGAGACTTCTGTATCGCCAGTTTGATATAGAAAAAGCAGGTAAATGACCTAAAGAATCATGTGAACAGAGCAGTAAGCATTCCTCAGCAGGGGGACCTGGTGGGCCAGTGGTGAAGAATCAAGACCTCCTTCTCATGCCTACCACACAAACACCTTGGCACTATGAGAGTAAAACCCTAGAACTGCTTTGTGTGGGGAGTAGCAGAAAGTCCAAGAAGGCCTGAGGTTAAATTTCCCATTAGCTCACTAAGGATGACAACTTAAAATAGAAATTAATTTGTTCCAAAAATAAAGTGGTATTTTTTGTGCACTTGAATTTATGGTTATGATTCATGCTTGCAGCCTTTTTTTTTTTTTTTAACAATCTGTAGCATGAGCTTTGTTTCCTTAATAATTGAATTGAGAATTTGTTTTCTCAAAAGGAAATTTAGGGGACTGGATAACAAGTGGAAGAGGATTTGGGTCACTTTTATAAGAATAATCCTTTTAGTGATAGTACATTCCTTCTTGGTAGGTCCAGCCTCAGCATAAGTACCAGCAAAGGAAAGATGCCAGAATTAAAGGAGTTTAATCCAAGAAAGAAATTCTGAGGATCAGAGATTTGCTTCAAGTGATATAGTAGCCAGTGATGGACTTAACTTCCAATCTGTAGCACTGATATCTTTCCTCTCCTTTCCTTTTGTCTGTCTATTCTTATGTCATTTCCTCCCCTACCCACATTTTGCCCTATCCTGAGTATGAAAGTAAGGTTATAATAACTTGCCATTTTGCATATATTACTGGTCACATTTTATTTATGGTTCTCATTTAGGACATGACTTATTTTTCCCCATCAAGGATTTTATTTTGGCAATGTATATGCAAAAAACTTTGAGATATGTAGAAACGTAATGTTGAATGTCCCGGGACATGATTCAGAGGCTGATTGGGGGAAGGCCTGAATTTCTGGCTGTAGGGGATTATTGTGGTTTGGCAATGAGAAGCTGGGAAAATTGGCTTCTGGAAGAGGAAGAACTTCACCTTTCTTTAGTGAAGGAAGTCGGTGAATATATCCAATTGGTCTCCAGTGGAAGCGAAAGTGTCCTTCACCTGGACCTCTTTCTTTGGAGTGCCAAGGTGGTGGGCCACGGCCTTGGCGATGGTGGTCTTGGGGACCTTGGCTATGTGGTGGTGGGTCACAGGGTCCATGGCCGTAGAAATCATGGTCATGGGGGCGGTGTCCGTGGGGGTGGTGTCCATGGGGGTGATGTCCGTGGGGGTGGTGTCCATGAGGATGATGTCCGTGGGGATGATGTCCATGGGGGTGGTGCTCATCAGAACTATGGTCATGAGGGGGCCTATGGTTACCCTTGGTGCCAAAGGAAGGGTGAGGACATCTTAGCCCTGGAGGGGGAAATGGTAGAGGAACCCTTGCTGGAGATGGTGGACTGTCTGAGTGATTTTTGTGTTCTAGAGGAGGTGGGCATCTAAAGTTACGTGACTCATGGGGATGACCATGATCTTTCGATCCACTGGGCTTAAATGGAGGCCTTCCAGCAGGAGAATGCTCATGCTCGCCAGAGTGGAAGGGACGGCCCAGATGATGCTGCACACCACTGAAGTTCCTATGTTCCTGATGGTGGAAACAGAAGAGTGGCTATCATCATGTAACACAGAAAGAAGCTAGATGTTTAATTTAATTTATGTCAATGGCTCTAGATTTTAGATTCCACAACTATTTTTAAAAGTAGGATATCAAAAAAGGATTTCTCAAATTCTTATCTAGCCAACTCTCTCATTCAAAATACAAACAAATAAAATCAAATACAAACAAAGCTATCATTTACTACTGTCATTATTTCACAACAGAAATATTTTATTTAAATAATCAAATAACATTTGATTATTTTAATATTTTTGTTATTTTCTGACTCTTGTCAGAGCCAGAAACTTAATCTCAGAGTAGAGTAGTCCTTTAGATGAAATAAATGTTATACTGTGAAAACACTCATTATTATTCTTCCCATCTCAATATAAACTGATGAAATTATACTATAAAATGATCCTTATCTATAGATCAACCTTTTTGGAAAATTTAAAAAAATATATTAGTCACCCAGTCGTGTCTGACTTTTTGCGACTCCATGGAGCCCACCAGGCTCCTCTGTCAACGGGGTTCTCTAGGCAAAAATACTGGAGTGGGTTGCCATTTCCTCCTCCAGGGGACCTTCCCAACTGTACATAAAGGAGACTTCATTAATGTGCATTAGAGGATACCCCAGGTTAACTGTCATAGAAAACTGTCTCTTGAGCCTTTAAATTCTATACCAATTCTACACCTCTGGTTGGCCGGACTGCTTGTTTCTTAAGTTTTAAGGTGAATGACCTGGGGCTATTTGTTTCCATCAACCTGATTGTGAATCTAAAGGTGCAGTTGAAATGTCTATTTTTCTTGCCATCCTCAGAAGATTGCTGCAGATCTACTCTATGATTCTCATTCTTTTCAGCTTACAATGCAAATAGCTTATTCTTTTTTGCAACCTATGTCTTACAATTTATATTCTCAACAAGTCGAGGTTTTATGGTACAAACATCTCCTACTCCTAAAGAATGATCACTTACCTCTGTGTACTTCTCCTTGTTCAGATTTTGCTTTTTAAGAAATCTGTGGAGCCATGTTCATGGCGACAAGCCTGCCCCCTCCACTTGGGGTGGTGCTGTTACATGGGCACTTGAATTATGCTCAGGTTTTTTTTTTTTTTTTCTGATATAAAAAACACTGTGAAGAATATCTTGGTATCGAATAAAAACTTTCTGGGACATATGTAAACTACTGTTTTGAGTCTTATTTCATGCACCTTTATATAGTAGATTTTAGTCTCATTCATTTTTTAGGTTCTATGCCTAATATTGAAAGCTAGGAATTAAGTGTCAGCACTGGAGTTCTGACAACAAGCTGCTAAGTCGCATCAGTCGTGTCTGACTCTGTGCAACCCTTTAGACGGAAGCCCACCCGGCTCCTCTGTCCCTGGGATTCTCCAGGCAAGAATACTGGAGTGGGTTGCCATTTCCTTCTCCATCTGACTACAAGAGCCACTTTCAATTCATTAGAGATTGGGTGAATTAATCATGATTTTACTTTTCCGGCTAATCTTACCCTTCTCAATTCTTGAGGGGGGGGGAAATCCACATTTTTCATGTCATATTAGCAATTTGTATTACTTGCCCTGTTCTCTCTGTATTTCTCCTCCTTGTCATCCCTACTCCCTCGTCCACCACCTCTCTCTCTCCCTCTTCTGCCTCTCTCTGCCTGTCCCTCTTACACACACACACACAATACACACCACCAACCATAAGAACAATATATGCTGTGTGTGTGAAAACATCACCTAGTTTGGCACTGATCATGACAAAGGCTACTTTAGCAACCCACCTTAAGATTGAAGACTTCACAGTTTGTGACAATGGTTTTTAGGGTTTCCAAGTCAGAGGCTTCCACATCATAGAACAAATGTGCTCTGCAGAATCCAAAGATCTGTAAAGAAGCGATAAACCTGTTAGGGTGTGTGTGTTTGGGTGTGTATGTGCAGGTGGTAGCAAGGTATCCAGCTTTGTTGAGAACTCCCAGACATTTGGGAAAGGAAAAGAGGCTTTAGAAAAACCAGGGTTGTTGCTGTTTAGTCATCAGGTTGTGTCCTGAGGAGGGTAAGATACGCCAGAAAATAAGGAGATCTTCATGCAGATACCTGAGTATCAAAGGATAAGTGACTAGGGGAACAATCCCTTTGCTTGAGCATCAGAAAGACTGGATTCTAACCTCAGCTCGGTTGTGAACATCAGGCTGGACCCTTTGCTGAGCCTCAGTTACCTCTTTGTCAAATGGAGTCACAGTGAGGTGTAAATGAGGTGCCATGAGTGACAGTATCCTCGGGTGTCACTTCTTAATACAAGCTAGTTATTTGTTTTAGTTTAATCCTAATGGGTAAAAAAAAAAATCCAGTGCTAAGTGTAGGTAAATAACATGTATAATTTTATAATATATGTGATACTCTCATGATTCACTTAATTGCTCTGTGCCTTAGTTTCCCCATCTGTAAATCAGGAATAAAAGTAGTATCTACTTCGTAGGGCAGCAGCGAATTAATAAGGTAACATATGTAAAGCACTTAGAAGGATAGTAAGTGGCACATAGTAAGTAGTTTCTGAATGTTACCTAGCACTTCACAGATGCTGATTATACTCACATGAGAGTGTCTGGGAAAGTGGTGACTGGAACAGTTCCTCACAGAGAAGTCCAGGAAGTAACTGGTACCTTTCCCTCCTCTCTAGAACAAATTGAATCCAAGCAGTTTCAAGAACATAAAAAGTTACAAAAAAAAAAAAAAAAGGCAATAGATGCTTACTTTCCAACATACTATATAAAGTACTGTGAGGATTCAAAATCTCCAATATGCACCATTTTTCTGATGGTCTCTGCCTTTGAAAAATTTATCACATGAGTGACAAGGTGAATACTATTTCATTGAAAGTTTCAACTAATACAGACATAACTAAGGGTAATGTGAAAAATCAACCTTTGTGCCTCTCATTCTCAGAGGTACTACTATCATCCACTTGATGGATTTTTCCTTCAAGCCTTTTCCTAAATATGTTACACATATACACATATATCTAATTATTTAACATAAATGGAATCATAGTCTTAAGTATTGTTCTGTAACCTACTTTTTCCATTAGCAATATATCTTGAAACTCTTTCCAGTGCATAAACATTCAAAATGTTGTTTTTAGTAATTGTGGCGTATTCATTCCATTGTTTGCATGCACCATAATCGATTTAACTGCATTTACAAATGCATGACTGACATCAACCAGCTGCTGTGCAAGGCTAGCTTGGGTGGGAAGCTCTGAGGTCCTTGGACTGGGAGGCAGAACTGTCTCACTCCAGCCACACCACTAGGAGTGGTGAGGTGGGTGCTCTGAGTCTCTGTTTTCCATCATAATACAGGAGATTAGGACCAGATGATTTTAATGACTCACATAAGTTTTATTATTCTCTTCTGTCTTTCCCTCTTCCTTGTTTGGGTTTTTCCTTTTCTCTGTTCAATATTCACACACAGATACCCACAACTCCAAAAGCCAAAGAACTGAAGGAGGGAGCCTCAAATTAAAAGGTCGAGTGAGGGCAGCAAAGAGGCTCAGGGCTGCTAAGCTCACACCGGCTGTGCTGGACTCTGGGCCCTGGGTGCTAGCTAAACATTAGAGGAGACTCACCGCTCTCACAGCCCTCTTCACTTTGTCCACTCTGAAAGGAGCAAAGTCACTGTTCTCCCTTTTGTACTTCTCCAGGGCTTTGTCAGCTTGTTCTCTGTAGGGCTCAGTATCCTCAAAGAAATCGAAGAGCACTGGGCTGTCTATAGTATTGGTCAGTGCCGAAGAGACTGGAGAAAGAAATGGGCAGTTTTGCGGTTACTGAGTTGGAAGCAGTAATGTCAATGTTGGGACTTGACACATGTAAGCGTGATGGCAAGAATAACAATAGCTTCCATTTTACAGATGGAAATTGAGGCTTGGAGAGGTAACTTGTCCAAGATCAAGTCAGGCAATCAGTGGCAGAGCTAAACTTAAACCCAGATCCCTCTAACGCTCAAGTCTCTGTTGTGACCCCTATTCATGACAACCCATCACTCATAAAGTGCTAATATTTTAGTGAACTCTCCCCTGTCTCTGCCAAGAAGAGAGGCATCGTTAACACAAAATTTTGCCCAGAGAAGAGAAGATGCAGCTCAGTCTTTCTTTGTGGCAACCTTGTGTGGAAGTTGCTTGACTGTCGAATTTTTATATATTGAACCATGTTAAGATTAATTATTTTAAAAGAAATTCTGTGATGATTCTTTTGAAAAGGTGAATTTAAAAGGTGTGTAATTTAGAGTCAGCGCCAGTGGAATAGGGTCATGTCTTCGCCACACTTTGGCTCTGTTCCCCAGGCAGGGTCACCGAATCTCCCTGAGGTTTATTTTATATCTAAAATAGAAAGTATTGTAATCTTTACTTCACAATCTTGTGAGATCAAACAAGTTAATATACGTATAACTGCTTTGTGAGCATATGTAACTTTCAGTCGTTGAAGTCAATACATGAACACTAAGTACTTCGCAAAGTATACTACACAGGCTATCTATTTAATTCTGGGAAGAACCTGAAGGCATAATTTTATTGTTATCCTCATTTTACAAAGGAGGAAAGCTTGAAGAAGTAACTTGCCCTTAAAACCATACAACTAGTAAGTGTTGAGGTTGGGGTTCAAACTCAAATCGGACCCCAGAGCCTATGTTCTCTACAATGATGTCATACAGCCCCTTGTAAATTTCTGTTTTTAGATGTTGAATTTCTATAAAAGAAGATGTGCCAGTAATAGGGAAAAATCTTCTCTTCTCAAGAGAGCAAGTAATAATTGTATCCACAAGGGCAGGAACCATTTCTGATACATACTCCATAGACTTCTATGATGAATACCACTGTTTGACTGAATTTTGTATGAACCTAGAATTAATTAGCATTTTAACAGACAATCATACCAGAACTTGTGGTGCAGTTAAAGTCATTCACTCTAAGATCCTCAGGCCCAGCCAAACGTGTTGTAGCAATTACCTTACATTGTCCAATCACCTGTAAGAAAGAGAGGTTTATGTTATCGTCTACTTCTTTCCTTAGGTTGACCTCAAGGAACAAAAACGTGAGGCAGCATGCTCCTACTATCCATTTGAAATTATTGTGCTTCCTCTCGCCAAACCCTCTCTCAAAAACCTGTATTTTCTTAGCATAGTTCTGTGAGCTGGATATGCTTACAAGCATCCAAAATCCTCATGAGAACCACAAAGAAAGTGTTGAAAGAGATAATGGCCATATCCCAAACACTTTCAAGGGAAAAAAAAAAAAGCTAAAACTGCTGGATATGTAGTCATCTTATTTTCTGGAACTGAAATCTTATATCTTTGCTCATTTATCTTTGCATCTTCCTCTGTGGCAGAGAACCTGGGCTCTGAGAACCCATGTGCAATGTGCAGAACAAGACTCAATTCCTTATGGTGACTGCAGCTAATCCCTTTGGCCATTTCTGTTAGGGAAACCAGTATTCACAGTTACAGGTTCAGAGGTTCTTAGACATTAAGTGATTTGCCCAAGGTCTCACAGCTGGTCATGCTATGACATGGGACCATAAGCCCCACTGACTTTTCTTGAACTGGTTTCCTGGTATGGCTCTCAAGAAAATATTACTCAAAATCAACATAGTCCTTATAAGCCGAGACGCAGAAGTTTTGCTCTTATTGTTTTAGTGTGTAAGCTCAGGTGTGCAACCACCCTGGGCAAGAAGATATTTCTGCTTCTTTCTATCTATTGATAGAAGTCCAGAATGCTAACAGGAGAGGAATAGTACCCGGTTTACTTACTATTTCAGATGGACGACGAGAAACATCTGGCTCACAGTCATCCCAGTGCTTCCTGGATAGGACTGGACAATCAGATTCTTTCACATCCAAGACTAAATAGTAGACAGCTGTGGATTCCTGGGGAATGCCAAGAAAGCATTGGCTGGGTAGTATGTGGAAACGCAGAGTTTTCCAATAAAAATAAGCTCTTTATTTCTTAAATGGAATTCCCGTCATTCCTGTCATTCTACTCCTCTCCAAGTCATTGCAGGTGCCCTACCTTTATATCGTTTGATCTGTTTATTTAATAGAAAGCATCAGAGAGTTTTTAACTGGTCATAATATTGCTTCTGCCCATGAATTTTAAAGAGCAATCACAAAAAGGTAGTGTTGGTTTGGGGGGAAGTATTGAAGGTACAAGACTAGAACATAAGCAATGCCAGCCATATCGTGGCCTCCATTCTGTATGTACAGCTGTGTCCTCTCATCCAGTTCTACTCCTGAACTTGGGCTTCTTGTCTTTCTTTTTTTTTTTAATAGATTGACCCTTTTTTTTCCCTTTGGCAGTATGTAGGATCCTAGTTCCCTGACGAGGGATCAAACCTGTTCCCCTTACAGTGGAAACTCAGAGTCCTAACCACTGGACTATCAGAGGAATCCCAGATTTCTTGTCTTGATTTCAACTTGCCCAAAGCTCAATTCACTCTCTTTGCTTACAAACTAGCTCTGTCCCTCTACCTCCTTTGTCTAATCAGAGATGCCATTATTTATTGCCTTAGTCTTTGGCTTAAGGAATGTCTCTCTTCCAAGATGATGGCTGTTCCCAAACCCACAGAGAACCTCTGGAACCCCTCCGCCTTTGTTCTGTTTCTGCATACCTTCCTTCCAGATTCCCTACACACACAGAGGTGGTATACCAGGAATTCTCCTAGAAGGCCATTATCCAAGCCATTTTATGCTATTCAAATCCTGCTCATTCTTCAGGATGCAAATGAAGCCTTCTCCCATCCATCATAATTGATCTTCTATTTGATCCCTCCAGCATTTATTCCACTCAGTCACCTGAGTATATCCCATCGTACACAGTTCACCTATATGTGTGTGTGAGGTGATGATTATTTCCTTGAGAGCAAAGCCCATAGTTTATTATAATCTTTCTCTTATAGCAGTTAGCCATTGATTGGGCTCTGCATAAGTGCTTATAAGTATTTAGAGGCTGATCAAGGACATAATGACTGTGCTTAGTAGCTTTAGTCATGTCCAACTCTTTGCAACTGCATGGACTGTAGCTCAACAGTTTCTTCTATCCATGGGATTTTCCAGGCAAGAATCCTGGAGTGGGTTGACATGCCCTCCTCCAATCTTCCTGACCCAGAGATCGAACCCACGTCTCCTATGTCTCCTGCACTAGCACAAGTGTTCTTTACCATCAGTGCCACCTGGGAAGTCCAGGACATACTAGTAACAGATATTAATTCAAAGGATAAGAGGACAGTTAGAGCAGCCCTGAGGGCTCCCCAGGTAGCACAGTGGTAAAGAATCTGCCTGCCAATACAGGAGATATAAGAGACACGGGTTCGATCCCTGGGTGGTGAAGATCCCCTGGAGGAGGAAATGGCAACCCACTCTAGTATTCTTGCTTGGGAAGTCCATGGACAGAGGGGCCTGGCGAGCTACAGTCCATGGGGTCGAAAAGAGTCGGACATGACTGAACACAGTACAGCACAGAGCAGCCCAGAAATGAAACCAACAACCCTGACCAAAGCCAGTCCACTGTGCAAAGTGGCAGGCTCAGGAGCTAGCATCTCCTTTGGCCCTGGTCCATCACCTCCCCACTCAGCTCTGCCGTGGGAGGCTCCTCACCACTTTGTCCAAGTGGGCATCAGCGACCCGCAGCAACTGGAAAAGGTAGCCATCCCACCGTCCTTTATTGATCAGGTCCAGAGCTTTCGCAGCCAGGGGCTCAACATCATCGCAGCCTGTGGGACTCACAGCACAAGAACACTGCTGTGTGATCAGAAGGATGGACAACAGTGCTGCAGGGAGTGCCTTCATCTTGTTAGAATGTGAAAAGCATCCCTTCCTCTGGGATACCACGGCAGACAAGTTTATACAAATTTTCTAAAACACACACACAACTGATTAAGCAAGATTTTATACATTTTTGTTATGTAACCGGGGATGTTCACCTTGACCCCTGGTTCAAGTATCTGTCAACACTCTGTAAATGATTAGTGGGCCCTGGGGACAGAAAGTTGAAACATGCCATGTTTATAAAGATTCCTCGTTTTGAAGCTAATGCCCTCAAAACCACGTGTCCCAAAGTGGGGAAGACAGGGAGATGTTTTATAGTAATTGTTCAGAGACAGTGTGATCAGCTTGTGGTCATTCTTCTAATGGGTTTGAGGTGAGGTAAGTAGGAGTCAGCATCATCAACCCTCAGGCCTGACAGGTCTGGGGTCTGTGTGTTTGGAGGCAGCATACCATCATTAATTGTTAATTGTTAACTTCTCCCAGCTGGAGGGGGTTTCAGTATCTGCAAAACAGCTTAAAGATATTGTTGTGTGTAATGGTTGAAGAGATGACCTAGGCTCATCTCTAGACTGTTTCTCCCTGTGCATGCTAAGTCACTTCAGTCGTGTCGGACTCTATGTGATCCCATGGACTATAGCCTGCCAGTCCCCCCTGTCCATGGGATTCTCTAGGCAAGAATACTGGAGTGGATTGCCATTTCCTCTTCCAGGGGATCTTCCCCACCCAGCGATCAAATCCGTCTCTCTCTCTTACATCTCCTGCATTGGCAAGCAGGTTCTTTACCACTAATACCACCTGGGGGTCCCCTCCCTTTTCAAATTAACAACTGCTTGAATTCAAAGTCAGGGAAGGTCATGGAGGCTAAATGAAGGCTGTTCCCTGTAATCAAAGAAATGGGGAACACAGAAAAACTGTGTGCCCAAGAGCCCCACGGGGTCCTGCTCAGTACCACCTGGGAAAAAGTTGGGAGCACACTGTCATTCTAGTTCTTTGTGACCCTTGAAGTATGCTAAAGGCAATTAGTTCATGTGGAAGAGGAAGGTGGTGAAGGTAAGCAGCCAAGTCATTCAATGCCCTTCCCAGAGATAGGGTTAGAGGGCATATACCATTGGGTGAGGGACCCAGCACTGGGTGATAGGGCTGAGATTAAGCTAATCCCCCATCTACACCCCTCCTGAAAAAAACAGTATAAGTGCACAGATCCCTCATACCAACAGAGCCCAGCAGCATCAGAAAGGATGAGGAGAAGTCAACCCAGGTTGCCTCCCCACTACCAGTGACTTACAGCACCCGCCTTCCTCCCCAGTCTTGCAGTGTCAGAGCCTACGGCCATGGTTCTCAGCCTTGAATTCATACTGGAGTCACCTGAGGAGCTTTTCAAACTCCTTATGTCCAGGCCTCCCCCAGAGCAATTAAACCAGGGGCTTTCGGAGTAGACCCAGGTGTTGGTAGTTTTCCCAACGTGCAGTGGAGGCTGAGAACGGGTTGGGCTTTGGACACAACCCCAGGAATGGAAAGAATTTGAAGAGAGAAGCCATGGGGAAGGTGTATGGAATGAGACCTCACTTCCCAGAGTCGTAGTCTGATGTAGTGAGTGTTAAAAGGGGAAGAAATCTGTCTTGAATTATATTTGAGATTGTACCTTTAATATTAGTAACACTAGCTTTTAAATATCCAAACCAGATGGCTTCAGTGTAATTTAGGATGACAGGAATAGTATGGAATCTGGCCAAGGTGTTACTCAGCAGCTCCAACCCGGGGAGGGAGGGGAAGGTCATTGATTAGAACACAACCGTATTATGTTTCAATGGATTTCAGGTTGAGCTCCTTAATTAGGCTTTTCTAGTATTGCTACACTGGCCATACCCAATATTGAGTGCCCTGGGTGAGTCAAATGCTGGTGGAGGGAAAGAGATTGGAACACTGAGGGGACGGAAGAGGGCGCTGACAGTGAGCATCAGCTTTTCCTGAACACTGCTGTGGAAGGACTGATGCTGAAGTTTGCTAGGACTTCCAGAACAAAGTACCACAGACTAGGTGGCTTAAACAATAGAAGTAATTCTTTCATAATTCTAGAGACTAAGAAATCCAAGATCAAGGTGTCAGAGGACTGGTTTCTTCTGAGGCTTGCACATGGCCATCTTCTCTCTGTCCCCACGTGTTCTTCCCTCTGTATGCTAAATCTCCTCTTCTTACAAGGACACATACTGAATTAGGGCCCACCAATGGCAACCCACTCCAATACTCTTGCCTGGCCAATCCCATGGACAGAGGAGCCTGGTAGGCTGCAATCCATGGGGTCGCTAGGAGTCAGACACGACTGAGCGACTTCACTTTCACTTTCATGCATTGGAGAAGGAAATGGCAACCCACTCCAGTGTTCTTGCCTGGAGAATCCCAGGGATGGGGGAGCCTGGTGGGCTGCCATCTCTGGGGTTGCACAGAGTCGGACACGACTGAAGCGAGTTAGCAGCAGCAGTAGCAGCTAATGACTTCATTTTTAACCTAATTACCTCTTTAAAGACCTTACTTCCAAATACAGTCACATTCTGAGAAACTGGGGACTAGGACTTCAGTATTTGAATTTTATGGGGACACAATGCAGCCCATAGCACCTGTCCAATTTAAAAAGATGTGTGTGTGTATATATATATGTGTGTATATGTGCAAATACATATATGTGTGTGTGTATATAATATGTATGTATAAACACATTCATTATTATATAGTTTTTTAAATTAAAAAAATGGGAGTAAATGTTATCTGGTTCCTTAATTTCTGCTCTGGGAAAAAATTTTAAAGGAGTCAGAAAGTTCCCCAACTTGAAACAATGTTTTGTTCTCCGCAGGCTTAACCACAGGCTACAGGCAAATGTCATTTCCATCTACCCCATAACTAAATTTATCAGGTTCTAGGGCTTGAAGACTATTCAGACATGTGAGAAAAAAAAATCCACCTTCAAGTGGAAGGTTTTGCAGACAACATCTGACCAATACTTGGTGTTGAAATTACTGTGGAATAAAGGAATAGTGAAGTTCTGATAAATCCGAGTCTCTTGATATCCTTTAATTTTCATATTATTTGATCAAAAGAATCACACTACGCTTTTGTAAAAAATTAACAGAAATCTCAATTACACAGAGTTGGGAAACCAGAAGGGGGAGCACTCATGCCCTGTGACATTGGCTGCTGCTGCTAAGTTGCTTCAGTCGTGTCCGATTCTGTGCGACCCCAGAGACGGCAGCCCACTAGGCTCCCCTGTCCCTGGGATTCTCCAGGCAAGAACACTGGAGTGGGCTGCCATTTCCTTCTCCAATGCATGAACTGAAAAGTGAAAGTGAAGTCGCTCAGTCGTGTCCGACTCTTAGCGACCCCATGGATTGCAGTCTACCAGGCTCCTCCATCCATGGCGTTTTCCAGGCAAGAGTACTGGAGTAGGGTACCATTGCCTTCTCCAGTCCAAAGCTCCAGACTTTATTCAGCATCTGTTTAAAGGTTTCCCCTTTCTGGTTAAGGCCTTGTTCTGCATGTGAAGTTGGCACTTCTGCCTAGCTTGAGATCAGGCTGTTTCACTGAACCTGGCTAGGCTTCACCTATTCCCTTTGGAACAAATGTTGCTTCAACAAAGGATACTTGAAGCTGGGTATCCTTTGACTCATTCCTCGGGGAACAGGGGATTTTTTTCTGAACCAGTGCAGAGTTTTTCAGCCTTTGGCATACTCCTTTGGAAGTACTGTCTTCTGGAGACTGGCTTTAAAAAGCCTTCAGTCTGGATCCTTCAGACTTTCAAGGTGCCTCAGTGGTAAAGAATCTGCCTGCCAATGCAAAATGATGCAGGATATGTGGTTTGATTCCTGCATGGGGAAGATCCTCTGCAGGAAGAAATGGCAACCCACTCCAATATTCTTGCCTGGAAAATCCCATGGACAGAGGAGCCTGGTGGGCTACAGTCCATAGGGTCACAAAGAGTTGGATACAACCAAGCATACACACACACACACACACACACACACACACACACACACACACACAGAGATACATATACTGGATCCTTTAGGACCAAGCTATCTCCTTAAGACTGGCTGGGATCGGCCTGCTAGCTGTTTGAGCTATTTGTGCTATAAGATATTTGAGTTGTTTGAAATTGTTCTTTACTATAGAGGAAAAACTCTAAGAAATGGGGTTTCAGTTATACAAGTATTTTTTCAAGGTGCTCCCTATTACAGAGATTCCTGCTGACTTTATGTTTCAACACCTTCCTCATATTCATTTCTAACTAAGTAAATGGACTTGACCAA
Source organism: Redunca redunca (assembly GCA_006410935.1). Lineage (NCBI taxonomy): Eukaryota > Metazoa > Chordata > Mammalia > Artiodactyla > Bovidae > Redunca > Redunca redunca. The sequence continues at coordinate 89,830 of SJYQ01011194.1, read as the reverse complement.
GGCAATTTAGAATGCCAGTGGCAATTGTGGGGGACTTTTGAAATTCACAAATTTAATTTCCTTAAAATCGAACTGGACTACAAAAGGTCAAAAATTTCCAGAACTTAGTGGAATGCTAATTTCACTTGTTATTTTGAGACCTCTCAACTGTTATCAGGAGTCTCAAATTGTCTCTGCAAAAGATTAACTGAGGCAAACAAGTGATGGAAGAAAGGTAAAAGGGCTCCCAAAGCCTGAAGCTCTTCTTCCTTGGTTTCTTTGTCCCAGGCATTGCCTCTGGCATCATATTCTTCTTTCTTTTCTATGATGCCTGTGCCTCCAATATATCTTCCAATCCCTCAAGACAAATTCTCCCACGAAACTTTCCTTTTTCTCTGAAACTCCCCCCATTTCTTACCAGCTTGGTTTCTCTGACTTTTATCAACTAGTTCATATGCTCATTGGTGAAGACCAGGTCCAGTTTTGGATGAAAACCACTAACTGGGGAAGTCCTGAAAAGTCTCTAGAATTACAACCGGGAGTCTAGTCCACTGACTTACCATAATATATGATCAGGCTCAGGCAATCTCTAGCAACTTCATTAGAAAATTCCTAGGGATTTTCCAAAGTCTGTTGATGGGAACAAAATCCAGGCTTGCAAACAAAACTCTGATGAGCCAGTTCATGAATATCACAGTAGACTTCGGATTCTGGTCTTCCATATTATGCTGATTCCACCTGGGTAGCTTTTAACTCTATGTTTACTAATGGGCTGAACCAGGATCTTTCCCTTCTAAAACAAGGATCAGGACAGAATGCAACTATGTATGCTTAGATTTAGTGAATCTGGCAAACCAACTCTCTCATTCTCTAGATGAGTCACTTCCATGGAAGACAGCCAAAATCTTAATATTCAACTCCAACAAATGAAGGCACCTAAACGAAATGAAAACCTTCCTGGCTTCCTCTACTATTGCAAAGGACCAGGACTTTGGAAAAGAGATTGTTACAAATTTAACTGCTTTAGGTACCCTCAGCCCTCTAACCAGCCTTTCCAGTATCCTCCTGATTGACGATGATGAAGCTCCAAAAAATTATAGGAGCTCTTCCCAATAATCCCTCTTAAATGCCTTAGAGAAACATTTTTCTGGATTGGGGGTGAATCTTTTCCAGTCCTAAATGACACTAGAGCCATACTATTTTTGTACTTAATATATATGTTTTATTAAAGTATATAGTTGACTTACAATAGTAAGTTGTACAATAGTTGACTTACAGTAGCCATACTCTTTGTTGTTGTTATTCAGTTGCTAATTCATGTCCAACTCTTTGCAGCCCCATGGACTCTCCTGTTCACTACCTACTGGAGTTTGCTCAGACTCATGTCCATTGAGTCGGTGATGCTATCTAACCATCTTATTCTCTGTCACCCACTTCTCCTCCTGTCCTAAATCTTTTCCAGCATCAGAGTCTTTTATAATGAGTTGGCTCTTTTCATCAGGTGACCAAAGTATTGGAGCTTCAGCAGTCCTTCCAATGAGTTTCTGGGGTTGATTTCCTTTAGAATATACTCTTTGTACTCAACCCAAGGCTATAGACAGGCCTTGCCTTGAAGCATTAAAACAGTTCAGACAGTGGGGCACTCCAGTGAGCCTCAAGAGGTTCCTGTGTCTGAACTCATTCCCTTTTGTTTAGGCCTTTTGAGAGATATCCACACTTTTCCCCTTAGTTCCTCTCAGTCATTTCAGTCGCTCAGTCATGTCTAACTCTTTAGGACCCCATGGACTGCACTATTCCAGGCCTCCCTGTCCCCTGCCTTCAATAACTTATTAGAGACTTCTTAGAGAAGTACACTGGAATGTCTTTCTCCAAAAAGGGGGGCATAATTCTAGAAAACCGACAGTCATCATCAAAGTGACCCATGAGATGAATTAAATGATCTTTTGATCTTTTATTTGTTCCATCTTTGACAGTAGTAGAGCAGATTCTGGACTGATCATTTGTCTCGTTTGAATCAGCTACCACTTTCCTTATGGGCACAATCCACAGTATACTTCCCATCAAGATTCAAGTAGATCCCTCATCAATACCCTATTTGTAAAGAAACCCTTCAAGGCATAAAGCCCATAATAGAAGATTACAAGTCTCAAGGGCTCATTTTCCCTTGTACATTAATAGCTCCTGCATACTTCCCATGTTACTAGTGAGAAAATCTAAGGACCAAGTGTTGAGATTTGTCCAGGACCTCTGAGCAATGAGCAACATTGTTATCCCTCATACCTTACTAACATCCATTCTCACTGGAAGTAAATTTTTTTACTGTAATTGATTTATGCAGGGCATTCTTCAGTATTCTAGTTAATGAAGCTAGCCAGTACTTTTTTGTCTTTACTTGGGAAGAAAAAATTTCACCTGGAAAGCAATGTCTCAGGGTTATACTGACAGTCCTTCTGAAGGCTGATCTGAAATATTCTTTCTTTCTTTTGTTTTTTGGCCACGTCATGGGGCTTGTGGGATCTCAATTCCCTGACCAAGGATTGAATCCTTGCCTTTGGCAGTGAAAGCACAGAGTCCTAACCAGCGACTGCCAGGGAATTCCCTGGGCTGAAGGCTGATCGGGATGATATAAAGTTCCCTAGGGGTTTTACTTTGTTGTAACAGGTGGATCCTTTTCTTCTTTGCTGTCTTTCTCAAGCCTTCTCACAGGAAGACAGCATCCACTTGCTAAAACTTTTAGCCTTAAAGGGACTTAAGGTTGTCAAGGAAAAATTGTAGCTTGTCCAAAACCAGGTTTGATATTTAGAGCATCTGATAACAGAACAAGGTCTGTACTGAGATCCAGATAAGACCTCACAGTGTCCTAAGTCCCATCAGACCTAAAACTAAGCACAGCTGTGAGGTTTTCTCAGGCTAGTTGGTTATTAATGAAATTAGATTCCAAATTTCTTTCTTATGGCCAAACCTCTATGTTTTATTCAACAATAAAGGCTGCAGTTTTGTGGGAAGAACTGACAACACAGTCTTCGAAGCCTGAAAGGAGAATCCGATGAACTCTCACCTGACTTCGGGCATCCCAATGATCAGATTCCCCTTTTCCTTTTTGTATATGAAGAGGAAGGGAATGCCTTAGGGTACTCAGTAAAAACACGGGAAAGTGAAGTCGCTCATTCATGTCCAGCTCTTTGCGACCCCATGGATACCAGGCTCCTCCGTCCATGGGATTTTCTAGGCAAGAGTACTGGAGTGGGTTGCCGTTTCCAGGGACCACTGTCAGCTCACGGGGTATTATGGCCAGCAACTGGATCCTGTGGCAGAGGGACGCCTCCCTTGCCTTAGAGCGATTACAGCCACTGCCCTTTTGGTTAAGACCATTGAGAAAATTGTCGTGGGATCCTCGTTAACTATTTTTGTACTTCATACAGTTAGAAGCCTCCTGAACTCTTATCATGCTCAACATTTCTCAGCCAGTCACCTAATCTCTTATGAAGTCCTTTTGTTAACTGTTGCTCACATAACTCTTTTATGTTGTAATAGCCTCAACCTGGCTATGGTTCTGCCCTCCGTCACTGACGAAGTCCTTCAGGACCGCTTAATGCTGATAAACCTGATCCCTCTAATGACCTGTGGGAAATTCCACTGGTAACACTAGTTTCTCATGGTTCGCTGATGAGTTTTATTTAAAGGTGACAATGGCAAATATTGTGCTGGGAATACCTTTTGGTCTCCTTTCGATGGGGTTGAGGCAGCATCTTTACCCAAGTCTACTTTCGCCTAACAGGCTGAATTATATGCTCTTACACAGGCGTGTTCTTAAGCCAAGGACAAAACTGCCATCATTTATATTGATAGTAGCTACGCTTTCAGAGTAGCTCATGACTTTAGAATGGCTTCCTTACTTCTCTGGAAATAAAATTTGTAAATGGCTCCTATGTTTAGGAGTTATTAAAAGAACTGCTTTAGCCTATTGCTTTAGCTATTATTAAGATCCCTGGGGCATTCTAAACTTGACTTTCTAAGAGAAATTCACCTTTTTGAGATTTCTGCAAGGAGTGCTGCCCTTAAAGGGACCAACAGCAGCCAAACCCCTGTCATGGTCCAAAGGGATATTTCTCAAGTGATAATTTAGAAAAACTAGCTACAGAGGCCCCAAAACTGGCCTCAGAAAAAGAAAAAACAAGATTTTTCAGCAATTGTCAGTTTGGCAAAAAGAGAAATCTCTAGTTTGGACCAAATAACAGCCCAGTTCTACTCGTGACTCTAAAATCCCCAATTCTCACCACTGTACATGCATTAAACCATTGGTATCCTGACAAAATAACTTTATGAACCAGTACTGGATTTCAGGCAGCTTGCTCCATCCAATGGATATAAGAATATTTCAGTCCTATTCTGCAGGTTTTCACACCAAACTGAAGCCTTCCCTTGCAGACAGGCTACTGCCTCTTCTGTGGCTAGAGTCCTCCTGGGAAAGATTCCCCCTATCTGGGGAGCTCCTCTTAAACTTCAGAGTGATCGAGGAACACAGTTTACTTGCCAGGCGTTTTGATAAATATGTGCTGTTTGGTCACTTTTACACTTTCATTGTGCTCACCACCCTCAATCCACTGGCTTGAAAACATCATTAAGACTCATTTGGAAAAATCTGTAGAGGCCCCCCAACTACCTCGACCAAAAGCATTGCTATTGGTCCCTCTAGATCTCAGATCTGCCCCTTTTGGAACTCAAAATTCGCATACTTTGAGATGGTCACAAGACATCCAATGCACTTGGCTCCTGCCTCTTTTGACCCACAGCTGATAAAGGAGAGATATTCCAATACTGCAAAGGGCTAATTGTTTCTATTAAAAATAACCATGTTTTGGTAAAGCAATCTTTTCATGCTGTGCCCTTAGGGAAAAAAGACCTTAAACATCATACCTTACAACTGGAGATTTTGTCTGGTTTGAAAAGACATCACCAGAGGAACTCTCCTTCAACCTTATGGGAAGGCCTCTGTCAGGTACTGCTAACCAGCTCTTGTGCCACCAAACTCCAAAGAAAAGACTCTTGGATTAACATGATACATCTAATGAAAGTGCCAAACCCTAATTGGACCTGCCCATCATCTGGTGACCTGAGAGTAAAGATTTCCCAGAACTGAAGCAAATGACATCTGATGAGACAACTTTCCAAAGATGCTCACACAGACCAGGACTGTTGGAAGTTTGTTAACAGAATTTTGATGATATAATGCTTCCGATGATCTCCCAACATCTAGGATCTTGGTAAAATACTAACTTTAGATGAAAGGACCTGAGAGTTCCCTACCCTTTCATGTCATTTAAATGCAACCTAAATAGGTTTGTAATCTTTGTACTTTCCCTCCAATTTGAGACACTACACTCAGGAGAGATCCTTCCTGACACTGAATGACAAAAAGCCATGGAAGTCAGAAAACCCGACTCTTGATCAATGGTATTTTCAGAGAAAGATCTTGATCAAAAGGGGAGAAATGTAAAAAAACAAAACAAAACAACCAGAAACCTCAATTAAATAGAGTTGGGAGCCAGAAGGTGGAGCTCTCACCTGTGACAACAGCCCAGCCCAAGAGGAAGAAGAAAGACTTTCCTTTCCTGGCAAGGACTCAGACAACGAAAAACCATGGACTTTTTGTTTAGTGTGGCCCTCTCAACTTCACTTTCCTCTCTATGAAGGCTTTCTCCTTCTCTTGCTGTTTGGGGACTTGATGTGGCTCTCCACAGTTGCAGATCCCAAATCACAATCGTCTACTGTCCCTTGGATCATCTTTGCTGGAGAAATATCTTCAGTCTGTTTGTTTTAGGTCAACATCAGAATGATGAAGATATTTGTAAGGCCCTACATCAGAGACAGTTGGCTAAAAGCAAGAAGTCATTACAAAGAGAGAAGCATCTATGCATGGCATGAGGCCTTGGATGGTTTAGGAAGTGGGTAGCCCAGTGTGCAAAGTGAACAGTTGAGCTTTATTTCCATTTCTGGGCAAAATGAAACCAAGAGGAGTTCAAAAAACTTACTTTACTAGCCTGCTCTGTTTGAACTGTCTCTCTGTCCCCTTTTCCCCACCACCTCACATCTCCTACAGGACAGTACTTCCCCAGGAATCCTCTACATGGTTCTCATGGTGGGAGAATAAGAGGGTCGTCCTTCTGAGCTGGTCCTGGACACTCAGCAGAGCGCTTTTCTTTTGAGGGGAAAGGCAGGACAACCAGCTTCGCTTCCATGGGCTCCAGGAAGAGGAAGGAGACATCCAGGGGTTCTCCTTGGGGATTGGTGGTTAGATCCAGCTGCACAGGGAAGGTCTCAACAGGGTCCTTTTCCTGGGAACCTTCACTCTTCTTATCCCAGTCAGGAAGGTACTGGACAGACCCTTTGGGCACAGCTTTGGTGGGTGAGTTGGTGGGAGCTGTGTTTTGCTGTTGGGGCTCTTCTGACTTGGAGGGGTTTGCAGGTCTCTGGTTTACAGTAGCATTTTCACCTCTAGGGGTGGGAGCCTGAAAAGAGAATGCTTTCAAATAAGGGAATGTCCTCCAAGAAAGTCCCTGCTATGCCTGGTGCTAGATTATGCTGTTTGGTAACTTTCTGATGGAATTCTCAAAAGGAGATTAGCTAGATAGGCCTCTGATTAAAGGGATAAAGGGAATTCCCTGACATCTAGTGGGTAAGACTCTGGGCTTTCACTTGCCATGGGCCAGGGTTCAACTTCTGGTTGGGGAACTAAGATTCCACAAGCCATGTGGCCCAAAAAAGTGTTAAATAAATAAATAAAGGGTTAAAAGTCAGAGCAGGTAAGGGGTAGGGGAAACCAAAACCTTTGGAAACTGGACTGTAAGCTTCACAAATTTTGGAGCTGAACAATGATCCAGAGAGAGAAGATGGCTTGTTCAAAGTCTCTAATAAGCTGCCTCCCCACTCTAGTAGTGGCGGCAGAAGCCACCTTTACTGATTGCTTTATTCTGTGCCAGGCCGAGAGCCATTCCCTTCAATTAGATCCTCTGACCTATGTCTCATGGGGATCTGAAGAAGATAGGTATTGCAATCCCATTTGACAGAGGAGGCATCCAGGACTCAGCGAGGTAGGAACTTTTCCATGTCCACACAGCTTGTAGGAGGCAGAACAGGATTGGAACCCAGGTGGCCTGTCTTAGCCACCTCTCATATATACCAGGCTGCCTCCTGGTAAGTGCTTAACAAATACTTGCAAAAAGGGATTCAGTGTCTCCCTGGAAACAACTTCTACCTATGGTTCAGGATAAGACCCTTTGGGACACTGAATTTAGTGTCACAGAGGGCTGAGCCTTTCAAGCTAAATGGGTCTTACTTATGCTCTAGGGAACATGCTGTAACGAAAAGAAAGTGTAGTAGCTCTTCAATCAGCTACCTTGTGGATGTGGCCTTAGGGCATCCTGAATAAAGTGGTGATCATGGATTTTAGGAAAATAAAAGAATGTAGGGTAGAGGCAATTAAATATAGATCATCTGCTCTTTTATTCACAGAAAGACAAACAACTTGACTAAAAAATACCTGTGAATTAAAGAAGGAGCAAGTTACGGAGACAGTCTTGCCCGGGTTTTCTTGTGATTCACTCAGAGAACCATGGCAAATACCAACAGGCTAAAGAAAAAGAAAATACAGTGTTATATGTGCACATATGATCATAAGTGGAATCGACTTCATTTTTGCTTAGACACACAGCCAATCAACACTTCCATTCTACCATGTAATAGGTGGTGGTGGTGTAGTCACTAAGTCATGTCTGACATTTGTGACTCCATGGACTGTACCCTGTCAGGATTCTTGGTCCATGGGATTTTCCAGGCAAGAATACTGAAGTCAGTTGCCATCTCCTTCTCCACTTGATCTTCCTGGACCAGGGTTGAATCCCTGTCTCCTTCAGTGCAGGCAGATTCTTTACAGACTGAGCCACAAGGCTCTGAGCCAGTTCTTTTGGAGGAAGAAATGGCAACCCACTTCAATACCCTTGCTGGGATAATCTATGGACAGAGGAGCCTGGCAGGCTACAGTCCATGGGTCACAAAGGTCAAATACAACTGAGGACTGAGCGCGAGCCAACTCTTTCGATCATCCCTACCAATCAATCACCCAAACTAGGCCAAATTGCCTCCAATGAGAGAAACTCAGGATTTCTTGAGGAAAAAACTCTATTGGAAAATTCTTTGTGTTGAACAGAAACCTATGTCTATAGGACAGACACAGAAATCCGGATCTCTCTCGGCCACACTTCTATCCTTGCATTAGCTAGAAAACTTGCTTTCATCTCTCATGCAGCAGCCCTTTATGTAGGTTTCCCCTGAGATTTTGCTTCTCAGACAAGATTACTCTCAGCTCCTTAAACTTTATTTAAAAATAAAATGTTTGTTTTCTTATTATAAATGTAATAGTTATTTAGAATAGGATAAACAAGAAGAAAATGAAAAGATGCATGAAAGATATCCATTTCCTACAGTGATTTAATTTCTTTTCTTCTAACATCTTTCCCAATGAATACACACTTTTTCTTCTAGAAAAATAGAATTATACTGTACATAATATAACTCTCTTTTGTCATTTAACAATATATATAATGAAAATCCTTTTTATGACACTGCATAGTTTTCCATGATTTTCTTTATAATGGCTACCTAATATTCCTCAGAGAAGGCAATGGCATCCCACTTCAGTACTCTTGCCTGGAAAATCCATGGACGGAGGAGCCTGGTGGGCTGCAGTCCATGGGGTGGCTAAGAGTCGGACAGGACTGAGTGACTTCACTTTCACTTTTCACTTTCATGCATTGGAGAAGGAAATGGCGACCCACTCCAGTGTTCTTGCCTGGAGAGTCCCAGGGACCGGGGAGCCTGGTGGGCTGCCGTCTATGGGGTCGCACAGAGTCGGACACGACTGAAGCGACTTAGGAGGAGGAGGAATACTCCTCTGTGTTATTTAACAAGTTCTCTTTTGTAAGACAGTGGATTAAATCTAAATTGTTGTGTTTGAACATTTTCACATATCCTTAGGGTAAATTCTTAGAAGAGAAATTTTAGAGTCAGTAGAGCATGTACTTTTTCAAGTGTAAACAGAGGGCCAATGTAAAGCAAGAAAAAACTACAACTACAGGTCCAGTAATGTGAAAGGAGGAACCAGAGATCAAATTGCCAACATCCGTTGGATCATCTAAAAAGCAAGAAAATTCCAGAAAAACATCTATTTCTGCTTTATTGACTATGCCAAAGCCTTTGACTGTGTGGATCACAGTAAACTATGGAAAATTCTGAAAGAGATGGGAATACCAGACCACCTGACCTGCCTCTTGAGAAACCTATATGCAAGTCAGGAAACAAGTTAGAACTGGACATGGAACAACAGACTGGTTCCAAATAGGAAAAGGAGTACGTCAAGGCTGTATATTGTCACCCTGCTTATTTAACTTATATGCAGAGTACATCATGAGAAACGCTGGGCTGGAAGAATCACAAGCTGGAATCAAGATTGCAGGGAGAAATATCAATAACCTCAGATATGCAGATGACACCACCCTTATGGCAGAAAGTGAAGAGGAACTAAAAAGCCTCTTGATGGAAGTAAAAGAGGAGAGTGAAAAAGTTGGCTTAAAGCTCAACATTCAGAAAACTAAGATCATGGCATCCAGTCCCATCACTTCATGGCAAATAGATGGGGAAACAGTGAAAACAGTGTCAGACTTTATTTTTCTGGGCTCCAAAATCACTGCAGATGGTGACTGCAGCCATGAAATTAAAAGACGCTTACTCCTTGGAAGGAAAGTCATGACCAACCTAGATAGCATATTAAAAAGCAGAGACATTACTTTACCAACAAAGCTCTGTCTAGTCAAGGCTATGGTTTTTCCAGTGGTCATGTATGGATGTGAGAGTTGGACTATGAAGAAAGCTGAGGGCCAAAGAATTGATGCTTTTGAACTGTGGTGTTGGAGAAGACTCTTGAGAGTCCCTTGAACTACAAAGAGATCTAACCAGTCCATCCTAAAGGAGTTCAGTCCTGGATGTTCATTGGAAGGACTGATGCTGAGGCTGAAACTCAATCCTTTGGTCACCTGATATGAAGAGCTGACTTATTTGAAAAGACCCTCATGCTGAGAAAGATTGAGGGCAGGAGGAGAAGGGGAGAGCAGAGGATGAGATGGTTGGATGGCATCACCAACTCGATGGACATGAGTTTGGGTAAACTCCAGGAGTTGGTAATGGACAGGGAGGCCTGGCACATTGAGGTTCATGGGGTCACAAAGAGTCGGACATGATTGACCAACTGAACTGAACTAAACTGAATGTGAAGAGACTTTAGACTCTTTTCTCTAATCCTCTTATTCTTCTTGAAACTCAGAAGAGCCACAGGTAAATAAAAGATTGAAGGAGGGGTAAAAAGAAGAAAAGGACAGGCCTTGACTGCTTCACAGCAGGTCCTAAGCTTTAGGTCAGGCTTCAGCCTCAGAGAGGAAAATGCTTTGAACTGGATATGAGATAGAAATTTTGATTTAAAATTGACTAAAAGGAATTTTTTAATAACTGAAAGTGAATCTTAATAATCTAAGTGAAATCATTCTTAATACTGAAGCTAGTAATAAGAACCGCTGCTGCTGCTAAGTCGCTTCAGTCGTGTCCGACTCTGTGCAACCCCATAGACGGCAGTCCACCAGGCTCCACTGTCCCTGGGATTCTCCAGGAAAGAACACTGGAGTGGGTTGCCATTTCCTTCTCCAATGCATGAATATGAAAAGTGAAAGTGAAGTCACTGAGTCGTGTCCAGCTCTCAGCGACCCCATGGACTGCAGCCCACCAGGCTCCTCCGTCCATGGATTTTCCAGGCAAGAGTACTGGAGTGGGGTGCCATTGCCTTCTCCTAGTAATAAGAACTAGAAACTAGAAAACTGTGTGATCTGCTCAGGATGATATAAAAAAGTGAGACAGGCAGAGTCCACAGAAGATGATGATGTTTTCCCAATTATTTCTTAATATTCAATTGACTAGTTATAAAAGTCTTAAAAAAAAAATTTTACTTATTTGGCTTCATAGGGTCTTGGTTGCAGCATGTGAGATCTAGTTCCCTGACCAGAAGTCAAACCACAACCCTCTGAATCGAGAGCACAGAGTCTTAGCCACTGGGCCACCAAAGAGGTCCCTATAAAAGGCTTTTGAGAGACACAGTTCAGATTCAAAGACACAAACAGGTTGAAAGTTAAAAGATGGACAAAGTTTTACAATGCAAGCAGTAATCGAAAAGAGTTGGGAATGACTGTACAAATATCAGACAAAATTGACTTTAAGACAAACACTGTTACTAGAGACAAGGAAAAACATTTTATAATGATAAAAGGCTCAATTTATTAGAAAGACACAACTATAAATATATGTGCCCTTCACAACAGATCCCCAAAGTACATAAGCAAAACTTGATAGAATTCAAGGAAGCCATAGGTAATTCAACAATAATAGTTGGAAACCTCACTTTCAGTAATGAATAAAACAAGTATGCAGAACATTAACAAAGAAACAGAAGTCTTGAACAACACTACGAACAAACTAAACCCAACAGACAACTACAGAATGTTTCACCCAGCAATAGCAGAACACATTCTTCTCAAGTGTACATGGAACTTTCTCTAGGATATACCTTAAGTTAAACGATAAAACAAGTTTCAGTAAATTTAAAAGAATTGAGATCACACAGAGTACATTCTCCAACCACAATAGGATGAAATTAGACATGAATAACAGAAGGAAATTGGAATTTTCACAAATATGAGGAAATTAAATAACTCTCCTAAGTAACCGTTTGGTTAAAGAAGAATCATAAGGAAAATTAGAAAATATTTTGAAATAGATGGGAACAAAAATAATGTGAATAACTTGGGAGAATCAATTCAATCATTGCTTAGAAGGTAATTCGTAGATGCAATTGCTTGTGTTAAAAGAGAATAAAGATTGTAAATCAATAACTTAAGCTTCTACTTTAAAAAGCCAGAAAAAAGAAGTAAACTAAGAGTAAACTAAGCCCAAAGCAAGCAAAAAGAAGGTTATAATAGAGAGGAAATACATAAACTAGAATCTAAAAAAGTAAAAGAAAAAAATAAATGAGACTGAAAATTTATTTTTTTGGGGGAAAATTTAATAAAATTGACAAAGTTTTAGATAGACCAAAAAAAAAAAAGACTAAAACTACTGAAATTGAAATTAAATAAGGTACAACAACTCTAATATTTCAGAAATAAAAATGAAGTACTGTAAACAATTTTATGCTATCTAATTAGATAAGTTAGATGAAATGGATAAATTCCTAGGAAGATATGAACTACCAAAACTTGCTCAAGAAGAAATATAAAACCTGAATAGATTTATAGCAAGTAGAGAAATTGAATTATTAATCAAATAAACTTCCCACAGAGAAAAGCCCAGGCCCAGATGGCTTCACTGGTGAATTCTACCAAATATTTAAAGAAGAATGAACACCAATCTTTCACAAATTTTTCCAAAATAAAATAGAAGAGGGAAAATTTCCCAACTCATTTTATGAAGCCAGTGTTACACTTATATGAAGATCAGGCAGAGACAACACAGAATAACTACAGGCCAATGTCTCTTATAAATATAAATTTAAAATGCTTAAAAACTGGCAAACTAAATTCAGAAACATGTAGAGAGATTAAACATCATGATCAACTGTGACTTATCCCCAAAGCACTAGGTTGTTTTAACATACAAAAATCATTGGTATATAAAATACTAATAGATTAAAGGAGAAAAAGACCAAACGATTATCTCAGTAACACAGAAAAAACATTTGGCAAACTCTAGCACTGTTTTTTCAATAAAAACATTCAACAAAACTAGGACTAGAAGGGAACTTTCTCAACTTGATAAAAAAACAGCTATAAAAAGCCTACAGTTACCATCATATTCAATAATGAAATGCTGAATGCTTTCCTCCTAAAATCAGGAATAAGATAAGGTTGTTTGCTCTTCCCACCTCTATTTAACATTGTATTGGAAGTTCTACTCAGGAAAGTTAGGTAAGAATTAAAAGTCATTCAGATTGGAATGGAAGAAGTAAAACTATATCTCTTTGTAAAAGACATGATCTTGTATACAGAAAATCCTAAGGACTCTACTAGAAAACTATTAGAAATAATAAACGAGTTCAGCAAGGTTACAGGATACAAAGTGAAAATATAAAAACCAACTATATTTCTATATATTTGCAATGAATAATCCAAAAATAAAATGGAAAAGTCAAATACATTATATCAGCATCAAAGAGAATAAAATACTTAGCTATACCAAAAAAGTGAAAGTTTTGTACACTGAAGACTACAGAATATTGTTTAAAGAAATTATATAAGTCCTAAACAGATGGAAAGACTTCCCATATTCATGGACTGGAAAAATTAGTATTTTCAAGAGGATAGTACTTTCTACATTTGGTCTAGAGATTCAGTGAAATCCCTATCAAATTTTCTGCTTTTTAAAGATAGAAACTGACAAGCTGATTCTGAAGTTGATATCTTATGAAAATGCAAGGGATTCAGAACACCCAAAGTAATATTGAAGAAGAAAACAAAATAGGAGGGCTCACACTTCCCAATTCAAAATTTACTACAAAACTACACTACTGGAGATAGTGTGCTACTGGTACAAGAATAGATATGCAGATAAATGGAATAAAATAGAGGGTACAAAAATAAGCCCTTACATTAATAGTCAATAGGTCTTTAGAATGCATGTCAATACAATTAAATGGGGGAAACAATAGTAATAGTCTTTTCAACAAATAGTGCTGGGACAACTGGATATTCACAAGAGAAGAATGAATCTGAATCTCCTAGCTCTTACCATACACAAAAATTAACTCAGAAATGGGTCAGAGACCTAAAGCTAAAACTATAAAACTCTTAGAGGATTACATAGGAGTAAATCTTAGTGATCTTAGACAATGGATTCTTAGATATGATACAGAAAGCACATTCAACAAAAGAAAAAAAAACAGGATTTCACTAAAATTAAAAACTTTTGTACTTCAAAGAACATCATCAAGAATAGAAATGAATAGAAAAGTCAGATAATGGGAGAAAATATTTGAAAGTCATATATCTGATAAGGGAATCATATTCAGAATATGTAAATAATTCTTACAATTCAACAATAAAAAGACAAATAATCCAATATTTAAATGACAGAGGATTTGAATAGATGTGTCTACAAAGAATACATACAAATGGCCCAAAAGCATATTAAAAGATACTCAATATCATTAGCCATTAGGAAAATTCAAATATAACCAAAATGAGAGACTACTTCATACTCAGTAAGATATCTATAATAAGAAAGACAGATAATAGTAATGCATCCATGCGTGCTAAAGTCATTTTAGTCATGTCTGACTCTGCAACCCTATGGACTGTAGCCTGCCAGGCTCCCCTGTCCATGGGATTCTCCAGACAAGAATACTGGAGTGGGTTGCCATGCCCTCCTCCAGGGGATCTTCCTGACCCAAGGATCAAACCCACCTCTCTTACATCTCCTGCATTGGCAGGAGGGTTCTTTGCCACAAGCACCACCTGGGAAGCCCAGATAATAATAGGCATTGACAAAAACATGGAGAAATTGGAACCCTCACACATTGCTGTTGGGATTGTTAAATTGGTGTAGTCACTTTGGAAAACTTTGCTGTTAATCAAAAGGTTAAACATAGAATTCTCATGCATGTGTGCTTAGTTGCTTAGTCATGTCTGACCCTTTGCAACCCTGTGGACTCTAGCCCACCAGGCTCCTCTGTCCAAGGAGTTCTCCAGGCAAGAATATTGGAGTGGGTAGCCATTCTCTTCCCCAGGGGATCTTCCAGACCCAGGGACCAAACAGGGGTCTCCTGATTTGCAGACAGATTCTTTGCCGTCTGAGCCACCAGGGAAGCCTAGAATTCTCATATGACCCAGCAATCCCACTCCAAGGTGTATACCCAAAAGAAATAAAAACATATATATACATAATAACTTATACACAGGGAATTCCCTGGAAGTCCAGGAGTTAGGATTCAGTGCTTTCACTGCCATGAACCTGGGTCAACCCTTGGTTGGGGAACTGAGATCCTCTGAGTGATGTAAGGGGAATGACTGCTAATGGATGTGGAGTTTCTTTGAAGGTTGATGAAAATATTCTAAAATTAGATAGTAGTGATGATGGTTCAACTCTTTGAATAGACTAAAAAGCACTGAATTGTGCACCTTAAAAGGGTGAATTTTATGGTATATGGTATGTGAATTATATCTTAATAAAACTTTTATTATAGCTAAGTGAATAATGGGGGGAAACAGCTTGCGTTTTGCCTAATTGTGCTATAATCCACTGTGCCAATTGACATTCCTACCAGGTGTGCCTCAGATGGTTTCAAGGTGGCACATTTGCCATCTTGGCTGCTTTCTTTGAAATAAGTCCTGTTCGATTTCATCCTTCTTAATAAAGAGTGGCCCAAGGAATGGAACATCATGATGTATTCCAAATGTAACTGGTTTTGTTCCGATAAAAGTAAGGCCACTACCAACCACTGAGAGATTTATCTATATTTTATAGATAAATATCCTGTGATCATTTTTTGCCAAGGCACCACACTGCTGATGAAAACTGCATTTATGGTCAAACGTTATTGCATCTGGGCCATCTAATCAGTTGCTCCTTAAGGTGAATGAAAGTGTCTTGTGTGCTACAACACTTCATGTGTAATTTTACACATTATGAATACACATAGATGATCTGTGAGCACCAATCTTGAGTTATGAAAATATTCAGCAATACTCACCACAGAGTCAGGGGACTCCAGTGCACAGCTGCTACCCTGCGACTTCATACATGGTGATTCTTTGATCAAATATTCCACAAAGTAGGCAGGGCCAAACACCCACTAGTATGAAACAAGAGGTGAGAAATGAAAATCAGACCTTCCCAAGTGGTGCCATGACTCAGCTTTGACAACATTAGATTTACAGAAACCACACATCCCCAGAGTCACTGACAATAAAGGTTGCTTTTTGTCCCTGTAATCCCCACCATGACCAAACCTTGTATTATGATTTTGTTATTTAGAAAACGTAGCTTTTTCCATACCTTTCTTCCCTTCTTAAGGATTTAAATGGGCTCAAAAACCTTCCCTTGCATGAGCTTATTTTTCCCCATGTAAATTTGTTTTTAAATTAACTTTTCTCCATATGATAGATACCAACACAATCCAGATACAAATGAACACTTTCTCTAACCCATAAAACTCAACATGCACTCCTGTATTTAAAAACACAGAATAGAAGTTGACTTGCTAAGTGGTCTGTGGTCAACCAGATGTGGGACTGTGGTAATAAACAGTGAACCTAAGTAGAATAACCCATGGAGACCATGAGTCCATTACCCTGCTTGCCTTCAGGGCAATGAAATGAAATCAAATCACACAATTCTAGTGGAAATCCCACAGACCAGCTCAGAAACTAGACACAGTTGAATGTGCATCAAGGTTACCAAGGTAGGAAATGAGGAAAAGGCTCTTAGGATCTAATTGAAGGGAGGGCCTTGATAACCATGGCAAGAATTATGAGACATGTTGTAGCTGACATTTCAGACTCACCTGACTAAAAGTCTTGGTGATTTTGATGACAGAATACTGCTTTGAGGGGCTCCTACTGTTGTATTTTGCAAGAGACTCAGTAGCCGTTTCCATGTACCTGGGGTTTGACAAATCATAGGGGCTGGTGCTGGGGCAGTCAGGGCACATCATGATGATCGCACTTCGAGAAACTGTAAATGCCAAAGAGAGCAAGTTTAAAATTAAACTCCTTCATGATGTATCATTCTGTAAATCACATGATCACAACAGAGGGAGAGATCAAAAGGAGAAAAGATAACACTGAGCACTGTCAAGGATGGAGTGGGAAAGCATTATTTAGAAATTTAGCTTTCTGCAGAGTGTTCTACAAGGAGCATGTATTACTTTCATGATTTAAAAAGAAACAAAGCAATATTTTTTTCACCTTACACAAATCTTTTTACCCTAGAAATTTAGTTTAAAAACACATAATATAGAACAGTTGACCCTTGAACAACATGAGGGTTGGGGTGCTGACTCTCCACATGGTCAAAAATCCCAGTTTAACTTCATTTTGAGCCCTCTGTATCCATGGTTCTTTACCCACAGATTCGATCAACCAAGTACAGTGTAGTATTATAGTATGTATTTCGTGAAAAAAAAAAATCCATGTATAGTTCAAACACATGTTGTTCAAGGGTCAACTTGTATTGGGATTACAAACATTTTCCCAGTTAGCTCACTGTCTTCCACCATCGCTGCCTCTATAAAGAGGACGAGTTGGGATTTCTTTACTGTCATGTTCTATTCACCTTTTAGTCACCAGCACCTAAAATAATGTCTGACACATGGACAGTGCTTAGTAAGTGCCTGCTGGATGAATGACTGAGTGAATGACATATGGGAGGTGGAAACACACCCTCTTTGGTTAGACAATGTACGTGAGCTGGAAAACAGAAGTTGATCCAATCACTGTATGTCTGAATAGGTTAATCACACTAATGATACAGCTAGAATGTGTGACTGGGAAGGGCTAGGGGTGGCATAACTAGTGTAAAAGTCACACTAGGAAACTTGTCTAGCAGTTGTTCTAACAAAGAAAACACATTGCTTTCATCAACTGTGGTTTTATTTGGATGTATTTGGGTATATTGTTGGGGAGTGACATCCACGGCTTGTCACCCCCAGGCACATGTCATTGCCTGACCTCCCATACCTCTGGTACCTAGGACTTCCATTTCAGACTTGATCTGTTTTATTAGTTGTTGTCCTCGAATTTATTTTAGGTGAGTCTCATCTTCACAACCAGGAAGGTTTGGCTCTGTTGCCTTGTCCTTCAAAGGAACCAATGGTATTGTTATCACCTAGACCTCGTTAGAAATGCAGGATCTCAGGCTCTACCCCAGATCTACAGGAATCGGAATCCGCACTTGAATGAGACCCCCCAAGGGAGTCACATGCACTTAACAGTTTGATGAGTAGCCATCCTATTTTCCCATGCTGTGGATGCTCACTTTTCAGGACCCAGAATGAATGTATGTATTTGTTCATTTATTCAATGATATTATAGACTCCTTACCCTTGATACGGGGAGGAGGAAATGGTAACCCATTCCAGTATTCTTGCCTGGAAAATTCCATGGACAGAGGATCCTGGCAAGTTATAGTCCACTGGGTCGCTGAGTCTGTCACAACTGAATCCACACACACATACACACACCCACTTGATAGGAACTGGGGGAGAGTTGTAGCAGAGAGGAAGAAGGGATAAGATGTTCTACAAGATATAAGACAGAGGACCCCAAATCCAGGCAGTGCATGGTCTGTGCTCCATGAGTGGTTAGGGTAAAGCTGTATAGGGATGTAGAACAGGTAAGCACTATTTCTTGTTTGTTTCTGTTCTGTTTTGTTTTCTTGAATAGAGAACACCGTAGAAGAAGCAGCCTTGGCAATGATCTTTAAAGGATGCTTAGGAGTTCCAAGGGCAGAGGTTATCAGTGGAGGGTATCCTCAGCAGAGGGAGAAGCACAAACTGGATGCAGAGATTGGAGAATGTGACATGTGTTCAGAAAATAGTGAGTCATCTGGTTGAATGGAGTGCAGAAGCAGTACAGTCAGTGAAATAAGGCACAGATAGCTAGAAAGGAAGCCTGGGGACCAGTCATGGAGATTGTGCCATTTACATCAGACTGAAAATTTAGGATTTGATGTAGGACACAATGTAGAGCTTTTGCAGGTTATTTAGAAAGATTAATTGTGGGAAGAGGAGGAGTGCAAATGCTGGCTATACAAAGAACCTGGTTTTGGGATGAATAAGAAGTGAGGATGGAAGAAACCCTATACACTACAGCATAGGAGAGTTAAATGCTCTTTTTTCATCTGTTATTAAAATAAAAAAAATGAAAGTGATCTCTTACCTGGGCGAAGAGTACAATTATAAGCAGGTAAATAGAAAATTCTTTTTTCCTTATTAATGTAAAATATTGCTTTGCATTGGCCATAAACCTAGAACCAACAAATGTACTTCATGACACAGTGGAATGAACTAAGACTTTACAAAATACCCCTGAAATGAAACTGGACATTTCATTTTTAAGGAACAAGAAACTCAAGGTCAATTTTCATAGTTTTTGGGTGGAGTACACTGTCAGCTGATCATTAAACAATTTAACCTTCACCTGAGACACAGCTTGACTTCTTCCCAGCCTCCTTCCTGCTTAGACATGACTGTGTGTAAATGAGCTCTAGCCACAGCCAAGTGAGCAGAAGGGAAGTACACCCACTTTTAGGTCTAGCCTGTAAAGCCCTCCCACACGCTGTCTGCCCTCCATGCTCTTTCCCTTTCCACTGCTTGATGCAGGTGAGCATGGTGACCACTGAAGCTACGAGGTGAAGGCTACAGAGTATAGGGGGCCACAGTGTGGAAGTATCCAGTCTCCAAATCACTCCTGGAGGAAAGCCCCTTCCTCATCAAGGATTTCTATTTTAAACTTTACATGAATGGGAAACCAAGGTCTATCATTTTGCAATTGGTATATCCTTTTTGGTGTATGTGTTATAGCAGCTGCTGCTGCTGCTAAGTCGCTTCAGTCATGTCCGACTCTGTGCGACCCCATAGACAGCAGCCCACCAGGCTCCTCTGTCCCTGGGATTCTCCAGGCAAGAACACTGGAGTGGGTTGTCATTTCCTTCTCCAATGCAGCTAGTGATACACAAATATATTTTGTCTATTAAGCTGGTGCCTAACAAACATAATTCACAACAGGGTATATAGACTGTTTTGCTTTCCCAAACCAGGTAGGTGCAGTTTGACAAGTTTGGTTAAATGACTACAAAAAGACATCTTTGCCAAACACTTCACTTCTAGATACTTAAATCACATTTATATCACGTATAAAGTTTCATATGAATTAATGAAAATAATCTCAGGATAGTTGAAAACCAAATGAAAACTGATGATGCTCTTTTCAAGCCTCTTCAATGGCCATCTTTAAAAGGATCAGTTCTGACTCCCTTTAGGTTCTGTGATACTACGAAATCCTTCCAAAGCACCTCCGAGAGCACCCACAGCCCTCCCTCTCCCCAGCCTCAAATATCATATAAGTGTTCTTGAAAACAAAATAAAGAAAACTAAAACACATTTCAAAGCTCCCCTGCCATTGCTTCTACAGTTTTCCTTAAACATACATCCAGAGCACTAGACCTCAGATCTTTGCCCCTCAACTTAAGCCTAGCTCAGAGCCTACAGGAAGGTTTTGGAGGCAGAAAACAGTTTGGGGGCAACATTTCTATTCTGGGGTCATGACCCCAGTGGGAGCATCAGAAACCCCGTCTGATTAAATTCTTTCTTCTATCAAATTGAAATAACCACATAGGCACCCTGCCCCAGAGATTATAAAGAGGGACATTTAAAGATGGCACATGTTGAATAATCTTCATCCTGTAGACAGAGGACACCTAGCTTCCCCCCTTAAGCTCCTAGGGAAAGTACTCACCGATTCATGAAAGATCCTCACTCCACAGTTCTTCCATGATGTCCTGCTGAGCACATGGCAGCCAGTCTCTAACACATCCAGTGTGAAATAGAACAGAGATCCCAGACCAGCCTGTGCAAGGGGAAGAGAAATGCACAACCCACATGAAGCAGAAACCTCTAATGACCAGCCAAGAAACTCTCTGTTTTATGGCAAAGCCAAAGGCTCTGATGTTTGTGAAGTGTTCCTGTAAATGATGGGACACGTTTCAGAGTGGATACCATTAGCACTTGTTTCTAATACTACTAAGAGGCAGTAGCACCCTAGCAGAGGAGAGCAGCATGTACTCAGCAGGGTTTCTGATTCGGAAAGCACCAGCCAACAGGTGTCTCTGGGTTCCCGTGCCCTGGCCAGCCTCCCCAGCTTGTGCAAACAC
This sequence comes from Redunca redunca, assembly GCA_006410935.1. Taxonomy (NCBI): domain Eukaryota; kingdom Metazoa; phylum Chordata; class Mammalia; order Artiodactyla; family Bovidae; genus Redunca; species Redunca redunca. The sequence goes on along the minus strand of SJYQ01011194.1, from coordinate 68,833 downwards.
CAGCCCCGGTGGGGACTGCCACTTACCTCCTGTCTGTGTTCACGGGCATCGCTCACTCGGTTGAGGCTCAGCACGTAACCGTCCTTTCGGTCCCTGTTGATGTCCTGCAGGATGTCATTTGCGATATCCAGCACATAAGAGCTGTTGCAGTCAAGGGAGAGGAGAGGCGAGGGCCTGGCAGCTGGCTGGGGTGGAGGTGCAGCCCCGCAGCCCATGGCCAGGGTGCAAAGCGCCAGGAGCAGGAGCACACTCATCCTGTGGTGAGAAGGGGTGAGTATGCGGAGCTGCGGGAATGAGGCTGTTTATAGGATCTTGAGGCCAACTTGAACAGCTTTGTACTCGCAATCTAAACCAGTGATCCGGATATGAAGCACAGTCTTCTATTTTATCTCTGAAATTCCAAATGTAGATTTTGCTGAGTCAGTACTTTGGATGGGATTTGCCACTATCTATAACCTTAGACCCCAGAGTAATCTCACATTCATGTGTACCTGTTACCCAAGAAATCAATACAAACACTTGGGTCAAGGCTCCTGGGAGATCGTTATTGAATTCTGATTTCTGTTCAGGGCTCTAGCTGAGTCAGAATAGGAAGACTATCACCTCCTCTCTCATTACCCCTAACACCTTGCCTCCAGTCAATGTCCTGGCCACACTCACCTTTATTTCAGGCTTGGAGCCCGGAAATCAGTGGTAATGGTGCTCAGTGACCTCAAACTCCACAACCCGGGTTCACCATTCTTGTTATATCAGAAAAAGGGCTTTAAGCCCATATCATACATGAAGCTCTGGTGAGATTCCTAAAGCATTTTGGAATCTGGCTAGAAAGAGTTCTGTTTCATGGCCAAGAGGCACATGAAAAGATACTCAACACTGCTAACTGTTAGGGAAATACAAATCAAAATCATTGATATACCACCTCACACTGGTCAGAGTGGCCATCGTTAAAAAGTTTATAAATAATAAATGCTGAGAGGATGTGGAAAAAAGGGAACCCTCCTCCACTGTTGGTGGGAAGGTAAATTGGTGCAGCAACTATGGAGAACAGTATTGAGGTTCCTTAAAATATTAAAAATAGAATTGTCATAGGCACCAATAATCCCTCTCCTAGGCATATATCCAGAGAAAACTCTTAATTTGAAAAGATACATGCACCCAAATGTTCATAGTAGTACTATTTACAATAGCCAAGACATGAAAACTATCTAAGTATCTACTGACAGATGAATGGATAAAGAAGATCACATATATATTACATATATATATAAGCTTCCCTAGTGACTCAGATAGTAAAAAATCTGCCTGCAATGCAGGAGACCCAGGTTTCATACCTGGTTCAGGAAGACTCCCTGGAGAAGGGAATGGTTACCTACTCCAGTATTCTTGCCTGGAGAATCACATGGATAGAGGAGCCTTGCTGTCTACAGTCCATGTGGTTTCAAAGAGTCAGACACAACTGAGCAACTAACACTTTTGCACATATGTATATATGTGTTTATAATGGAATATTGTGCTCAGATGCTCAGTTGTGTCTTATTCTTTGAGACCCCATGGACTGTAGTCTTTCAGGCTCCTCTGTCCATGGGATACTCCAGGCAAGAACACTAGAATGGGGTGTCATTTCCTCCTCCAGGGAATCTTCCCAACCCAGGGATGGAACCTGCTTCTCTTACATCTCCTGCATTGGCAGGTGAATTCTTTACCAGTAGCATCACCTGGGAAGCCAAGAAAAAGAATGAAATAATCCCATTTGAAGCAATATGCATGGATTTAGACATTAGCTACTAGGTAAAGTAGGCCAGAAAAATATCATATGACATTGCTTATATGTGGAATTTAAAATATGACACAAATGAACATTTTTACAAAATAGAAACATACCACAAATTCAGAAAATAAACTTATGGTTACCAAAAGGGAAAAGGGGTTGGGGAGGGATAAATTAGGAGTTTCCAATTAGCAGATACAGATACTATATATAAAAGAGATAAACAAGGTCCTACTACAGCATGCTGCTGCTTCTGCTAAGTCGCTTCAGTCGTGTCCAACTCTGTGCGACCCCACAGACGGCAGCCCACCACGCATAGGGAACTATATTCAATATCTTGTAATAAACCATAATGGAAAAGGATATGAAAAAGAATGTATACATATGTTTAACTCAATCACTTAGCTTTATATTGGAAACTAATAAAACACTGTAAATCAACTATATTTCAATTAAAACTAAATACTTTTTTTAAAGTGTTCTATTTAGCCTCATTTAGGTTTTTTAAAATGAAGACTTCATTTATATCAAAAAAGTGAATGGCAGGTCAATAGTTCTCAAATGATACTCCAGTTCCACACGTTTTTTCTTTGGAGCTGTGTGCAAGCAAACTTGTTCAGAGATTAAAATCTAATATTATTGTTAAGAGATAGATACTTTGGCCACTTGATGCAAAGAGCTGACTCATTGATGATCCTGATGTTGAGAAAGCTTGAGGGCAAGGGGAGAAGGGGGCGACAAAGGATGAGATGGTTGGACGGCATCACCCACTCAATGGACATGAGTTTGGGCAAACTCCAGGAGATAGTGAAGAACAAGGAAGCCTAGTGTGCTGTAGTCCATGGGGTCACAAACAATTGGACACGACTGAGCAATTGAACACCAAAATCAATGATGGGACAGTGGTCTGGAATACAGGAATACACTGGTTTGGACCCTTACTTTTCTCTTTTAACATCTTTTTGGGGTTCTATTTAGAAGTTACTACTGATTGGAACTTTCTATTTGAAAAGCACATACACTCATTACAGACAGTTCGTCACGAGAAAGGGGAAGCTTCTAGAGTAGGCTATCACAGAAGGTATTCCATAGAAACCTAGTCCATGAGAGGCATTCCTCACCCCTCTCTCTGCCTAGCTCCCTTCCACATTTACCCCCTCTCCCACCCCTCCTTGTCCTCAGTGTTCTGTGCTCAAATAAGTTTAGGAACTGTTGCCTCCATAACTGCACAGTTTACAGAGTCTCAATACACATGAGCACGTTAAAGGCTCTCTAAAGCTTTGAGGTGAGGAAACCTATTTATATTGCAATTTCCTACAGTAACTTAACCATAGGAGAGACTTTTGTGATACTTATTATTAATAATAAGCTTTGGAATTGCTGTACTGGTAAATATGAATAGCTATCTGTGAGGTTTTTTGATAAGAATCTGGTCAGAGGTATGAAGACTTTTTTACTGAAAGTATTCCAGCTGGGTTGAAAGAAATGTCCCTCCATGAAACATTTATTATTACCTCTGTTTACTTGAAACTTCAATTTCATACTAAAATATAATGATTTGCGTTACTAGTAAGGACGACTGTAATTAGTTACTGTGATAAAATTTAGATTTTTATTTAAAAGTTGAATGAAGGGATTTCCCTCATGGTCCAGTGGTTAGGAATTCGCCTTGCAGTGCAGGGGACCCAGGTTCCATCCCTGGTCTGGGAGCTAAGGTTCCACATGCTGTGGAATAACTAAGACACAACAAATGAGCCTGAGCATTACTGGAGAGTCCGAGTGCCTCATCCAAAGATCCCACATGACACAGCTGGGACCTGAGGCAGCCAAATAAAATAAACGGACAATTTTTTTTTTAATTAAAAAAGAAAACAATATTGAGTGGAAAATAGTTTTTTCTTCATTGACTGCCATGTATTTGGGGGACACTATAATACCTGGTGGAAGCATACAGGCTCGCAGAAAAGTCCCCTTAGTGGTAATGTAGTGATTCTAACCATCCAGTTTCTGAGATGAGAAAACTGAAGCTCAGGAGGAGAAGCCTGGAGTGCTACCGTCCACGAAGCTGCAAAGAGTCAGACACAACTTAGTGGCTGAACAACAACCTAAACAAAACTCATAAATGGATTAGTGGCAAAGCCGGTTACAGAAACCTTCTAGTTTAGAATCCTTTTCATCAGAGCAAACACTACAGTAATAGCCTAATTGTAAGTCTCTTAATTACCAACTAAATGAACTTGGAAAGTCAGTTAATCTCCATTAACCTCTGTTGTCAGATCTGTAAAACGGGCTAACCGTGTGCCTGCCTCACAGGAGATTCTATACGTGGGGGGCTAGGCTCACGCTTGGCACTGGGGGCAGCTAGTGTTACAGGTAGAATCATGGCAGTTACTTGAAACCCCTTAGCACTGAGCAAGGGTTAGGGTTATGCCAAGAAGCATGTTAGGATCTCTGGAATCAAGGGTTAATAAAACTAATTAGCTTAATAAAACATAGCCCCTAATTTCTGCAAGCAAACAATCAGTTTTCAAAGCTTAATTTATAAAAGTTCAAATCTAATGATCTCAGCTCCTTAGAGATGGGCTTTAGGCATTGTTCTCAACTAAGAGCAACACTAGGAAATAAGTATGAAAATCAGAAGTGGGTATGGACACCAGACGTTCAATTCTTGGGGTACAACAAAGATTTACAGCCAGCAAGTGAACAAACATTCACAGAGCTCAGATGATGTGCAGAGAGAGAGTGGGAAGGAAGGAGGAGACAGGACTGGAGAGGGGCCAAAAGAGGAGGAGATAGTTTGAAACCTGAGGAAATGCAGTGGACGTGAAGGGATAAAGGTCTTCACGACAGCTAAGGAGAAAGGCAGACAGATTCAAGGGGGATTAAACTCTGACTGATGACAGAGGAAACTGACTTTGACTCAAATGTCCGGGCTCAGCCCTTCCTTAGCTGTGTGACAACAGGTGAGAGATTGCTTAACGGAGAAGACACTGTGGGTGTCGCAATGGTTAGTTTCCTTGCCCTCGAAACAGCACACACACCTGCACATATAGACATGCCCACACATTCACACTCGCATTTGCTTGCAGAGAGGGAAACACATTTGGTCTTTTCCCAGGAGTCCCACCCCAGCTTCACTTCTGTTTGGTCCCCCATGTGTGTGAATGATTTCAGTATCAGCAGAGAAGTTAATTCAGCATAGGAGTGTGAAAGAAAGGTTGTGGAAACATGAACCCAGGTTTAAATCTTTGTGTCGGTTTAGGGTAGTCACCTAATCCATTGCTTTCCATAAAAACACACTGCAAGTCATGTTCAATTTTAACTATCCTAGTAGGCACATTTAAAAAGTAAAAATAGCAGGTGAAATTAATTTTAATATTTGACTTAATCCAATAGATTCAAAATATCATCGTTTTGATTTTGGATGTGAGCAGCAGTAAGCGGCAGCTTGCAGAAAGCAGCATCGAGCAATAGCTGGAAGCAGGGTCTTAGTTTCCCAGACCGGGAGTCCTAACCACTGGACCATAGGAGTCAGCACTTAGGGCTAAGGTCCCGAGTCTTGCAAGAACAAATTCAGGCAAGGAGGCAGAAAGAAGGTAAAGAGAAAAGTAAGTTTTACTAAAAAGAAAAGTACGTGCTGAAAGGCACCTAGGCGAGCTCAGAGAGACAGCCGCACCTTTGGGAAGTTTAAATCCTTAATGAAGGGGCAGTTTTCTGGGTCTTCACTTCCCTCAGGCCAATCACCTTGCTTTGTCTCAGGACCCTCCCCTGGGGTTCACACACACACCCTAGCCAAGTTGGATCTCGAAGTGAAGGCTTCTGGGAGGAGTATGACTCACTGTGGCCTGGAATTATCCTCTGACTTTTGACTCCAAGGAGCCTTTCTGCCTTATCAGACAGGGTTTTTTCCTTTCTTTGTCCTTGCCATGATTATTCCCTTGAGGTAAGAGACAAAGACTGGCTATTTACCCTGTTTTTGTTGACTGTAAATTCCTCAACTGAAGCCCACCTATCTCTTATCTCAAGAAATGAAGAGAGGAGGCTCAGTTCAGTTCAGTTCAGTCGATCAGTCATGTACGACTCTTTGTGACCCCACAAATCGCAGCACACCATGCCTCCCTGTCCATCACCAACTCCTGGAGTCCACCCAATCCCACGTCCATTGAGTCGGTGATGCTATCCAACCATCTCATCCTCTGTCCTCCCCCTCTCCTCCTGCCTTCAATCTTTTCCCAGCATCAGGGTCTTTTCAAATGAGTCAGCTCTTCTCATCAGGTGGCCAAAGTATTGGAGCTTCAGCCTCAGCATCAGTCCTTCCAATGAACATCCAGGACTGATCTCCTTTAGGATGGACTGGCTGGATCTCCTTGTAGTCCAAGGGACTCTCAAGAGTCTTCTCCAACACCACAGTTCAAAAGTATCAATTCTTCAGCGCTCAGATTTCTTTATAGTCCAACTCTCACATCCATACATGACTATTGGAAAAACCATAGCCTTGAGTAGATGGACCTTTGTTGACAAAGTAATATCTCTGCTTTTTAATATGCTGTCTAGGTTGGTCATAACTTTCCTTCCAAGGAGTAAGCATCTTTTAATTTCATGGCTGCAATCAACATCTGCAGTGATTCTGGAGCCCAGAAAAATAAAGTCAGCCACTGTTTCCACTGTTTCACCATCTATTTGCCATGAAGTGATGGGATTGGATGCCATGATCTTAGTTTTCTGAATGTTGAGTTTTAAGCCAACTTTTTCACTCTCCTCTTTCACTTTCATCAAGAGGCTCTTTAGTTCTTCTTCCCTTTCTGCCATAAGGGTGGTGTCATCTGCATATCTGAGGTTATTGATATTTCTCCTGGCAATCTTGATTCCAACTTGTACTTCCTCCAGCCCAGCGTTTCTCATGATGTACTCTGCGTATAAGTTAAATAAGCAGGATGACAATATACAACCTTGATGTACTCCTTTCTCGATTTGGAACCAGTCTGTTGTTCCATGTTCAGTTCTAACTGTTTCTTCCTCACCTACATACAGGTTTCTCAAGAGGCAGGTCAGGTAGTCTGGTATTCCCATCTCTTGAAGAATTTTCCACAGTTTATTGTGATCCCCATAGTCAAAGGCTTTGGCATAGTCAATAAAGCAGAAATAGATGTTTTTCTGGAACTCTCTTGCTTTTTTGATGATCCAGCGGATGTTGGCAATTTGATCTCTGGTTCTTCTGCCTTTTCTAAAACCAGCTTGAACATCTGGAAGTTCATGGTTCACGTATTGCTGAAGCCTGGCTTGGAGAATTTTGAGCATTACTTTACTAGTGTGTGAGATGAGTGCAGTTGTACGATAGGCTAGCTGATTGCAAATTTCCAACCTGGAGCCCATCTATCTCCTACTTCAATTTCAATCTGTAAGTAATAGGAAAACTTATGAATGACATTTTTCTATTCATTTTACACTGTGGCACACCTTATTTAAGCTGCTGACAGTCAAATGTGGCCACTGAGTAGACGTCAGAGGCTCCCCGCTCCTAAGGAATGTAGCAGAAACTGCCAGATCCTGAGGCCTCCATGAAAACTGGTCACAGGGAAAGTAAATGCAAGGTGCTTGGCACAGCCCTGGTGCAAGAACATGCAGGACAATGTCTACTGTCACAGCCGTAACTGTCCTTGTGATCCTCATCTGCTCGCACACAGTACAGTCCCCAGGCGACTCTGCTGACCAACTTTTCCCAGGCCATCTGAATAGAGTCACCACTAAGCGAGTCAGGTTAGGAGAAACAGAGCTGATTATCCTTGAGCCAGGAGGGGGTGGTTCCCAGTCTTCTAGTCCACCCACTGCCTGACAATGGTGTGATTCAGGGCAGCAATAGAGGATTGTTGACTTTACAATAGGGGGAGGTCGGCCAGGTGAGGCATTGTTTGCTGCTGCTAGGAGAGGCTCAGTCCATGGGATTAGGTCTCTGGGGAGGTAGAAATATGGTATCAAGTCTTGACCTGAGAAGGTGGGTTGTGTACTCAGGAAAAACGTGCAGCAGCCACAGCCCCAAAACTTCAGGCTGGCACTGTCCTTGTTAAAGATGATCTCAATGGCTGGTTGGCCTGTTTTTCCTTCTCCTTTCCTCCGTCTATCTTCTCTTCCTTCTAGACATACTTTAATCTGTTTACTACCAAGGCTTGGCATTACACATAAGAAGCACCACTGCTAAGTTCTCTGTGTGTGCCTAGCCCTGTGCTAAATATTTTGTTGTCTTCTTCTGATTTAAGGTCCTCAGCCAACCCAGGGCTATAGGTATCTCTATTATTCCCATTTTTCAAATAAGGAAAACTGAGGAACAGAGAGGTTAAGCAGCTTACCCAAGGTCTTACAACAGGGTGTGCATCTAGCCTGTATGGCTTCAGAGGAGAAGGCAGAGTTCTTGTCTTCAATGAGTGGATACTAGGAAACCAGTGGGGGAAGAACTAATCTTATGGAGAAGTCTGGAAAGGAAGTGACATCCTGGCTGGGGCTTGAAGGATGAATAGGAGTGTGCTGATGGGCAAGGTAGGGAGGAAGCAGGGGCTTCCCAAGGTAGCAGGAGCCGGAGCAGTTAAAAACAAAAAAAAATGTGGATTACGTGATTTATTTTCTTTGTCCTTCCAACCCTTCCAGCTGTCTCCTCTATAAACTAAATGGTTTTTGTTGCTTCCAACCCACCCAGGAGCTTCAGGCCTTCCACTGGTAATCTGTCTCCTAAAGTTCCCTGCCTCTGCAATTTCTCCCTCCTTTACTTTTATCAATCATATGTAGGCAATGTATGAAAAAATTTAGAAGATTTAGAGCTCATCTTTCAGTATCAAAATGTTCTTAGGGAAAATCTGTTTACAGCATCAAAAGTGGGATCTTCTTCAAGAATCTCTATGGTGTTGTGGCCAAGAGCACAGACTCTGGGCTCAAACAAGCCTGGGTGTGACCCCAGCTCTACCATTCATCAGCTGTATGTTAATAGATTGAGGCCACAGTTAACCTATAGAAAGGATGTGAGGTCAGGCAGGATCCCACACAAATAAAGTGTCTGGCACACAGCTGGGTCTGCATATCACCAAAGAGATTCTAAAAGATAACAAGGGGCCCTTAAAGGAAGACAGGTAGGATTTCCAAACCACATCTCACACTAACCTTAAATGAAGGAGGTTGGAGGAAACAGTGCTGGTTTATGAGGAAATATCAAGGATGTCTCAACTTTTCAGGGCACCTAGGTAGGGTCACTCAGGCCTAGGGCCTAACTCACACTAACCCAGTGTAAAAACAACTGATGTATAAACCAGACCCTGAAGGTTAGTTTATACTGGAGAGAGATGCCTCTCTGGCATCTCCCCAGCAGGCTGGACAAACACTGACAAATTCTTCCTCTCTAATCACCCTTTCATATCCTGCAAATAGTGTTCACTGTCACTTTAGAATGCCAGGCAACAATGCATTTGACCTTCAATAGCTTGCATTCAGTGCTGGGCAAACACCCTGGTTCCTGAATTGGAGGCCTGGTCCTGTGCAGAAAGGTAAGTTTTAATTAGGGATAGTCTATCTCTGAGGAGCTGCCAGGCACCTTGCTCAGACCTGGGAACTTCTCAAGTTATCTCATCAGCACCTTTACAAGCAGGCTGGGAGGATGCAGTCTCTGCAGATGGCTTCCTTCATCCAGAGGTATTGGTTCTCATGGATTTCACTCCCAGTGGGTGGTTTTATCACTAAATTCTACCCTAACCAATACTGCCTGCATTGACCAAGGAGGGGAAGGGGAATTAACACCACAGCATGCCAGCACTGCTGAGTGTACCTACAGTCAACCCTCGTAAAGCCTTGTCGGAAGTTATCTTCACCACCACGTGATGACCGTGTCACCCCACAGCACGTGTCCTTTCTAATAGCCCAAGTGGAAGATCTGCCGGGTTAACAGGACCAGAACTTGGTTTGGGGACACATTCTCACAGAGGGGCCGCAGCGCTGACATATTTTCTTTCAGTGGAAGCTCTGCTATGATTCAGTTGCTTCTTTCTAGATTTGGTCTGCATGTTGGGGTTTAAGGAGATCCTGATGAAGAAGTAAAAGAATATGGGTTGGAAGCTGGGGAAATGGGTGATGGTGATCAAAGACTGCAAACTTTCAGTTATAAAATGAATAAATTCTGAGGATGTAATGTACAGCATGAAGGCTACTAGTTACCAGTATTGTACTGTATACTTGAAAGTTGTTAGAAGAGTAGATCTTAAATGTTCTCATCACACCCACAAAAAAGGGGGAAATAGTAAGAATATTAGGTGTTAACTAACGTAAAATGAATGTGGTAATTCATTTTGCAATATGTATATATCAAGTCATCATGTTGTATATCTTAAAATTTACACAATGTTTGGTGTTAATTATATCACAGCAAAAGCTGGAAAGAAAAAGGGGATATGGGACAGCCAAAGTTGAGTGGGATGAGAAAGACGTGTGTCCAATGGGAGTTCTCACCAAATCCCACCAGATGGAGGTATATATAGTAATAATTAAAAGAGAATTCTAGACATAAATAAGAGAGAAAAAAGGTATTACTCAAAATTGCTAGTACTATTTTTGGACCATTCCTTTTTGTATAATTTTGACCTTTGGAATCGTGGTGATGTTTTCAGTAGTTAAAATAATAAAATTAATTCAATGAAACTGGGAGGAGGGAGCTAAAATGGAATACAAACAGAAGCAAACAACCTGTGTTTCAAATGAATATCAGACACAGTGAAAGAGAAAAAAGAGAATTAATCCAAGTAACTTTTGAACTCAATTCTTTGATTGCATATTGTCAGTCTAAAAAAAAAGAAATGCAAACAAATCTTGAAACTCTCCATAGTTTTCCATAGTGGAATCAATGTGGTAATTCCTAAAACTATGTTGTGTGTTGTAATGCTGAGCAAATGGCACTGTTCTGCTGTTTGGGAGGCCAGGTTGTCACTGGGGAGGAGAATGCAAACAGGTGAAGACAAGAAAACACTGTGAGTGGGAAAGATACTAGAGGAGGCAGTATAAATTTATAATTTTACACAGGCAGCATGAGTGACTGTTGAGCCACATGTAATTACTATTCTTTCCAATTTTGACTACTGTGAGGGTCTAGAAGCAAAGGTACTCAGCAGTACTGAGTACATCAAGTGCTCAGATCTCAATTTTTAAGTAGTGTTTCCCATGAAAAGCAAGCAAAACCCATTGAAGAAGTGACTGATTCCAAGAAAAAAGTACAAGATGGCCTCATGCCAGAAAGTAAGCACCTACTGAAAGAATGATTAGTTAACTTAAAGAGGAACCACTTGAAGGAAATCAGTTGCCAGATCTGGGACAGCCTGAGCATCAGAACAAAATGATAAGAGTACTGAATTATAACTTATTGAATAAACTAGTGACCCATAAGTCTGTACTGATACTAACTAAATAAGGAAGAAGGAAAAACATTTGCTTACAATTAAATGCCAATTACTAAATATAGTTGAAATTACAGAGCTAGAAAATCAACATTATAACCATCCATGTAAAAACTAATTAAGGCAAGAATCATTAGTATACATTAAAACTGAGTGAAAATTTTATATATGGAATAGGTTGTCTATATAATGTCAAAATATCTCCCCACAAAATGCTTATTAATTACTATTCCTTGTAAAGGGAGAAGTTATAATTACATAAGCTGAGAAACCTGGAAGACACCACCCTAGCCAAATGATTAAAATTAGCATCACCAGTAATGGACAAACATACCACATGCTTCCTGAGGACCCAGCATCACTTCCATGGTGTTCCTGTTTGGAGGGAGAAAGGACAACCTAAAGCTAATCACCAGCAAAGATTAGACACATTTCTAGACACACTATGTGTGTCGAGGGAAGATTAGACACACCTACACAAAACTAGTCTGTACTCTTCCACAATGGCAACTCATGAAAGACAGAGAAAAGCCAAAGACTTATTTTAGACTAAAGGAGATTTAAAAAAGACTTCATAACTAAAGACAGTGTGTGATTCCAGTTTGATCCTGGATTGAACCTTGAGATCAGTAGGAAAGATTGCTTCAAAAAACACTGTTGGGACAATTGACAAGTTTTGCAAATGGAATATAAGTTATAAAATAGTATATACATGTTAAATTTTCTGATTTGATAACTTCTGTGATCATGTAAGAAAATGTACTTGCTCTTAGGACATAGACCTGAAGTATTTAGGGATAAAGAGAAAAGTGATGATATGTGTAACTTATTCTCAAATGGTTAAGAAAAAAATAGTATTAATCTGACTCTGTGTGTGTGTAGAAAGAGAACGTGACAAAAAAATAGCAACAATTTGCTAACCTGGCCAAAGAGTATCTGAGAGGTCTTTGTACTACTGTAATTTTGAAGATAATCAAAATAAAAAATTAGAGATACTATAAAGTTGCTTGGAGAAGTAAATGGCAACCCACTCCAGTATTCTTGCCTGGAGAATCTCATGGACAGAGGAGCCTGGTGGGCTACTGTTCATGTGGTCACAAAGAGTTGAACATGACTGGGTGACTAAGCACATAAAGTTGCTAGTTATTTAAATACCAGATAATGATTAAGAAGTAGGAAGTTATTAATGGCATCCCTTGCCATAATGCCCAAATGCTATGGAATTTATTCAGTGGGCACATTGAATGTGTCCCCCTAAATCTACATGTTGAAGACCCCATCCCAGTGTGATGGTAATTGGAGGTGAGGCCTTTGAGAGGTAACTGGGTTTGGATGACATGATGGGGTGGATCCCTCATGATGGAATTGGTGCTCTTATGATAAAAGAAGAAGAAACCAGGACTCTTTCCCTGCATCATGTAAGGATACAGCAAGAAGGTGACTGTCTACAAGCCAGGAAGAGTCCTCATCAAGAACCCAACCAGGGGAATTCCCTGGTGGTCCAGTGCTTAGGACCTACTGCTGAGTTTGACCCACTGGCCGAGGAACTAGGACCCCACAAGCTTCAGGGCCAAAAAAGAGAAAAATGCCCATTAAAAAGCCATCCAGGTTGACATCTAGATCTTGAACTTCTAGCCAAGGACTTCTAACTTCCAGAACTGTGAGAAATAATTTGTGTTGTTTAAGCCACCCAGTCTATGGTATTTTTTTTACAGCAGTCCAAGCTGACTAAGCTCTAAATTATAGAAAATACTAAATATAAAGTGATCTCCCAATGAGAAGATTCAACTCTTGAGGGCCAAATGCTTGTAGCTTGAGACATTCCCAATAACAGCATTATACATGGAGACTGGGCTGGCCAATGCTCACTTTCTGTAAATGGCATAACCAAAGTCCAGAGAAATTAGATGATCCTCCTGAAACCTCACATCTGGCAGGGGCTGAACTCAAGACCAACCCCCACGCCCAACCCAGAGACCTTCCAGATGGGTGCGTGGTGTTTGTTGTTCTCTTTCATCATGGAATTTGTTGGGTCGATACTCAGACAGAGAGACTATTATTAACTACAGGACAGAACCAATAGACATGCCCACAGCTTTGATACAGCTTCTGCTAATGCAAGGGTCCCTGACCTCTGGTGGGCTTACATTAGAGGACATCGACCTTGGGAATGAATTTGTTTTCACCTTTCCCAGTGCTGACACTGGCCTCAGGGGTGGGTGCTCTTTCGTGGGCCTCTGCTGTGTGGTGTGGAGGAAAGGCTGGAGCTCATGGTTGGGTGAAACTGTCAGATTGAATCTGTCACTAGCTGTGTGATTTCAGGCACTCAGTTTTCTCACCAATATAAACAGAGACAGTATGTATATTTTACAGGCCTAAATGAGATCACGTATGTGATGTATGGCCAGACAGTTGCAAGTCTTAATATTTGGTAATTTTTTCTTTTTTCTTTTGGTCCCAAAGCATTTATGCCTGTTAATAGAGCTTTAGATAGAGGGAAGACTTACTGCAAGTCACTTAAATATCTTTCTTGCTAAAATAATATTTTAGAAGTAATTTTTGTGTGTTTTAAAAAAATTAAAAAAACAGAAAATAAAAAGATAAAAATATTTCACTACACTTTCTTCTA
>SJYQ01011194.1:0-54891 GCA_006410935.1 Redunca redunca | reverse complement strand
AATAGATCATTCCCATCTTAATATATGGTCAAACTGTAGCTGTACAAACCTACTTGTACAATTTAATTTTCAATTACTACACAGTAATTCATTGACAATTCATTTGATTATTGAAATTAATTATCTTATAGATACAAAGGTTGTTTTCAATTTTCTGGTGTTATAAACAATGCTATATTTAATATTGTTGTGGGTAAATCTTTGTTCACACCCTTAATTATTTTCTTAGTACAAATGGCTAGAAATGGAATTATGAGGTTAAAGGAAATTCCTAATGCTACAAGTTTTGCTATGATTTACCACATTGCCCTCCACAAAATTTTAAAAAATAGTATTCACACCAGCATTGTATAAAACACTGGGAAATGATCTTCATTTGAATGTCCCAAGTTTACATTTTTGGGCTCCAAAGTGGACAGACAGATGGAGCAGGACTATGATAGGATATGGATGGGGGTGGGGTAAGAAGGAAGTTCCTTCATTCAAGTAATGTCCTAAATTATTCTCCAGTGAATGAAGCCGTGACAGGAACTATGCTAAATGCTGGGGATTAATAATTAAATTCCATAAAAACATCATATTGCCTGCCTGAGGAGAAGATAACAATACCATGTGATACATCTAAGCACAAAAGTTAAGCCCAGGGATTAGCCCCAGTCCTGGGTAGATGGAGGGGCCAAAGGGAACAAGCAAACTGTTCCTGGAGCATGTGACATCCTACACAACTCTTGAAGCAAACAAGAGTTAATTCCATGAAGAAAGGCAGAGGGATTAAGTGATCAAGACCTCCAAGTGGGAGCACACTCAGGGAAGTCTAAACACCAAAGAATTCAAACCAGAAATGTTCTAAAAAGGCTTTCTAAAGATGTGCCTATTTTTTGATCCACTCCATCCTAACTTGAGAATAATTTGCTCCAGTGGCATGAGGTGGACAACAGACACTGGGGCTGCAGATGGCAGTCATTGACATGGGGGGGGGCATCTTAACTTAGGAGTGAAGGGCCATGCTCTTTAGAATGAAATCCCCATGTGATGGGGGATACCTGGCTTGCAATACATAATTGGTGACAATTCCCAGCCTCCTCTGTGTTTTTGTTATTTTTTAAAATATTTATCTATTTGGCTGCGCCGGATCTTAGTTTCCACATGCAGGATCCTTAGTTGTGGCAGGCAAAAGCTTAGTTGAGGCAAGCAGGATCTAGTTTCCTGACTAGGGATTGGACTTGGACTCCCTGTTTTAGAAGCACGGAGTCTTAGCCACTGGACCACCAAGGAAGTCCCTCTCTTCTATCTGTTAATGGGTAGTTTTTCAAGTGTTCACCTTTTCTTTGGAGTTAAGATATCTAAACTTCAAAAATGCTATTAATTTTGGACAAACTGGGCCCCAAAGATTATGGGTAAATTTTCTTTTGCTGCAGTTTTATGTGACTTGAGTGTGTGTATGTATGTGTGTGTGTGTGTGTGTGTGTGTGTGTGTGAATTAAAAGGAAAAGGGGAAGAGGGGAGAAGGGGAAAGATAGGGGAAGGACAAGTTACCAAACCAGAGGGGTAGATAGGCAGGCAGAGAGCTGAGGGCCTCTTGTGTTGTATGATTTGCATGGCATTCTCAAAGCACTGGAGTCACGGGAGGGTTTTATAGACTAAGTTCTCATGAAGATCATTCCAGATAACAGTGATAAAAGACCCAGCTTCTGCAGGATACCCCCTTCACTAAGGTAAGAGGCAAAAGAATGGACATGGGTTTCCAGCTCATGCTCGTGTGTTCCAGCCTGCTCTCCACCCTCCACTTCACAGCAATCTTCTCTTTCAGAACACCTGTCCTATAGACTTCAGGCTCCAGCATCAAATAGAGAGACAGCCTTAGAGGGACTGTTTATCCAGCTTCCACAACACAAAGGGGTATACAACTGCATAAGCCAATTCCTTGTAATACCCCGCAATGGTTCTGCATCTCTGGTTGAACCATGACAGATACAGCACCTGTCAGCGGTGAGGCTGCAGCAGAGATAGAGGTGATGGTGCAAATAGAGACAAAGGGATGACTCTGAGCTGCACTGAAGTGTAGAAAATCAAGACTTGGTGACCCACTGAGTATGGCAATGAGGAGAGAAAGGAAGGACCTCAGAATGACCGCAGAAGTCTCAGGCCAGGCATCTGGGCTGAGGAGTTGTGATGTGAGGTCATCATGAGAGTGGAGCAGTTTAGGGAGGGAAGGAGATGGAGAACTGAGTTGGGACTATTAAATCTGAGAACCTGATGGATCTCTACATGGAGACTTATAATAGGTATTGAATATATGGGACTGAGGCTAAAAAAGGATAAGATCATCATCAATACCACAGGAGGTAAAACCATGGGAGTGAATAAGCTCCCTTCTGGTAGGGCAGGTTAGGTTGTAAGATGAGACTCGAGGTCTCATATATATAAGAAACAAGCAGAGGAAGATGAGCTAAAAATATAAATGTCTGAGATTTAAAGGCTGCTAAAGAGAAAGCCAGGCTCCACAGACAAGGGACTGAATTAAAAAAGGAAATATGTGGTCAGAGGGTCATATGCCAGTCAGCGTTTGAACAAAAAAAGGGCTAACCAAATATCCACTTGATTCAGCACCAGGAGGTTTCTGGGACCTTTGCTGACAGTGGTGTCAGTGGAGTGGAGGGGCAGGGTGGGGTGGAGAAGCCAAATTGCAGTAAAAACCTGGAGGCACTTCTGTTAAGCCCAGGTTAAAAGATGCAAAATTTTTAACTGTGAAATTAGAGGGAAATAGACACAACACTTCACCAGATGACAAGATGTACCAAGTCCTGATATGAAATCCTAGTATTAAATAAGCATATTAGCATTTTCTATCTGCATTTCTGAACATGTTTAGGGCTGTCAATAAGCCCATTCCATTATTTAAAAAAATTGTTTTAAGCCCATTGATGTAGTTCCTTGCTAACCTTATCCCCACCTCTATAATTGTAGCTGCAAACAATGTTAAAAAATAACAACAAAAACTTAAAAAAAATAAGAGAGAGAGAGAGTTCAGGAAGTTGAGACCATTGTTCTTAAAAGCTAGGCTATCAATAAAAGAAAGCAACATATGATAGAGAGGAATACAGCACTTATAAAGGACCTTTAAAGAGAATGGAAGAGATTCAAGTACACTTCTGTACTGATCTACTGGGGGAGGCATAGGGCCATTGGGTGGGATGGGAAATTGTTAAAAAATACAGCAAAAGGGCAGAAGGAAGACATTTTATGGACTAAATAGATAAATAAATAAATTGAAGTTATACCAAAGGGAAGTGAAAATCGCTCAGTCATGTCCGACTCTTTGCGACCCCATGGACTGTAGTCCATGAAATTCTCCAGGCCATAATACTGGAGTGGGTAGCCTTTCCCTTCTCCAGGGGATCTTTCCAACCGAGGAATCAAACCTAGATCTCCCCCATTACAGGCAAATTCTTTACTAGCTGAGCCACAAGGAAAGCCCAAGAATACTGGGGTGGGTAGACTATCCCTTCTCCAGCGAATCTTCCCAACCCAGGAATCGAACAGGGGTCTCCTGCATTGCAGGTGGACTCTTTACCAACTGAGCCACCAGGGAAGCTTCCTGATATGAGCTTCCCTCATGTATGATATCGGAGAAGGCAATGGCACCCCACTCCAGTACTCTTGCCTGGAGAATCCCATGGACAGTGGAGCCTGGTAGGCTGCAGTCCATGGGGTCGCTAAGAGTCGGACACAACTAAGTGACTTCCCTTTCACTTTTCTCTTTCATGCATTGGAGAAGGAAATGGAAACCCACTCCATTGTTCTTGCCTGGTGAATCCCAGGGACAGGAGAGCCTGGTGGGGTTCCATCTGTGGGGTCGCACAGAGTCAGACATGACTGAAGCGACTTAGCAGCAGCAGCAGCATGTATGATACGGGCTTCCCTCATAAACCACTGAAACTTCAGAGTAACTCAACTCTGTTTTACAAAACATCTCTGTGAAGTGGAGGAGGTTGAATACAATACAGAAAAAATATTAATAGTGTTTGTATCTGAGATATAGGACTATAGGAGGCACTTGTTTTTATTCTTTTAGCTTCTCAGCATTTCCCAAATTTTCCTTAGTGAGAATGTAACATTTTTTTTTAAATTTAAGTAATAAATTTTTGAAAGGAAATTTGATAGTAAAGGGGAGGAAAAGGATAGAAATTGGCTTGAAAGGGATGCAGGCTTAAGGGGAGAGTGGTATTTTAGGGCAGGGATTATCTGAGATTGTTTGCACTCAGTGGCGAGGGCAAGTCTGATGTTAGGGTAGAAAGGATGCTGGGGAGGGCCATGTAATTAGGGAACATGATGGGGTAGAATAGGCTAGGGGGATAGCTGAGAGGAGAGAAAGACCCCTACCCTGAGCAAGAGAGAAGGAGGTAAGAATGGATGACTTTGGAGATAAACTGGAGGGAGGTGGAGGGGATTTTGGCCTGGGAGCTTTCTTGTATTCGGAAACTGGGAATTTCAATCTTTTGAGGGTTGAAATATGGAGTGTTATCAGGGGCTTGAGGAGGCAACTCTTGCACTCTTGTGAATTAACCACTGGGTGTGCTCAGTTGCTAAGTTGCATCTGACTCTGCGACCCCATGAACTATATATAGCCCACCAGGCTCCTCTGCCTATGGAATTTTCAAGACAAGAATACTGGAATGGGTTGCCATTTCCTACTCTAGAGGATTTTCCCAGCCCAGGGGTCCAACGCACACCTCTTGAGTCTCCTGCATTGACAGGAGAATTCTTTAGCACTGTACCACCTGGGCATCCCACTGGGCAGAGTGGGAAACAGAGGGAAAATGAGGAGCGTGAGGCTGGGAGTCCTGTGGTCCCACCTGAGGATGGAGAGCAATGCTTGTCAGCGCACCAAGAACAAAGTGATGGGAAGCCCTTCAGTCAGACCCCGCAGGCTGCAAACAGGAATGGGAACGTCCAGCTGGAGCTGGGCCCTGGAAAGGCAAAGAAGGTAGAGACTTGCAGAGGGTGCTGTGTGGGTGTCACTGAAATCGCTGACTTCGAGACCAGGGCTCATAGGCAAGAAAGTGAAACTAGGAGGAGTCCAGCAAGACGGAGGTACTGAAGCCCTCAGTGAAGCTGAAAAGCCAGTTTAACTTACCCAGGGTGTGCGAGAGGTGGAGGAAAAGGCAGCTAAAGGACCAAGCAAGGGTGTAGCCAGATTTACTGTTCAGGATGAGGACAACTGCTCCATGAGGGTGTGACTGTGGGGACAAGATCCCTGAAGTAGTGTCACTGGACCATGTCTAATCTCAACACAAAGACTTTATTTGAGGCTTTCTAAGGACAAGGCCATGTCCTGTGTAGACTGAAAAACAAAGAGATAGATTAAAATGGACCAGACAATCAAGGTATGACTATAGATAGAGAAGGGGAGTAGCAGTTTTGTAAAGACTTAAAGGCTGATTTAAGAAATTTAGACTTTATTCCTTCCATTAGACGTTTCTAAATTTTTGGAATCATGTACCCCACTAATAATGAAATGTTTGAATATGGATATGTATGACTAATTATTATATATGTCTATATCAATAATTGATATGCTCGATATTATCAAAGCTTAATTTCTTTCTTTGCAGGTAAAAATAAAAGTAGAACCCTTTAAGAAAATGAGAAGGCAAATCATATACTGGAAGAAATTGTTTGCAAAAGACATACCTGATGAAGGATTTTAATCCAAAATAATGAACTCTTAAAACTCAGCCATAAGGAAATGAGCAACCCAATTAAAAACTGGGCAAGGAGAGAGACAAATGGCGGAGAAGCAGGTGGATGTGGAGTACAGCTCTTTCCATGGATGCATCAGGAATACACCATCAGACACAGAAGATCTTGCAAAACACCAGCTGAGAGCGAGTAGGAGTCCCTGACTGCCAGAAAGGAATATGTGTGCTGTGCTGTGATTAGTCGCTCAGTCGTGTCTGACTCTTTGTGACCCTATGGACTGTAGCCCATCAGGCTCCTCTGTCCGTGGGGATTCTTCAGGCCAGAATACTGGAGTGGGTTGCCATGCCCTCCTCCAGGGGATCTTCTCAACCCAGGGATCGAACCCAGGTCTCCTGCACTGCAGGCAGATTCTTTACCATCTGAACCACCAGGGAAGCCCAAGAATACTGGAGTGAGCAGCCTATCTGTTCTCCAGAGGAACTTCCCAAACCAGGGATCAAACTGAGGTCTCCTGCCTTGCAGATGGATTCTTTACCATCTGCGCTACCCGGGAAGCTCCCCCACCCGACCCCTCCTTTTTTTTTAAACTTTAACTGCTCCTAACTCTTGCCTGTCTGTAACTAAGTTTGCTTCTGCCCCCTAACTCTTCGGGAGCTAAAATTCACATTTTCTCCTTTGACTCTATGCTAATACATCCCCTGTCTGGTGTTTACCCTTACAACACCCTTCTCCTTGTAGATACATATCAGAAAAGAAGGCCACAGAGCCAGCGAACCACCAGGCTCATTTCCTGGGTTACTGATGGCAGTTTATGACTGTCTTTGAAATAATGCAAGAGGAAGAACTCAACCTCATCATGGACCCCTGACTTCGAGCCTTGCCTTATGTAAGCCCCTAGACTCCTCATGGAGGGGAGAACAATTCTTGAGGCATGAGCCTACTGGGATCCTCTCTCCACCAGTTGAGAATAAAAGCCACCTTTCTATTTCCTCCAAGCTCTGCCTCTGTGTATTTTTCGTTCGGCTTCAGTGAGCAGAGAAGGCTAGATTTTGGCTGGCCACAGTTGTTGGGCTGCACCCTAGAGGTCTGCAAGTCCTGTGCTTGCCCAGCTGCAAGACTGAAGAAAGAGCCCAGAGTTCGAGACAGAGACATCAACGGTGTAATGGATGGGGGAGCTTACTACACATCTGAAGCAAGGTCCTGGAATGACACCCCACAGTGTGCAGTGGATGGTGGGCAGAATGTGCCAGCAGGCTTCACTCTGGGTGGGGGGAATAGAAAGGCTATCAGTTATGGGGGAACTGACTTCAGCTTGGCTCATTGGTTACCAGGGAAAACAGCAGAGTAGCTGAGCCCTCTAAAACCCCCTTAGCCCCTAGGGTGCTAAGTACCTTCCTGCAGCAGAGGTTTTACTTTGTTAAACTATCAAAGAGAAGCCACTCTGAGCTAAAGATTAGAACGGTACCTCAGGTGGGATGAGGAGGGGAGTATATAGCTTTTTTCTAATTAGAACCTATGATTTAAGAGAATGATTTAGAGAGAGTCAGGTGAGTAAGGTGTAGGTGAAACAGGAACTGGTCAAGCAGGGGATGTACAGACAGCTTTTCAGCAAGTACTTTGTAAACCTTGTTTACAACATGGCCATATGATTGTTACATGGAAGAGAAATATCCATCACCCTTTGTCAATATCATTCGAACCACTTTTTTTATTTTCTTGTGTAGCAAATTTCCATGAGTGGTTTTGATGAATACTATTCTATTATTCTTGGGCTTCCCTGATGGCTCAGCAGTAAAGAATCTGTCTGCCAATGCAGGAGATGCAGGTTCAGTCCCTGGGTGGTCGGGAAGATGCCCTGGGTAGTGGTGGGAGAAGGCAATGGCAACCCACTCCAGTATTCTTGCCTGGGAAATCCCATGGACAGTGGAGCCTGGTGGGCTACAGTCCATGGCATCACAAAAGAGTCAGGGACACGACTTAATGACTCAAAACCAACAGCATTCTCTAATTCTAATATTCATTGTTATTATCACTGTTGTATTTCTATTATCCTGACTCCCACCACATATTGTTGATTGGTGTGGTGATACAATATTGAAAAATATACCTGAAATTCAGTAACTTTGGAAGATGAAGCAGATGTGATTTAAAAAAACCATTAAGAAGGCAAGTAAATGAGACCCATGCAATGCTATTAATTTAGGAGAGCACACTCTGCAAAATATTAAAGATGATGTTGAGAAAATATAGGGCTGCCTTAGATGCAAAAATGTGCTGGAAGCACTGTTGATTTAACAGCTCCATAACTCATTCTCTCTAATTTATGTTCATTCTTAAGAAGAAGTTTTTCTAGAATATGCACATTTCAAATATTACTAAGTCTTTATGTATGCATTCCTTTCTTATATCAAATAAATCACATAGGAGACTGTTCTAGGTAAATTCAAGTGAGGAAATCCTAGAGACATTTGGAATGCAGTGTTAGAATTTGAAAAAAAAATGTCCCAGCTAGAGCTATAAAGTTGGAAGTTATCTGTGTAAGATCGAGAGTTTCAATCATGAAAAAGAACAGACTTCCTAAGTTTAGAGTACACATTTAAGAGAAGCTCAAGGACATAATCTTCAGAAGCCACCAAATTCAGAGTACAGGAAGAGGAAGCAGCTAGGGAGGACCCTGACTGAGTACCTAGAATGTGTCATGAAGGTTCCAAGCATATACTTCTAGCATGGAATTTAATCCTCTGTACAGTCCTGGCAGTCTGTTGCATACACCTGGTTGTATAATGGAGGCCAGAATAAATCAAAAGGTGAGTTTTCTTAGCCCAGACAGCACAAGTCTGTCAGATTAAGGCATGGGATGGGCTGACAGAAAAATCAAAGGCACAATTATAAGACAGAGAGGAGAGAAACTGGGGTATCTCAGATGAAATGAACCAGCGCCCTCTGCCTCAGTAAAAGACACCAGCCTCTACCCAGTTTGCAAAGCCACAAATCAGGAGTTATCCTTCACCTCTCTCTTTCTTACATTAAATCCATTTGTAGGTCCTAGGGGTTCTACCTGAAGTTACATTCTTATTTTTCAACCACATCTTCTGCTCTCAACCTTAGACTAAGGTACACATCTCTCCCCTAGAAAGCTCCAATCACTTCCTATCCCATGGCTACTCTTTCCCAGATACAACCCATTTTTCCTATAGCAAATAACAATGTAACATGAATGCCATTGGCTTTTGGGGGCATTAATTAATCTTCGTTCATTGTTAGGAGTTCATTGTTGGGAATGTCCTGTCCATTTCAAAATGCTTAGCATCCCTAGTCTCTGTCCAGTACTATCCCAAGTAAGTGTCTCCAGTTACTTCCAAATGTCCCCAGGTGGGGGGAGTGGGAGGGAATAATACTGCTTCACCCTACCTTTCCTCATCCCAGGTCTAGAACCATGGTGCCTGGTTGATCCCTTAAGGTAAATCAGATTATGCCACTTCCCTGCTTAAAACCTTTAGTGGTTTCCCATTGCACTGATTTTTCTCAATGCAATCCTAATTCCTTCTGGGGGACTTCAAGGCTGTTCACGATCTGCCCTCATCTACTTCTTCAACCTCATCTTCTAAAGCCGTCCTCTTTCTCCTCGTAGCTGCTTCAGTCCAGCTTCCTTTCTCACCCTTAGCTACATCAACATACTTTCTGCCTTTAGGCCTTCATGCCTGCTCTTCCCCTGGGAAGCTTCTCCCTTGTCTCCTCTAGACTAGCCCTTCTCTTTCTCTGCAGGGTTAGGCAATAGTACTTATGAAGGTGTGAGGCTGCCAGTGTCTATCCCAGCTAAGACTGAAGGCAAGCACTGATGACAGAAAGAGAGAAGGAAGGAGGAGGGGAGGGGAGGAGGAAAGGAGATGGGAGGGGAAAGAGAGAAGGGAAATGATTCCTGGATTCTGTGGTGCCCTAGGTAAGACTCACCCATTTCAATTCCCAGCACATGAGGGGTGACATTTCTCTTTTTACTTAAGCTGCTTTGGATTGGGTATCTACCACCTGCCAAGGAAAACACTCTAATACTCCCTGTTCCCTCACAGCCACACCCGAGTATAGCAAGGGTAAAAAGCAAATGAGTCTTTTAATACTGGGTGAAAGGTGAAATTTTCAGAATTCCCTTGCCGGGACCATTTCCAGTTCTTCACTAAATATTGTCTCTGCCCCCTGCTCCATTACATCCTTTCTCTCTTTCTTCTTCCATCTCTTCCTATCTTTTGCCCTAAGGACACTCAAAGCTCTTCTCTCCTGGAAAAGAAATCTTCCTTCTACTCTCTAATCTATCTTGAAGCAGGAGAACAGATGAGTTCCAGGCTAGACATTTTTGCAACCAGCCTCCTGTTTATACTTCCAGATAGAAATAACAAGTTCAGTTCAGTTCAGTTCAGTCGCTCAGTCATGACCGACTCTTTGCGGCTCCATGGACTGCAGCACTCCAGGCCTCCCTGTCCATCACCAACTCCCGGAGCTTGCTCAAACTCATGTCCATTGAGTTTGTGATGCCAACCAACCAACTCATCCGCTGTCGTCCCCTTCTCCTCCTACCTTCAATCTTTCCCAGCATCAGGGGCTTTTCAAATGAGTCAGTTCTTTGCATCAGGTTGCTGAAGTATTGGAGTTTCAGCTTCAGCATCAGTCCTTTCAATGAAATATTCAGGACTGATTTCCTCTAGGATGGACTGGTTGGATCTCCTTGCAGTCCAAGGGACTCTCAAGAGTCTTCTCCAAACCCACAGTTCAAAAGCATCAATTCTTGGTGCTCAGCTTTCTTTATAGTCCAATTCTCACATCCATACATGACCACTGGAAAAACCATAGCCTTGACTAGACGGACCTTTGTTGGCAAAGTAATGTCCCTGCTTTTAAATATGCTATCTAGGTTGGTCATAACTTTTCTTCCAAGGAGTAAGTGTCTTTTAATTTCATGGCTGCGATCAACATCTGCAGTGATTTTGGAGTCCCCCAAAATAAAGTCTGATACTGTTTCCACTGTTTCCCCATCTATTTGCCATGAAGTGATGGAACCAGATGCCATGATCTTCTTTTCTGAATGTTGAGCTTTAAGCCAACTTTTTCACTCTCCTCTTTCACTTTCATCAAGAGGCTCTTTAGTTCTTCTTCACTGTCTGCCATAAGGGTGGTGTCATCTGCATATCTGAGGTTATTGATATTTCTCCCGGCAATCTTGATTCCAGCTTGTGCTTCTTCCAGCCCAGTGTTTCTCATGATGTACTCTGCATATGAGTTAAATAAGCAGGGTGACAATATACAGCCTTGACGTACTCCTTTTCCTATTTGAAACCAGTCTGTTGTTCCATGTCCAGTTCTAACTGTTGCTTCCTGACCTGCATACAGATTTCTCAAGAGGCAGGTCAGGTGGTCTGGTATTCCCATCTCTTTCAGAATTTTCCACAGTTTATTGTGATCCACACAGTCAAAGGCTTTGGCATAGTCAATAAAGCAGAAATAGATGTTTTTCTGGAACTCTCTTGCTTTTTTGATGATCAAGCAGATGCTGGCAATTTGATCTCTGGTTCCACTGACTTTTCTAAAAGCTTGAACATCTGGAAGTTCACGGTTCATGTACAGTTGAAGCCTGGCTTGGAGAATTTTGAGCATTACTTTAATATCATGTGAAATGAGTGCAATTGTGCGGTAGTTTGAACATTCTTTGGCATTGTCTTTCTTTGGGATTGGAATGAAAACTGACCTTTTCCAGTCCTGTGGCCACTGCTGAGTTTTCCAGATTTGCTGGCATATTGAGTGCAACACTTTCACAGCATCATCTTTCAGGATTAGAAATAGCTCAACTGGAATATTGATCACCTCCACTAACTTTGTTCATAGTGATGTTCCTAAGGCCCACTTGACTTCGAATTCCAGGATGTCCAGAAATAACAAGAGGAAGCGGGTAAACAGCCGGACTTTGTCTCCTGTGGACACTTTAAGATAATAGTCCAGCAATGGCAGGGGCAGAGAGGGACTAAGCCCTGCTTGGGTAAAAGATCAGGAGCTCACATATTTCCCATCCTTGGAATCAGAAAGACCTCAACTGAGCATGCACAGAAAGGCTCCTTGGGGGTCAAAAAGGGAGAGGATGGCAGATTGTATGTTTTGCTAACTTCCCAGGGACGCTCGTGCTGAATTCCATCTTGGCTAAAGGATGCACGTGCACATAGGGGAGGACCCTGAAATAAATCAGCTGTAGGGTCAGAGCAAGACAACTGGCCAGAGGAAAAAGAAGACCAGGAAGACTGCCCCCTTGCAAATGATTTAGACTTCCCAAGGTGCAACTCTCTGAACTCACCTGTGAGTCTCTCTGCATGTGTTCTGCTTTTCTAGTGCATGTCTTACTTTCCTTTCTACCTTCTGTCTCCTTGGCAATTTTTTTTTTTCTAGGCAGACAAGAACTGGGGACCGGAGTCTTAGCCCCAGTCCCTCCTGGTCTTGTGCTTAAGACTTTGTGCTCTCACTGCTGAAACCAAGTTTTCATCCCTGGTCAGGGAACGAAGGTCTCGCTGCAAGCTGCTGCTCTCCACTGTGTCTGTGCAAAATCAATCCTTTAAGATTACATCCTCTCTCCCCCACCCTTCACCATCAAACTGCTTGAAAGATATTACACACTCCTCTCCATTTTCTCATCATCTTCCACCAGGCATCTTCAACCCTGCCACCAGGCTTTCATACTCACCCTTCTTGAAACTGTATCTGCCAGTGGTTACCGTCACCTCCAAGTCAGTCTACTAACCCATGGCCTTTTCTTGGTCCTCATGTTTATTGCTCTTTCCACAGCATTTAGCTCAGCTGGTCATGCCCGCCTCATCTCCCCTGGCTTCTGAGGCACCTAATGGTTTTCCTACCTTCCTGGCCATTCTTTCTGGTTACTGGAATGTTGGCAAAACCTCCAGGCAAGAGTGATAAGGTGAGTGTCAATGCTTGATTCAGTCTTCTTGGGTCAACTGAAATCACTCAGTTATTAGTCCCAGTCCTTTAAAATTTCATAAGAAAGGGCCCATCACTTAGGTTGCTCAGAACAACCTAATGCTAGTGGATAAACTCTGAAATTGTCTAGGCACCACTCTATAATGGGAACTATTTCTTTATGCTCTCTGAGCACTTGGATAAAAATGTCCACTGGATTTACCACTGGAGGTACCCCTCTTCTATTCATACTATAAACCAGAACTTAAACTTGAGGTCTTAAAATGGATTGGCTAGAATCCATTTTAGTATATAACTCTGGGAGTTGGTGATGGACAGGGAGGCCTGACGTGCTGCAATTCATGGGGTCACAAAGAGTCAGACACGACTGAGCGACTGAACTGAACTGAACTGAACTATATATATACTTCCCTGGTGGTTCAGAGGGTAAAGTGTCTCCCTGCAATGTGGGAGACCTGGGTTCGATCCCTGGGTCAGGAAGATACCCTGGAGAAGGAAATGGCAATCCACTCCAGTATTCTTTCCTGGAGAATCCCATGGACAGAGGAGCCTAGTAGGCTACAGTCCATGGGGTCACAAAGAGTCGGACGTGACTGAGCAACTTCACTTTGTTTCTTTCTTACTATATACACATATAGTACAATCAACAGGTAAAATTAAAGTGAGGCTCCTGTGTTAATTACTAACCTTTCCTTCCCTGGGAATTGGTGAAAACCAATGGTTGGTTTGTCTGTACAAAGTTTCAGCACTTGGTCCTAATTTATTAATATTTTCTGACCATTATGAAATGAAAGAGTTATTTTCTTATGAGGAAATTATCAGATCATATAGGTTGTGAGCAGATCCTGGTCTCACTTTTTCCTATGTATATAGGAGGGTTTGTTCTATTTTATTCCTATTTTCAATGTGATTTTGATTAGGGACACTTGTATGGTTGCTGGAAAGACCACACACGTGAGATTGGACAAAGTAGGCAACAATCATGATGGCATTTCAGCTTAGAACCTTCTTTATTAGAGCATTTTTAATGACAAGTAGATATAAACTTGGCAAGAGCACCTTTCAGAGTCACAGTTCCAATTATTTTTGTGAGGTCAAGAGAAGGTAGAGAACACAGTGGGGTGGCTTACATCAAAGCCAGGACAATCAAGCTGCTGACTTTATGTTCCATCAAACATCACTAGCACCTCCTCTGCTCCTGTCCTTGGAAGGATGAGAAGTTGGGACTCAAGACCTGACATTAATCTAGACCATAGGCAGCACTTGCTTCCAGAGCAGACAAAGCCTCTACCCATACTTGGACAAAATGATAGCTGTATCCTCTGTGCCAAACCGTCTCATCTCCGACCATCTTCTAGATCTTGAAGTATCTGATTCTCCCCGGGCAAAGGCGGACTGGACCTCCAGGAACGCTAGGCTGCCCCACTATGGGTGTTTTCCCCACGTGGAACGCTTCTCCCGAGGCCGACTCCACGGAGGCCACACCAGAGAAAGTGTGGCGCAAGTCGTAGTGTGCCCGGTGCAGCGGCAGGGGAACTGCTACCACGCTTGGCCCCCCCACCACGGAGCCCACGGGTGGGCCGGCTGCAGAAGGCACAGGCGCAGCTGCGTCCGGCACAGCACTTGGGGCCCCAGCTTCGGCGCCGTCGGGCTGGGGCTGCGGAATCACAGGCTGGAGGAGAGAGGACCGTTTCTTTGGGTTAGCTGCCTTTCTCCTCCTTCCAGGGGAAATCCCCACCCTATTCTCTCACAGTAATAATTTTTATTTGTAAGGAATCTGGCAAAGAACTACCTAGGTACAAAGGATAGGCATCACGGTTCCAGGGGAGGGGTAACTGGCTTGCGCCATTCCCTTTTTCACCAGCTGTTTTGGGGTTGGTAGACTTACACTTACGTTTCACGAGCAAAAGAACCCCACCTTACGGCTAACTTTCACCAGCAGCGTCACCCTCTTTCTCATCTACACCTGCAGTTACAGGGAGCTAGCAGGCAGATCTACCCACCTAGTCTCTGCAACTCAGAAAACCACTCCCGCACACCCCGTCACTGCCCGGGCCGGCAACTAGAAACACGACCTTGCCAACTGCACCTGGGGGTGGTTCTGCCCTATAAGTACCAGTTCCTGGAAGGGGAGGGCATGACTGAAACCTTTCATTTCCTGGTGATTTCACATTCCTGGCACTATCTATGTTGTGGGGCTCAGAAGACCAGGCAGCTAATGCCCTAATTACTACTGCATGGCAGAAATCCAAAGGAGTCACTGGACTCTGAAAAGCAGGGCGAGTACATCTGTGGGGCCCTTACCTGCGTCTGGAACAGCGTGCAAGTCACTGCGACATCTTCCCCACCAGCAGCTTTCTGAATGGCTGAGCCCTTACAGAAGCCGTATTGCTGCCCACAGAAAGAGAGGAGTTATTTCAGCAGGTTCAAAGAGTGGGCTTCTCCCCCAGCTTCACTTACACTCAATACATCCAGGGTGAAACGCTTAAATTCTTAATTCCTGTCTTTTTGTTTTGTTTTTAAAAAATGTTTCCCCTAAAGTTTAGGCTTTCTGCTTATATTTTATATAGAATATAGAAAATACAGAAATGTTTTGGGAGTGAGAGAACTCACCCATAATCTCAGAAATTGTGGTGACCCAGAAGAACTTCTGTTAACATCTATATATTTCTTTATTTTTAAATACTATTAGATATCATTTGAAAGTTGACATGATTGTGACCATACCATTTTGGAGACTGTGTTTTTCACATGCTAGAATGATAGCATTCTCTTATATCATTCATTATTCTTTGAAAGCATAATTTCTGTGTCTATAATTTTCTATTTACTAGCGTGTCATATTTTATTCAACAATTCCTTCCTGTTGGACATTCAGATGTTTGGGGTCATTTTGAATATGTCATAAATCATCTTTATAGATATATTTTGTCAAACATGCTGATCTCTTTAGGCTAAATTCCTAGAAGGAGACATTACTGGCTTAAGGACTCAGGTTGCATACCTGAGGTATATCTAGAAAATCTACACTTTATACTGCCAGCAGCCTGATATGACTCATATTAGTTAAGAAATAGCTTCTCTAACTCCAGGGGCCTCTAGCAGATGAGACGATGTGGTGATAGCTCTTAAGCAGGGGAGATGACACCCCAAGGGATGACCTGGCATGACCCAGCCTCACAGGGCATGGGTATTTTGCATTATCTCTTTCCACAGCCCCAAAATATAAACTTGCTCTAAGAATGCTCTGTTCTATGACCAGCTTTGCCTGGCCCACTCACCTTTTCTGCCAGTAGGTTACACTTGGTTGGATCTATGACGTCTTTAGCAATACAGTCAGTAGCAGCCACTGCAAACTCCACAGAGACAGAAACTGGAAGAGGCTGATGAACATATATGAAAATTTTCATGAAGCAACATGACAGCATGAGAAAGGCAGGGAAGGAGAGCCCAGAGGGAAATACTGAGGGCCATGGTACTACATAGTCCAGGGAGCACCATTCATGTAGACTGCACTGTGTGGCCAGGAAACATGCCCCTGGTGGCTTACACAGGGCTCACATTGGGGCATTGGGTTTTAAGGGCTTGCACACAGAAGCTGGGGTTTGGGTGTTCCCTGAAGTAGGTGCAGGTATCTACTGCCCATCCTTCCAGAGCAGAGGCAAGTTTTCAGGTAGAAAGCAGGAACCCAGAGGGCTGACCTGACACTGATCTGGGTAGGAACCCTGCCTCCTGCCAATTTCTGTATTGGGGTTGCACTTTGAGACCCAGAGTTCAGAGTTCAGTTGCTCAGTCCGTGTCCGACTCTTTGCAACCCCATGAATCACAGCACGCCAGGCCTCCCTGTCCATCACCAACTCCCGGAGTTCACTCAGACTCACGTCCATCGAGTCAGTGATGCCATCCAGCCATCTTATCCTCTGTCGTCCCCTTCTCCTCCTGCCCCCAATCCCTCCCAGCATCAGAGTCTTTTCCAATGAGACCCAAGGTTCAGGTTATTCCAAGATGGGATGGGAAAGTAATTAATTTCTCTCCCACACATTTTAGACAGCAGGATCAAATGAAAAAGATAAGTGGAAGTGCAGAAGATACTTATGCTTTTCTATCTCATTGTTCTTGGAGTGTAAGGACACTTAAAATAATAAAATATCTCTTATTTGTTATAGTCTGGGGTGGAGGTTCTGGAATCACATATTCTGGTTAATAGAATTACTACCTACAGTGTATTTCCAAGTATGCCATGGCTGGCATCCAGAACACCTTTTTTTTTTTTTTTTTAATATTAGAATTACATTGTGTTCAAATGCGCTAACCTAACCACGGGACAATTAGTTGTTGTTTTTCAGTGATTCCATGGCATTAAGACTCTGCCATTATATGTAAGTATGCCCATGTCTTTGTAAGTATCAATTACAAGAGCTGATACTTACAAGAGCAGATGTTCAGTGGTGATAGGTGACGGTGATGTGGAGACCCATGAATTTACAGTGTGCGCTTCTGGATAAAATGGGAACTCCCACCCTGGTGTTAACTAAACCCAAGGAACACAGCCTGAACAGACACGCAGACTCTGACTATTTTATGTTGAAGTGGCTTAGGTGGGGGTGCGGTGAGGGTGCTCTGGGTCCAGGACACTCAGGACCCTTTCTTACCCTTTTCTCCCACCACCCTCCTTGACTTCCTGTGGCTGCCCCTGCTCCCTCCCTCACACTTGCTTCACCACGTTCACACCCCAAAGTGCCACCAATCTGCCCAACCTGTCGGCAGGATCTCAGTCTTACCACAAATTGAGCCCGAGAAATTTCCACCAGCTGAAAGTAGGAGCCATTATTCTGGGCATTGAAGGTAGCCAGCGCGACCTCTACTGCGTGCACCACCCGGCTGTCGTTGAGCGGAGCCAGCAGGGGGCAGTCTGGGCACAACTTGCGCACGTCCTCGGCGGAATCTGCGCACAGAAGTAACCCGGTTCGGGCCTGGAATTCTCAGCGGCATTTGTAGCCGCTCTGCTTATTTGAGAGGGCTAAGACAGGCTCCAAACAGTTACAGGCTGACTCTCTGCATCTCACTTAAACCCTCGGGTGGCCCCTGGCGTGCTGGCATTTTTGCAGGAGCTCCTCTCACCAAGGGGCGATTTTCAGCCTCCGAGCTGAACAATTTCTTAAAAAACAGTTTTAAAATCCCCAAACTCAGGAAATTTGGCTTCCCCTTTTCATCACCAATAAAGTGGCTAGATCTGCTTCTGTTGAAACCAATTCAGGTCCCTTCCTCACTCTCTCTAGCGGGTAACTGTCGTAAGAATCGTCAACTCTACCTGGGCTGGAATCACATTTTGTAAACAGCACGGAAAACTGGCCATCTTGTTTCAGCACGTGGATATCGCAGTCTCCTTCCACCGCCTGGAGAAATAAACCCACAGTGAGGGCCCCAGAGGGCTGACCTTCACTTCTCAAGGTG
Organism: Redunca redunca; assembly: GCA_006410935.1. Lineage (NCBI taxonomy): Eukaryota > Metazoa > Chordata > Mammalia > Artiodactyla > Bovidae > Redunca > Redunca redunca. The sequence continues at coordinate 36,768 of SJYQ01011194.1, read as the reverse complement.
GCAGATGGGAGGAGGGGGGAAGAGGGCGGTGTCTCTCGGGCGTGGATGTCAAAGGTGAGCCTCACAAAACCTCCTTCACTTGGTGATATCGAAACAGGACACTGGTTTTACAGAGGTTGCGGGGGAGGCGTGGGGGGCGGGGTGCAACAAAAAGGGGAATTGTAAAAAACCGGCACTAGGGAGGGCGCCACAGACTGGCAGTTTTAGTTGGGGCGCCACCCCAGCCCACCCCCGCAGTTGCCCTGAGAGGGCCACTCACGTGCTCTGTCTGCTGCCTCACGCTGCAGTTCGCCAGGGGTGTGGGGTCCAGTACGTGGCAGGTGGTTTCCAGGGTATCTATCTCAATGTCATACACCTCTCCCGTGGGCCGCTGTGGAGACAGAGGATGAAGAGGTGAGACTGAGCCTGCGCCTGCTAAGCGGGTCCACGGGTGAGCCCCCACTGGGTGCCAACACACCCATTGTTGGAAGGGTAAGAAAGAAGAGGGCATGGGCTTGGACAGGTTGATGGAACCACAGTCATCGCTCTCAGATGTATTTGGAAGGCAAAACTGAGTGCCGGTACTTACCCTTCAAGCGGTACTTTGAAAAAAAGTCAGTTTGGGATTTTTCTCAGTCAAGCAGCAAAGTGAGGTGATGTAGGATAATAATTTACTGTCTCTCCTTTATCTTCTCCATCCCTCCCTCTACTTCTTCCTTCCTTCCTTCCTTCTCAACACCTACTTTCCTTCCTTCCCCATTTTCTTTTCCTTCCTAAAGGAAAAGCTGTCATTTGTGGCTTTTTGTCTTGTAGATGCCTGGATGCAAAGTTGGGGTTCCCTACTGTCCCCTGCTGGTAGTAAGGGGGAAGCGTGATCCTTCCTCTGCTGGAGGAAGCAGTGTGTCTGTCCCTCACTTGCACAGAGGAAAGGCAGTGACAGGGGAGCTTGGATGATTCCTTGGAGTTTTCCCTGCCAGTTCACCTGTTTCTGCATCCTTTCTTCAAAGACTGGAAAATCCAGAAGGTAAGCACATGCCTATTTTTTTCTTTCAGCCCAACTCTGCTTGCCTCTCATTTCTGTTATGTCTGATTCACTAATACCTGAAACCTCAGAATCTCCTTTCCTGTTTTATATTGTGCAGATGTGCTCATATTAACTTTCTGAAAACACTCAGAGCTAGTGAATAGGAGCCTGGCACGCCTGCTGTTCTCAAACCCTGCTGTAAGTGAAAATTGCAACATTGTTCTTTGTTTCCTTCAAATATGCAGGTTGTGTGTTATTCCCCCTGAACAGATCGTTGCTTCCTCTGCACCACCACTGTACTTCACTATTGCAGAACTCCTAAACTCCATCCGGGACAATCCTGATTTCAATCATTTTGTCCCATTGTAAGATCAGAGGTCTGTGAGTCAGTCCAGACGTCCTGAGGTTTGCCTTATTTTCCTTCCTAGATTGTGAATCTTCTGTGGCACTAATTATGTCTTTCTCATCTTTGTGTTAGGTTGAATCATTAAAATGCCAATATCTGACTGCTTTTAGTATACAAAGATGGCTATTTCATATGATTCAACTTAGCATGTCCCATAGCACCTGACACTGGTTCTTGTCCTGGAAGACTTGTAATTAGCATAGGCTGAAAGAATTATCCATCAACTATAAAATCTAATTTCAAAATAGGCAGTAGACGAATGCCTTTTCCCCACCTCTCCAAATCACTCAGCTGACCTGCAAGGCACATTTCCCAGTATGATCACTGTCACCAGCTTCAGACTGCATTGCTTTCTCCTCCAGCCTATGAGGAGATGAATTCTTTCATGCCAAGATTTCTCACTGGGATGTGGGTACCTTTCTTGGGAAAGCAGCTTGTGTAGAGGAAGGAATACAGTACTGAAATAGAATCCTTGCCTGATGCTTACTATTTTATGACCTTGGGTAAAAAAAAAAATGCTCTAAATATGTCAGAGCTTTGGTTATCTCTTATGTAAGACAAGGACAGTACCCCCACAGAACTGGGGACACAGCGGGGAAGGGATTACAGAGATGAACTATATGAAAGGGCCTGGCACATAGTAGGCACTTTAAAAATGTGCGCTTCATTCACACTCAGTCTTTATGCAGAGAAACAGAAACAAAGAAAAAGAAAAGTTTTCCGGCCAGTGGTAGTTTGGCAGCCAGAATCCTTTCTCTGGTGCTAGCTTTTCTAGAAGGTCACACTTTCTACTTGTGACCTTCAAAATACCACTTGAAGCCTCGTCCTCTCCTCACACTTCCTGCTCCCATCCAGCACCCTCCTGAAGACCCTGACCACAGTACAGAATGTCTCCTCTCTTCCTTCAGCCTGCCCTCTCCCTCCCTCCTTGGAGGAATCAGGGCATTTTCGCTATGCAATTTCCTTTGTTCTGGGAGGCAGGCTCTCAGAGACACCCAGCTGAGCCTCCCACGCCAGCCTGTCCCACCCAGGGCAGGTTCACTTACCCTAGGCCACACCTTCACACTGTCAATCTGGTTCAAGGTGTGTTTGTAGCCCCGAGGAAGGTGCTTGTTGATGTAGTCCACGGCCGCCAAGGCTGCTTGCTCTGTGTCTGGGTCATCACAGGCCGGTTCCTTATAACCTGCAATCGGGTCAAGCGGGATCGAGTGGCAGCCCCAGAGCTGAGCCAGGCAAAAGAGCAGAACGAAGGATTTCATGGTGGCTTCAGAGAGGCCCCGGTGTGTCAGCAGGCAGGCAGCTGGAGGCTTCCGGACCAACCCAGGTGCTCTGCCTGGTGGAGTGTCGAAAGGCTTTATTTATATGTTGGAGCCTGCGGAAGGATTGCGTAAGGATATGGGATGATTTCTGTTCTGGTTCCAAAAAAAAGCCCCCTGCAAACATCAGTCCTGGAAAAGCAAACAGGTTATGACATCGCTGGCCCCCAAGAAATCTGCCAAAGTCAATGCTGCTTGGGGGCCGGTGTGGGCAGGTTGGGGGGTGGGCTGGGGAGATGCTCCAGAGTTGGCCTGGAACATGGTAACAGCAGCAAAGAGGGGAGGCGGCTGAGAGGACGAGGTGAGCACCAAGGTGACGAGGGGCTGGCATAGTCGGCCCTGGAGCGCTGTGATTCTGGCAGCAGAGAGAGTGCCCTCCATTGGGAGCTGAGAGCAACATGGGGTCCATGTTGGGGAAAGTAGGGATGCTCAGCAATTTACTAAAATCTTCACATGACAGGGACAATTACCTTCTTCTGGAGGGAGAACAAGGCCCACAGATGTAGCAAAGGTACCAATGATGTGGAGTGAAGAGGGAGAGTTACGGGATCTTGGGTAAGAGCTTGGATAAGATCCTTAGAGAAAAGAAGAAAGGAAGGGAGAGATTTCTGCCTGGAGTGGGGAATGGGGAGAGAGCCCTTCCTCCCTGAAGCAGAGCCCGGAGGGCTCTGGCCTGCAGAGCTTCCCCACTGCCACTTCCCCTTTTCTCCAGACCAGACTGCCAATACACTGCAAAGATGCACCCTGACCTGGGTTCCCTGGGTGGCTGAGTGTGATTGGCACTAGTGACCAAGTGTCACCAGTGACCCCGTGCTCCCATGGCCTGTGCCCTCAGCCAGTAGACGAATGCAGCAGAGAGAAGCCCTGGTCCAATAGCCATTCACCTGGCAGACCTCTGGCTTTGAATCCTGCACTGCAGGCTGAGACTCTATGAGGACATTAAGAACACAGATGCCTCCTTAGGGCCTTTTGGAGCATTAGCAGAACTAGAGTGAGTCTTGGTGGCCAGAGCACGAGGTCACAATATTGGCTCAGACACTGCCTCTCAGTTGTGGCCCATGATGATCTCAGGTGTGACCTCCAAGGAGAGGTGGTCAGGATAGCGAGAGCCTTGGAAAATATCACCCGAGGTTTAGTTTGGTTTAGCCTGGAGCAAAGAAGCCCGAAACATGGAAACCAACACGTTTTCCAAATATTTAGAGGTTATCATTACGTGGGGGTGGACTTGCTCTGTTGTTTGCTATTGCTTCAGAGAACAAAACTTGGTTTAAAAGTGGGGGGGGGGATTGTGTAGAGAAGCTTAATAATATTGACTTCCTGTAAGGAGGGAGATAAGCGGGGCGGCGGGGGGGGGGGGAGCCTGTGATGGGTAGAGAAGGTAGTAGGCAGTGTAAGCACGGTTTTCACATTTGCTCCCAGCTGTTCACAAACAGACCCTTAATTCCAGAGGCTCAGAAGGTGTGGTCAGGACCCCAGGTTCTCTGGTCATCCATCAGGATAAGCCTCAGAACTGGGGGGACTTTCCATCAGCCTTGTGCCCCATTGCCTCCAGAGCCTTGACTCATGAGAAACTTTTTGCAGATGCTCTGCTTTTCTTTTAAAATGCAAAATAGGGTCATTACTAAAAATTTGAAAATCACAAAAAATATATGCAGTGAGTACATGTTTCATATATCATAAGCTCAAGTATCTACAATATAATTTTATTTTCCATAACACAATTGGATTTCTGACTCTGAGCTTTCTTTCATGAAAATGGAATCTACTCACTTCCAGGCAACTCAGCTTTCCAGGTACTTGGACTGAAACCCTGTCCAATTTAGGTTTGCCATTATGCTTCTTCTCCTGATGAGGTTAGAAGAAAGCCTGAAGTGCAGAGGGGGAGATTTATGCAAATACTGATTTTGTCAAGGTCAAGAGGTATCTACTTTTGCCTTGGCATCTTCTGCCAGGTAGCCTGTCTCATGTGGTCTTCAGACAGATGCACTCTTGAGCTAATGGCCTGCTTTCCTCCATCTAATCTGTAGAAAGACAGTCCTCCCACATCCTATGATCAGGGGTCATATTATCAAAGCTGTGGCACCCTTTCTAGCCCACAGGCCTTTTCTTAGCTGGGAGCTACCCCCCCTTTTTAATTTTTTTGGCCACACCTCGCAACATGAGGAACTTCCCACATCAGGGATAGAATCCATACCCCATGCAATGGAAGCATAGAGTCCACTGAACAACCACAGAAGTCCCAGAGCTACCGCCTCTTTAAGCTTAGGAGGATTTGTCTGCTTGCCCTCTCAGGCTGTGGGGGCTTCCTGAGGCTGACTCAAACTTGTCTGTTTAGACTTTGCTGTCATAGCCCACCGGCCCCCACCCCCTGCTGCCCTAGGGCAGCCCTGCTGCTCAGGGGGCTTCTCCCTGCCACGTGGTATCTCACGGTGCTACCTGTGTGTCCCCTCCCCTCCCTATCCCTGCAGTGAGGTTCCAGGCTCTTCTGGAGGCTCTTCTCCAGGACTCCCACGCTGTTCTTGGGGTGGTTCTATTGCCATCCCAACCTGAGGGTAGAAGGAGAAAAAAAAAGTTCTCTCTGATCATCCTGTCTGACCATTTCTGTCTTATACTTGGCACATTTCTTTTGATATCTTTGTTCTTGGATCTTTCATGGGTGACAATTTCTATAGCCCCAGGTATTGTTCTGTTTTGCTGATGCTAGAAAAACAAAGCATGTAGTAAAGAGCAATTAATATCTCAGCAGTCATCCTAACACAGATAAACACTGAAACAAAGCTCACCCACAGTCTCATCACCCAGAGATCAACAGTGTTAATGTTTTGGTGTATTTGCATCTTATTTTAATATAATTCAGTTAATATAATCATACTTATATACAGCTTAGTATTCTTTTTTAATTTAACATTATAACTTGAATATTTCTTCAGGTTATTAAATACTTTAAATCTGCTTATAATGACTACCTATGATTCTGTTGTATCATAATCTATTTTACCATTCTCTTATTGTTGTGTATTTAGTTTGTTTTCAATCGAGAACTCTCATATACAAAGTCGTAATGAACTTTTAATTCAGGAATCTTTGACTTTCTAGTTATTTTTATGCAAGATAGAGATTTATTAGTGAATCATTGATTTTAAAACATCTTAATTTCTGTGGCCAAATTGCCTGTTAGAAATTTCTACATTAATTTCTACCCCTACCATTTAACTGGTATATTATTCCAGGTCAACTGTTATCTCTTTTCCTCTGCCACTGCTTCCATGCTGACTTTTGGGGGAACTTAGATATGGGAAAATAATCAGAACTCTTTTTTAATGTATTTTATGAATATCTTTGGTTTTAGCTCAACTATTCTATATGTCTAATGCTTATAAACTAAAATAGCTTTGGTGTCAAGCTGAATAAAACGGTCTCAATTTTTTTCAGTTGGAAAACGAAAGATTACCATTTACTTACTGAAAATGAAGGAGACCCTAGAGGATCTTTTGATATGTTTTCCAAGAAGACTGTGACAAAGGATGCCCAAGGAAGGCTCTAAGTATTTTACCGTGCTTGATGACATCACTTTCAAACTCTGAAAGATTTTCACACACCAAATGCATATATCCTTGAGTGATCTTGGGTAAGTTTCCCCTACTTAGCTCGAGCATATCAAGAGGAGATATGCATTTACTCCATTCTCTGGTCATTCGTCTCATTACTTCAATGACTTCTCTTTGCATTTTTCTTTGAGGCCCAGGTCTGCAATAAAACACTGTCTAGTAGCACAATGAGGATATCAGGAACTTGTTAGAGCTGGTTGGGAAGAGCAGTCCCAAAGATCCAAGGAGCAGAAGAGGACCAGCAACCACCAGGAGATGGCAGCAGGGTGCTAAGCAGTGCTTGGTGTGTGGAGCTTAGGTGGCTGATGGCGGAATTCCAAGATGGCAGCTAGGGTTAGCACCAGCTGCTCTGCGTTTGTGAGTAGGGCTGTCCACTAGGGCGGCGATGCGTTCAAATTTCTCCAAAGCAGAATTCAGCCTTGAGAGTTGTTAGCTGGGAGTCAGATAAGGATGGTGGCAAGTGCAGAGTCAGAGTTGCTGGGGGTTGGTTCTGTTTGGGCCCTGCCAGCAGACAGGAATCTCGGAGGGGAAAGACAGAGCTAGAAGGGGGTGAAATACCAAGTCAGGCAATGAGGGCTCAGGTGAGAGCTAGAAACCCAGCCTCTCGCAAAACAGGACATGAACAAGTGCACGTCAGCAAAAGCCAGCGGAACCATTGGTTTTCACAGGGAGGAAGTGGCAGTGGTTGGTGTTTAAATTGTTGGGCCAGATTCTTGGCTCTGCCCTTTCTGGTACTTAAAGGGCCTAGGTCCTAAGAAGCCCAGTAGTGATTTCTGATTAGCCAGGTGTTTCTTCATCCTTATGGGCATTTACTGAATACCTGCTATCTGTGATGTCAGGTGCCTGTATGCAGAGGGATGAGAAAACAGGCTGCACTAGAGGAGCTTACCTTGACTCCCTTGGTCCAGCAACATCCGATCAGCCAAGAGCTGTAAGTGATATGAGATGATCATGTTGTATGTCCTAGGGAGACAGGTTGGGATTTATATCTCCAGTGTAAAACCCTTGATCAATGGAATGCAAGTTGCCCTTCTCCAAGGACCCACCAGGCTTCTTTTCTTTTTTTTTTTAAGTTTTATTTACTTATTTTTTTGCCACACCACATAGGATGTGGGGTCTTAATTCCCCAACTAAGGATCTAACCTATACCCCTCGGCACTGGAAGTATGGAGCTTCAACCTCAGGACCGCCAGGTTTCTTGTGAAGGTAATGGAGCCCTAGTTGCCCTGAAAGTTATTTAGAAGAGCCTTTTGCTTTCAGGGCAGATGCACCAAAGTTGGGAGACACTGGCTTGAGCAAAATTTGGCAAAACAGATTAAACCCCAGTGACCACAGGTGATTACTTCGTTCTTTAGGTGGAGAAAGGGCTCAGCAAGCCCCCCACCCCCACCCCCACCACCAATCCTGCTCATAACCGTGATCTGGCTCAAAAATCTAATCCATGGAAAGAAATGCTTGCTTTGAGGGTTACACCTCCTTAAATTATGTGCCTTCATCCTGTACTTTGCTGGATCCCAGTCCTGGTCCTGGGGAAGAGGCAGAATCTAAACCCAGAATAGAAAAAATGTTTGTATTGCATCAAGTCTTTCAAGTATAGTGTTTTTCTTTCTATTTAGCTATTGATATTCTCTGTGAAATCAGCCTCAAGAACTCAGTGACTCGTCCTCGGCTTTCATTATCATATAGGAAACTATGGGGAACCTTCTATTCTCTTCTGTTTGGAAGAAGACTTAATATCATACACTGCTTAGTGTGGCCTTGATACCCGCTCCAACGTTCTGTCTCACGAAAGAGAATCATTTAGGATTAAAGAAAGAATGGGCAGATTTGGACTTTCTGAAGCTGTAACAGCTTCCCCTCAGAAAACAACATCATCATCAGAGCAAATGATATTGATTCCTTATTCTGTAAAAGGCTTTGTGCTTTTTTTTCTTTTTCATAACTGCCTGAGAATTGTACTGTTCTCATCTTCCATCCTTTATAGAGTAACAGATGTTCGGAAACCTGCCCATATCACACAGTAGTGGACCCTGGCTTTACTCCAAATGCTTTTCTCTATTAACCTCAAACCAAAAGAATATAGGGCCCCCCAAAAACTGAGGAGATTGGCTCCTAAACATTGCCTAAAAGTGAATAAATCATTATTCTTAGCAATAGGAAACATGGCTGTATGCCATATTTGAAGAAATGCAAAAGATATAGAAAAATGTATTGTGTGGTTAACAATTAAAAGAAGGAAAAAAAAATTAGTTTATCCACCTCATTTCAGTTAGTGGAAAATAGCTAAAAATCGATTTTGCAGAAGAGACTTTCACCTCTTGACTTCAGCTGTTTTTGAAACTATCTCTAACTCCAGTTTAGGAAGTAAATAAAAGGTAAATGATTACATTATTTCTGGTTAAATGTTTTCCAGGGGAATGCTAGTCAAGGCAGAGAATTACATCCATCCTTCCTGCTGGTTTGTCATCAACATTTGATATCTTCCAAATAAGTGACTGTCTCTCTTCAGACTAGAAGGAACATGAGAGTTGAAACCATTGTCTTCTAATGAGCACCTTGGGGTGCCATCTGCAGCCATTGCACATGGAGGTGTTCAGAGGAGCTGTGACCTTGGGTTGTATGGTTATACTGAGGCCACTGAAGTCAGCCAACTCATTGCACCTTAGTAAATCTGGGCCCTTCTTTATCCAGCATGTAGATGACTGGGGTTGGAATGGGTCCTTTTTGACAGTGAGTCAGTATTGGAAGTTTGATGGGATCCATCTATTGACTTGTATTGAGTTATTCTCTGGACACACATTAACTCCAAACTGTTTCTTGGACACTTAAATTTATTGTACCCAGTGCTAAGGGTGCACAGATAGAAGGCAACATTCCTGTCTTCGACGCTCACTGTCGAGTCTAGCTCCACAGCGCTCTGCTAGTTCTTGTGCACATACTAGAGGAGTATAGGCTGTGGGTCCTGCCCTCAGCCTGCATTAAATCCAGAGGAACACAAGCCTGAGTTGGAAGGTTCTCGGAGGACATCAGGGTCTATGTCATTTTCAATTTTATGTGCTCAGCACCTGCCTCCTGCCCAACCCTGTAAGACTAAGCCCCATACATGATCACCAAGGGGCTCTTGACCAGTCTCCTACTCAACTCAGAGCCTCCTTCCAATGTCTGGAGTCTTCCTGAGGACATCCGGATACAGACTTCTCTCCACCACTGTGGCAGCCATCTGTTATGGAATCCCTCTAGTAACCAGGAAGTCACTAGTTTCCTTCATGCTGAGTCAACACCAGCCTAACTTGCAGTCTCACCAATGGATGCAGATTCTCCCTTCAGGAACTACATTAGCTAAATCGGTTTCTTGATGCAGTGTTGGGCTTCAGGCATTTACAGACCTCCTAAGGCAGTGGGAGGATGAACGCTAGCAGGAAGGCAGGGCGAGTAAGATGGAGAGGGGCAGATGGGTCTGGGGGAAGGGCTCGGGAACAGCTTAGCTTGATCAGGAGCCCTGCATTTAGAGTTAGGTGCCACCCTTTACCGGAGAAGGCAGTGACACCCTACTCCAGTACTCTTGCCTGGAAAATCCCATGGACAGAGGAGCCTGGAAGGCTGCAGTCCATGGGGTCGCTGAGGGTCGGACACGACTGAGTGACTTCACTTTCACTTTTCACTTTCATGTGTTGGAGAAGGAAATGGCAACCCATTCCAGTGTTCTTGCTTGGAGAATCCCAGGGACAGGGGAGCCTGGTGGGCTGCCGTTTATGGGGTCGCACAGAGTCGGACACGATTGAAGTGACTTAGCAGCAGCAGCAGCCGCCCTTTACTAGCTGTTTGATCTAACTAGAGATTTAATCATGGTAAGCCATAGTTTCTTCATCTGTTAGGGAGTGGTAGTGGTTTAATTGCTGTGTCTGATTCTTGCAATCCTGTGGACTATAGCCCCCCATGCTTCTCTGTCCATGGAATTTTCCAGGCAAGAATACTGAAGTGAGTAGCCATTCCCTTCTCCAGGGGATCTTCCTAAATCAAGGATTGAACTCATGTTCCCTGCATTGCAGGCAGTCTCCTGTATTTCAGGCAGCTTCTTTACTACTGAGCCAGTGGGGAAGCCCTCTTCATCCATTCACTAGGGTAGTAAAACCGGGCTAGTAAAAATGTTCTGAGAATTTAATGAGATAACATTTGCAAATACTCAGCCTAGGGCATGGCACACTTTGAGCTATCAATAAATGGGAGCTCTGGATAACCCCAACAGCACTCTAGTATAGAAAGCAAAAAAAGATATCACAGGGCAAGGGGAATACAATGTGACTAAGATATGGTCTTTGCCTTCAGTTAACAGTGACTAACAATGACAACATCCTATTCAGATGCAATATAGGCCAATGGCTAAGAATGAGGGATCCTCAACTTTATCACTTCTGACAAGTTCCTTAACCCATCTGAGCTGGTTTACTCATCTATGAAAAGGCATACGGATAGCAGTGCGTACGCCAGAGGATTGCAGAGAACATTACATGAGATAGTACACTTAATATTCCTAGCATCAAGTAAGTATCTGCACTGCCACATAGAGAGAAGAACTAGAACATGTGTAAGAATGCGACTGCACTTTTTGCACCAACAAGCTGGCAAAGAGAGGGCCACGTGTGTGTAACTTTTGGCAAAAGGAAGGAGCAGCAGGAGCAAGGGGGATAGTGGGATTGTGGAAAGCTATGCACAGGTTCTCCCCTGTTCCTTGTGCCAGTGCCATCAATAAGGCGGGACTCGGGGATAAGGGAAGGTAGGCATAGATCAGTGGCTGGCAGGGCTGGGGAAGGCGAGCCCCCAGCTAGGTGCCTGTGAGGTGGGGAGCCAGGCAGGCACTTCTGGAGTGCTCAGGTAGGTGGGCAACTCAGGAGATTCCCTGGGAGGGGATTCGAAGGAGCATTTAAACAATTGTGTCTGCCCAGTGGGCCTCTCAGTTTCCCCCGGAGGGTTCCAGTGTAGTCACCTGGCTGCTGACTGTGTTCCAGACGTGGTCCAGGTCCGTCAGACAGTGCAAGATTTAACAGTGCTCTGCACTTGGTGTTACACTCTGCTGTCACTGAACTGAAATTCCTAATAACTTTTGAACAAGGAGCCCTGTGTTTTCATTTTGCATTGAGCCATGAAATCATATAGCCAGCTCGGTTAATCATAAAAGGAACCAAACTTACAGGCATTCATGGGAGGAGGGGAGAATCATTCCCCACTGAGGGTGGGCAGCAGAAAGGAAAGAAGACATCACAGATGGGGGTGCATTTTGAATGTGATCCTGAAAATGGGCAGGGTTTGGATAGGTAGAAATCAGAGTATGGCTGTCTGGTTGGAAGAACCACACTGACAAAGTCAAGAGGTGGAGGAGGACGGGCTGTGTTTAGGCAATGGTAAGAAGCCCTTTGAATTCGGAGTCCCCACTCCTGAGCTGCTCACATGGGCTATCTCGGGGCAGCACTGTGCTCAGCGGGACTTTCTCAGGGTAGCCTTTTCCCCAAGACTTCTCTTAGACCTTTCCTCCAGATCCATTCTGCTAGATGCCTGTCAAACTCATGCATTAAATTCAGCCATGTTATTCATAGAAACCACAAAGCAAGGCAGCAGGCAGGAGAGGTAGATGTAATAGAATCAAGTAGAAAATTTTCATTGAAAAGTGTGGTTATTGAAATAAAAATGAAAAATACTTCAATAGGTCACGTAATAGATCAAATGCAGACCAGGAAAATATTCAGTCAGAAATCCCCATCATCTAACTTGCTCTCTCTTGGTTTTTGGAACTCAAGTTCTGTGTGGGGGTTTGCATAGCAGGCACGTGGTGTCAAGGTGGAATTCTGACGAGAGTCCACCTCCTATCCTCTGTCCACTACCCCACACTGCCATGGCCCTCATTTCACTCCATAGTGGTGGGTTTCCCCAAACGGACTCCTGGAGTGATCCTGAAAGCATTGCCAGCATTGGTACTTATAAATTTAGCTATGGTCATACTCTGGCCATTCAGAGGAGAGATAACATGAAAGATATTTTCTTCTAAACATCTCACAATCTCTATCCCCAACTTTACTACCTTAAAATTTATCTTTAGAGTTTTATTTTAAACTTCCCTAGCGGTCCAGTGATTAAGCTCTACACGTCCAATGCACGGGCATGGGTTCAATCCCTGGTCTGGGAACTAAGATCCCACAGGACCTAAGATCTCACACGCCCCTCGGCATGGCCAAGAAATTAAAATAAGTAAATAATTTAAAACAAATAAAGTTTAGTTCAGTGAACAAAGTGGGTCATGAATGGCACTCCAACATACATTTTGTGATATTTCCATTTGATTTGCATAAACATTGAACTTTGTCACTCCATCAACATGCCTTGATTTTCCTTTTCCAATATAAGCGTGCCATGGCTTCTGAAAGTTGGAGCTCCCATTTCTAAATTGAGACAGTTATAGAGATAGCTAGTTGGTTTTTTGTGGTCCCAGAGCCTCAGCCCCTTCTAGGCCATGTTGCTGTGTTTCTGGGGATTGGTGGAACAGACCACCAAGACACCATCTGCTAGAGGGGTGGGGCACCTTCTGGGGCAGCACCCACTTCCTTGGATAGAGTCAGGGCCGACAGGCCTGCCTGGTACGGAGGCCTCCTCCACAGTCAAAGTAAACAACACAACAGTGTCACTCAGATTTGTCTCCTGGCCTGGCACTGCTTTGAACTCATTATCTGAATTCTATTATGACAAAGAACTGAAGAGGGCTGTCCCCAGAGGACCTCAGGAAAATTCCAGCATTTATGTTTTGTTGCCTGTTGACAGCCTATAACGCAGAACAGTGAAGAGACCTTCCCCACAGACTGTACAGAACTCAGTATGGCCCTGGGTGCTCCAGGGCCTCCGCTGGGGCGGGAGAAGCCAGGGTCCAGCAGCAAGAGTGATGCCCAGGACAAGGGCCAGCAGAGCCTGGGGCAGGCAGCAGAGTCCAGGGGCAGGCAGTGTGCCCTGCAGATGACAGTGGTGCTCTCAAAGTCCCCATGGCATTTGATTGCTGTTAGAAAACAATGTCCACTCATTGTAAATAGCTATTATACAATGTATCTCCAGCGATAAGCATTTAACCTAAAGAAATTTGGAAGTGTTGTGTTTAAGAAGGAATAGTAAATGGTTACCCAGGGAAGTTTAAACGAAGGGAAGCCAGATTATGGAGGGAGAGGGGATGGCAGCATTATCTCTTTGTGAAAACTCCAAAACTAACAGTTCAAGGTTGATTTACTTTCTGATGTAATAGAAGTCAAATTCCGTTTGTTATTCCTGTGTCCTTTGTCCATGAGCTTAGAGATAAGTCCATGGAAAAGTATTGACCAGAGAGCCTGAGGCAGGGGGCGGGAGGGCCTTTAGTGGAGTGGATGGGGGTAAGGTTTATGCCCTAGTTTCCATCAGCACTGCCTTGCCTTTGATGTGAATGATTGATGTTTCATCCAGTCTAACATGAAATGTTATAGGAGTGCCACTTTATGTCAGCTGCTCTCCCTCCAACCCCAGCTAGGTTACCCTGAGCCCCACTGCTGAATAGGAATCTAACCCCCAGTGCCCACAGGCTTCAGTTCCACCTCTGCTCTGCCACTCTGATGATGTTACAAACATGCTGAGGCCAATTTTCCTGCTAAGGTCAGGAGAACAGCCATGACTCTTAGAGAGGAGATCACTGAACAAGCCTGCCTCCCCACTCACACTGGCTGCCTCCCCCATGCATAAGCTGGCCTTTGGGCATTGTTGGTTCCCCAGGGTCTCCAAAGTTCTTGTACACTGAGGCTGCTTGATAAATGTGTAATGAATCAACAGAGTATATTGTTTTCTTCTTGTTTCCCTTTGAAAAAGTCTGTAATTGTTTCTAATTATTTTTTATACCAAATTAAGCCTGCAAGGAGCTTCCCAGGTGATGCCAGTGATAAAGAACTCACCTATCAATGCAGGAGACATAAGAGATGTGGGTTCCATCCCTGGGTGGGGAAGATCCCCTGGAGGAGGGCATGGCAACCCACTCCAGTATTCTTGCCGGGATAATCCGGCAAGAAGACAGAGGAGCCTGGCAGGCTATGGTCCACAGGGTCGCTAAGAGTCAGACACAACTGAACCGGCTTAGCACACACACAGGCAAGCCTGAAAAGTCTTCCACAGTCAAGTTCTCTCTTCTTCCTTGGCTTAACTCTGCCTACTCCCTCTCTGCCCCACAGACACTGGACTTTTCCCTGGCTGAAGGGAGGACATGGAGCTCCTGCCTGACTCATAGGGAGAGGGGCTGGCATTCATGGCCAATCAGCAGGAGGAGCTAAAATGACTCTAGAACAAACTGGAAGCCTGGCAACGGTCAGTCAGTGTTTCCATGTGAGTGTATGTGCTCAGCCGCTCAGTCGTGTCTGACTCTTTGCGACCCCATAGACTGTAGCCCGCCAGGCTCCTCTGTCCATGGAGTTCTCTAGGCAAGAATACTGGAGTGGTTGCCATTTACTTCACAAAGTTTCCATACCTGACTCCTCAGTCAGTAGGATGTATATTATATCACCCTATCCCCTCCATAGTCAAAGCTATGGTTTTACCAGTAGTCATGTATGGAAGTGAGAGTTGGACCATAAAGAAAGCTGAGCATCGAAAAATTGATGCTTTTGAACTGTGGTGCAGAAGAAGACTCTTGAGAGTCCCTTGGACAGTATGGAGATCAAACCTGTCAATCCTAAAGGAAATCAACCCTGAATATTCATTGGAAGGACTGATGCTGAAACTGAATCTCCAATACTTGGGCCACCTGATGCGAAGAACTGACTCACTGGAAAAGACCCTGATTCTGGGAAAGATAGAAGGCAGGAGGAGAAGGGGCAATGGAGGATGAGATGGTTGGATGGCATCACCAACTCAATGGATATGAGTTTGAGCAGACTCCAGGAGATAGTGAAAGATAGGGAAGCCTGGCATGCTGCAGTCCATGGGGTCACAAAGAGTTGGACTGGACTGAGGGACTAAACAACAACCCCCTCCATGATGGACAGCAACCTCTCGTGGAAATAAAGAAACTGTCTCAAAAATGTTTCTTGTGGGCCTGGGCTTTCCCTCTGGAGGGGTTTTGCAGTCTGTGCCTGCAGGCTCAGGCTGTGACAGGGACTCTGAGGTCAGCCAGCTGGCCATTGCCTACTGTCTGTAGTCAGGGAAGGCTGGAGTTCTGAAATGGAATAATACCACTGTTCACAGAAACTAATGTGTCTTATTAATATTATATAAAATGAAAACCCTTAATATGGGTTTTAAGAAAATGCTTGGCACAAAACAAATAATCACACGACAAAAAAATAAAGAGACAACAAAACAAACAAAAAGTGAGAGAATTTTGCCAACATATAGTCAGAAAAATAATTTTAAAAACATTTTTAGGGAATTTAAGCCCAGAACCACATAAGTAGCTTGTACTCTTGGGAAGTATGAGTGAATAAAGTTATTCATTAAAATAAATGGAAATGTGTGAAAGACAATCAAGTTTATGTTTTAACCGTATTGTCAGTACATGTAATAGTTTCTACAGCTGCAATATAAAGGATGAGGTGCATGTATAAAGAAAATCACTGCCTCTCTATTCCCCTGCATAAATGTCCAAAGTGGCGTGCAGTTTTCGATGCATGCCAATCCATGAACCAGTCCAGGAAGGACTCACCAGGGTCTGGCCTGTGACTGTACACACTCACCCATCAACAATCATGTCTTGGCCCTGCTCTTCTACGTTTCCATGCACATTTCTCACAGATTCCTCCTTCATGGAACATTCTCAGGATTCAGCCTGGCTCTGCCCATCCAGTCCCTTCAGCCATTGTTCTTGCCTATGGCAATTACACACAACACGCATCTTCCATGCAAGCTGCCCCTTCAGTGCTGGACCGTTGAGTGACCAATCATCCTGGCTTGACGAAGGGGTCCATGGGGTCGCAAAGAGTTAGACATGACCGAGGGACTGAACAACAAACCCCTCCAGAGTGGACAGCACCTTCCCGTGGAAATAAAGAAGCTGTCTCAGAAATGTTTCTTATGGGCCTGGGCTTTCCCTCTGGAGGCTTTTTGCAATCTGTGCCTGCAGGCTTAGGCACACAACCGATGGACCCCAAGTTTCATTCTGGAATTTGAAACTCCTAATTCTAAAACCGGAAACTAACAAGGATGAGTTGGTCACCCTAGCACTGGTACAGGTCACACCAAGTACCGTGAGTCTTGACTTTCAGAATTCCAGCAGCACAGGCCCAGGAAATTTAAGGCTTCCTGCTATATTAACACCCTGACAGATGGTACACCACAGGTCAATTCTGGAGACACCTGTGTTTATTTCTTATAAGACTCTGGTTGGTTTGCTTTCCCCCCTTTTAACCTTTAGTACTGTTGACCTGAAACAAGTGAACTACCAGATATTTCTCCAGCAAAGATGGATTGCTGGATCAGCAGAGAATTGGAGTTCGGAGCCTGAAACCAAGGCAAGGTACATATAAGTCCCAGCATGGCAAGGGAAGGAGAACACTTTATAGAGAGGAAAAGGAATTTGGGAGGGCTGTGGTAAACAAATAGTCCATGGCTTTTCATCAGCTGAGTCCTTGCTAGGAAAGAAGAGGAGTCTTTCTTCTTCCAGTTGGTCTGTGCTGTCGTCTCAGGGCATGAGAACTTCAAACAGTCTGATTTTAAGATCAGACCAAAGTTCCAAACAGTAACTCACATAGAGAATAAAGCTTTAACCAGAAAGATGAAACCTTTAAATAGATCCTAAATAAAGGAGAGATTTAAACACAAGGGAGTGTGAGGTCAGATCCAGGAGAAAAGTGTTCCTTCTGACTCCAGGTTCATGAGAAAAGCAGTAAGCCACTCTGGGCTCAATTGTGGATACCATAGCTATTTGTTTAGCAGTCCTGGAACTACTGAAAGTCTTTCCTGGTCCCTGTTTAGGCCACCAAAATATTGACTGAAACAAATAGACTGCTAGATATTTCTCGAGCAAAGATGGGTTTATTTTGACCAACAGAGAATTACATTTCAGGGTCTGCAACCATGGTGAGCTACAGACTAGTCCCAAACAGCAAGGGAAAGAGAACGCTTTCATAAAGAGTGAAAGGAAGTTGGAAGGGCTGTAGTAAACAAGAAGTCCATGGTTTCCCACTGACTGAGTCCTTGCTGGGAAAGAGAAGTCTTGCTTACTCTGCGGTTCTGCTGTCCTCCCAGAGTGTGAGAGTGCCCCCTTCTGGTCTCCTAACTCTATCTGCAGTTTCTCTATTGATGTTTTATAGTACACCCCCTCCTAGCAGTTCCTGTCTTTCTGGCCCTGGAGCCCACTGAGAATGTAGGGTCAGTTTCCATCCGCTCTTTGCAGAAATCCTTCAGCAGGGACATTTCTGTTTTTTTCCAGAGTGGGGAGTACTACAGGGTCAGAAATCCACACATGAGCAGGTCAATGAATGTTTTACACTGGTTGACACTGGGGGAAGATAACCTGTTAAGGTTTCAAAAATGTGATGCTTTACCAGAAGTGCAAATTTCTTCAAAAACAGTTTAATTGCATTTATTTTATAATAGTAAATAATAACTGTCTTCACTCAGGCTGCTATAACAAATTACCATAAATTGGGTGGCTTAAACAGCAGACGTTTTTTTCTCACAGTTCCCAAGGTTGAGAAGTCCAAGATCAAGGTGTTGGCAGATCCAGTGTCCGGTGAGGACACGCTTCCTGGTTTGCAGATGGCTGTCTTCTTGTATCCTCACATGGTGGAAAGAGAGATCTCTCACATCTCTATAAGGCACCAATCCCATTTATAAGGGTTCCATCCTCATGACCTTGTTACCTTCTGAAAACTCTACTTCTGAATACCATTACTAGGCATTAGGGCTGAAATCTATGAATTTGGTGGTTGGAGGAGAATTAAGAGCCACAAACATCCAGTCCACAGTGATAACTAATATTTAAAGAGTATTTGCTGCATACCAGGTACTTTGCTAAGTACTTTTAAGTACATCATATTGTGTATCTTCAGAATATGATGTAGGTGAGGAGACTGAGGCTCAGAGAGGTTCAGATACTTCTCCGAGGTCACATTGCTGATAATGGGAAGATCTGGGCTTTGAATTCAGACAGTCTCACTGCAGAGTCAGCACTTGGATTCAGAACTGCAGACCTGGAGCTAAGCATGATCACACTCAAGCAAATTGAGAACATTGCAATTTCATAGACAGTGTTCTGGGCAATTGTGGAGCGAGCATATCAGTCAGGGTGCATCTCCTTCCTGAACCTATGTCTTCCTGAACCTACATCTGTATCACTGATGGGGCTCTCAGTTTCTACAGCAAGAGTTAAGTAAAAGATAAACATATCTGTACATTGAATGAATCCAAGGACTGCCCAGAGTTTAGCCAGTCCGAGATTCTATGGTCATTTTGGATTTATATGCTGTCACCAAAATTCCAGGGACCACATGCCCATGGCTTACACGTAGCCAAGGATTCATCTCAGTTCAGCCAGCTTCTCTAGAAAGTGAGCCACGCTGACTAGATCTAGGCTTGAAACTTCAAAGAAATGTAAAACAAAGACCATCAAAGAAATGTAAAGACAACTCATAGTGTGGTACTTCATAACTGTTTGAGTTTGCATCTCCTTTTTGATCAAATTCTCGGCATGCACACACATCTTGAAGTAACTGTGTTTTGAGTTCTTCCCTAGAGTTTTAGGTTCAAATGTGACATTTTGCATGTGTTTTCCAAGTTTTCTGCATTGAACATGAATTATATGGGGTCAGGGGTCAGTGTGGGAACCCCCTGCACTAGACTGTGAGGTCCCCCCATGCTGAGAAGCATATTTGAGCACCTTACACACACCTATTCTCAGCATCTTGCACAGCACCTGGCAGCTGGTGGGGATGAATTCAGTGATCACACTATGGCAAGTCCTGAGGGCTACCAGAAGATGCAGGTGACTTCAAGGACTTTCCTTGTACTATTTGGTTTAAAACACAACTGTGCTATGCTTAGTCACTCAGTTGTGCCCGGCTCTCTGTGACCCCATGGACTGTAGCCCGCCAGGCTCCTCTCTGTTCATGGGGATTCTCCAGGCAAGAACACTGGAGTGGGTTGCCATGCTCTCCTCCAGGGAAACACAACTGGTAGTCCTCTTTTCCCAGAACTAGGTTCTGAGAGGTTTCAGCTATGGTAATGAAAGGAACCAGACCTGTCCTCTTGACAATGGTCTCAGGTTTGAGTGTCCATGGCTCTACTCAGCATCCTTCATGTTCTCATGGAAGGTCACTGATATGTAACCCACATTTTTCAGACCCCCCCAGCAGAGAAGGGGATAACCCCATGGACTAGAATGGTGCTACCTTTGGCTCAGGTCCCATTTCCAAGACTCCTGCTCCCAGAATCCTTCCCTTCCTGGGTGGCAGGGACAGGGAGGTGCTCATGGATGTGCAGATAGTCCCTTCGTTCTTCTTGAGTTTCGCTGCCCTCTTTCATGCTGCAAGAGCACCATGAGTCTTCTCCATTGCTGCTCTAACATCCTTGGATCGTGGTTACTGCTCTTATGTTTATCGCATGTGATCTCCCGGGGCAAATTGTATTTTTGAAAAAAAAAAAAAAAAAGGAGGGGGACACAGCAATATATGCAGATCTATGTACTCTTTCGGAACCTGAAGAGTCTTTCATCAAAAGGTTAAGTCTAATTTCTCTCCCCTGGAATACGGGTGAGCCTTTGTGAATGCCATGAATAGAAAGAATATGGAGAAAAGATGCTGCGTGACTTAGGAGGCTAGGTAATACAAAGCAATAAAGCTTTTCCTTTCTTCTGTCTTTTGAAACATGTATTTTGGAAGCCTTGAACTAACATAGAGGAAGGTCAGCTATGCTAAAGCTACTACGCAGCCAAGGTTACATGGGGATAAAAATTCCCAAGAAGCCTCACTGTTCCAGCCACTAGCTGCTTAAATCCTCCCAGGGTCAACTTTCAGAGCTTTCAGACAACTCCAGTCCTCAGGTTTTGAGCTGTCCCTGTATACACCACATGCACAAAGGGGCTGTCTTCATCAAGTCCATCCCATACTGCAGGCTTGCAATAAAAATAAATGTTGCTGTTTCAAGCCGCTCCTTTTGGGGTAATTTGATACCCGGCAATAGTAGCTGGGGTATCACCATTAACAGCATCATCAGGCTGCTCACCTGACTTCCTTCTTGTTGTGAGCAGAAGTAGGGGAAGTTTCTTGCTCCCACCAGTGTCAAAATTCCTTTATCAAACCTCAAAACATGGAGACATCTAACTCATACCATTTGGAGACTTACAGCTTCATATAGTGGTGCTAATGGTATAAAACTTCGAATCAACTGATTCTTTAGTTGGTCACAGTTTTGCATGCTCAATAGTTTCAGTTCTGTTCGACTCTTTGCAACCCCATGGACTGTAGCCCACCAGGATCCTCTGTCCATGGGTATTCTCCAGGCAAGAATACTGGAGTGGGTTGCCATGACCTCCTCCAGGGGATCTTCCCAACAGTGATCAAACCCACATCTCCGGCACTGCACACGGGTTCTTTATCACTGAGCCACCAGGGAAGCTGTTGTTACAGTTACTTGCCTCAAAATTTAGTGCAAGTCCCCTTGTAATTGTGTTGCGCTGTGCATCCCCCATCCAGAGCACTGTGCAGGGGTCCAAGCTTGTCTGGTCAGCTTTAACGTGTCCTGCTTCTCTCCTAGGACTTTTGGACCTACAAGTACATAAGAGCTATGAAACTGTTACACACATACTAGGCACTTGGCATTTTAAACTCTTCCTGAACGCTCACCACTAATAAAAGTACTGAAAAGATCAAGACTGAGAGGACATAGCTCTGTTTTGTGCCAGCAGAGACCAGCTCCCTTCCAGGTTGACACTGATTCATTAATCAACAGCATGTTCAGCCATAGTGAGTTATGAATCCAACTATATGTCTCTAATTCTGCCCCCAAAGATATAAGATGTGGATCATAAAATGTCTTGCTGAAAACCTTGTCTATCAATTTTCTGTTGTCCTAGGTTAGTGACCCCACTCCAGCACTCTTGCCTGGAAAATCCCATGGATAGAGGAGCCTGGTGGGCTGCCGTCTATGGGGTCGCACAGAGTCGGACACGACTGAAGCGACTTAGCAGCAGCAGCAGCAGCAGAAGAGACAGAGGCTTTAATTACCTGCCTTGTTTTTAATCATCTAGTCTGGCTCCTCACGATGTTTTCCACAACTGTTTTCTCAGGATCCATCTTTTATTTATTTTTGTTTTTTGGCAGAATTGACCTCTAAATCAAAATCCAGCCCCTGTGGAGTCTACATTAGGATTAAGTGAGGCTAAGAGAGGAGGGCAGAGACAGTCAAGGTGCATTATTTATTTGAATTTGCATTGAAAGTTATCATTCTTGTCATTTTAACAAATAACTTTTTTTTTTTTTAAGTGATAATAGCCAGAAAATGGCTTTTTAAAAAAGTCCCGAGTTTCAGGGCTGAATTTTAACACTAGTATAGCACTATTTTAGTGCCACCTTGAGGCAAACCTCATGCATTGCAGAGGGGAGGAAATTTAAAAAAAAAATCATAAACCTTAACAAACCTTAGTTCAGCAACATAGAAATACTAACTTGCTCCTTTTTGCCTATCTGCCCCAAGCCAGGGATTCCAGTTAGAATTGTCCAATGACCCTGTGAAATAGGTGCCATTATTATTACCATTTTGCAGATGGAAAAACTGAGGCATAGCTTGTAAGTGGTGGCACTGGAGTTTGATTCTAGATCACATACATTTTAATCACTATGGTACATAAAACCTCCAATTTTGCATCTGTACTCTGTCAGGAAGAACGTTTGAAATGTAAAGGGCAGAATGAACATCAGTAGGAGGAAATGGAAGCCCAAGAGGGAAGAGCTGATGACAAGAAACACTTTTACCACTTAAAAGGAAATCATGTCTTCTGGACTAGACAAAATCTAAGTGCTTAAAGGAATATAGAGAAGGTTGTTAAACATGGCTGTGATGTTGAGGGACTGTGGAGGAGTGAGAGGCTGAGAGATTGAAGAAGCGCAGTTTTTCCAAAAGCTAAGAACATGATAGTCAACTTAGGCATTATTTGTAAGCATGTAAATTAGAAAGTATTGATCCCTAGTGTGCAAAGATGGGCTTGACTCAAATATGGGTCAAGTCAGACCCACCTCATTTCCTAATAAGCTGTTGTATAAATGGATTTCAACAAGGCCTCTCAGCATATTCTTGTGGACATGATAAGAAATATGGCTACATGCAAAACAGCTATTTTCATGAGGCTGATATGACTATATGCTGATGTTTTGATGACAACCTGGAGCAAGGCTTTCAATGGCAGAATTCAAGAGCTGGCCTTCAATTCTTTTCTTCACTATTTGGATAAAAAATCTTGATGTCTCAGTCAACACAGAAGACAGATAACAACAAGTAGAGAAGCACAGAATATTGGATGACTGAGTTGGAATCCCAAAACATCTTAACCATCTGGACCACTGGACTGAATTGAATGTGATGTAATTGAATAACCGTGAACATGAGGCCCTTCATCCCCAAATATTAAGTCAATTTGCCCCATATTGAGAAGTAACCTGGCAGCCTCGCTATCAGTAAAGTGAGCTACACATGTAATTTAAAATTTTCTAGAACCCACATTTTGAAAAGTAAAAAACCAAAACTAAGGTAAGGTGAATTTTATAATGTATTTTATTTATCATTTTAATAATATATTTTACCAAATATACCAGAATACTATCATTTCAACATGTAACCAATATATAAAATTATTGCATTACGTTACATTCTTTTTTTGTACCAAGTCTTCAAAATCTACTGTGTGCTTTACATGTATAGCACCTCTCAGTTTGCACCAGCCACATTTCAGGTGCTCAGAAGTGGACATATAGGACACATGTCCCATATTGGGCCGAGCGGCTCTAGAGCGTTCTCACTGGCACTTAGCTCTGTGAGGGCACTGCACTCTGACCATGGCGCTCTCAGGCTGGCTGCATCAGTAGAGATACTACACTTACAGCTGTTCCACTCATAAGTATTGATTTCATTTAGTGGAAAGAGAAGGGGTCTGGGCTCTTTGACTTAAATCATGGTAGAAGCTGCACCAGCGCCCACTATCCGTGACCTCTAGTCAACCCTTCATCATGAGTTCTGGTACCATGCCAGTGACTGAGAGTCTGGAATTTAAAAAAAAGAAACACTCCTCAAACTTTTTTCCTCTCTGCTTTGTTCAGGATAGATGTTTTTACTGGAGCTAATTGCAGCTTAACTTTTTTCAGACTAGAGTAAAATCTTCCTTCCATTTTTAAGACCAACCAATGCAACTTTTACAATTGGTTTTAAGTTTCCATATCCTGTTCCCTTTTCCAACAACAGTGATTTCTGAGCACTAACACCCATTCAGGAATCTGGCAATGTAACCAATAGTGAATGTAGCCGAAGAGCAGAAACTAAACTTACATAAATGTATCACCAAAGTATGTTAGAAATGTGCGAAAACTCGCCTTAAAATATATCACCCATCATCATTTCCAACTGGCTTGCCCAGTGTCACAGAACTGAGTCTGATCCCAGGCCAACCATCCTTTCCGCTTCATTATATATCTCACTGCAGGGACATTTTTCCCTGCAGGGCTGAAGACACTATTATTTATCCTCCCACCATCACTACCTAGAATATTCCTCCACACCACCTGTTTTCTTTGAGTAGAAATCATGAGTTCATAGTAGTTGAAGATACATTCTCTGGAGCAGACTGCTTGGCTTCAAATGTTGGACCCACTGCTTGGAAGCTGAGATGTAATTCAATTTCCTCATCTGTAGATTGAGGATAACAGTCTCTCTTCCATATAAACAACCTCATCCATATAAAACACTTGAACAGAAACTGGCCCATAGTAAGGACTCAATAAATATTTTCTACTCAGTGAATAAGAGGACAAGTTTTCAGTTCTTCGCATGAAAACTTTGTAACTCATAGAAACTTTCGTACACAGAAACTTCTGGCTTGAGGGGAGCTTACATATTGACCACTATGACCTCCCAAGCCCATTCCCTAGGAAGCTTGCTGCCTTGGGGATTTCTGCTCCACTTCGGGGCAGCATTAACTTCTGGGAAGGCAGCTGTACCCTAGTACAAAAAGCTTGGACTTTAAAGCCTGGTTTTACAATCTTCCTGTCATTTCCACCACATCATCCTATTACTATGCTTTATTACAAGAAAACCTATGGAGCTCTGATACAAGTTTTTCCATATTACAATGTGTTTCAGAGAAAGCACTTAAATAGTGACAAAGCCCCATGAACATTCTTTTTTGCAGCAAAAGAATTATATCTGGGGTCTTCCTAGCTAAGAACAGTTCTAGCTTAGTATGTGACTGATTCTTGCAAAAATCTTGGAGAAAATCAATAGGTGCAAATCATGATCGAGAGCTCTCCTGGGCTAAGATATAGAAGATAAATGTTAATTATGCCTCAGAAATTAACTACAGAATCTTAGTACATATAAATATTAAATGTACAAAAAGTCCATGAAACATACATATGTATCTATGTGGTACATTTACTAAGATTTTTAGCATTTTAAATATTCCTCAATTTTCTTTCTCTTTACAAGTAAATGCACAGTTGGATCACTCAAATCCAAATAGTGTCTGATCAAGGTTAAATGATGTGCTTGTTAACTGTTCTAAATGGATGAAATTTCTTTCCCTTTTCCCTTAATTTTTATAAAACAGGGCAAAATAAATGAAAAGGCAACAGCAGCTTTGGCTGTTATATAGACATAGACAGGAATGTTGCTGGAACCATACTGATGGCTAGACGGCCGCTCCATAAACCCTCTGCAACTTGTTCAACATTGAAATATTCACTAAAGTAAAGAAGAGTAGAGTGTAATCTGACCATATAATGAAGAAAAAGGAAAGAGGTTCCAAATTCACATATATTGAAGTCACATACCACCTGAATTAGGTGCCACTGACAGAAGAAAATGTAAATTTGTTACTCTAGTACTTTAAATTTCATTTCCTAGGGGCAACAACAATCCTAGTTCCCAATACAAGCCAAAGACTTGTTAAACATGTCAACTGAGATTGGACACATGAAAAGTGCTTTCTAAACAGTAAAGTTCCCATGTCAGATTTTACTATTCCCTAACTAAAATGAGAAGGAATATACTTTCTCAAGGATAATTAGGTCCTTGTTTCATCCACTCCCATCTCTAGTTTCCTCAGGCTGCTCTCTAGAAAGTGCCATGTGTGTTTAACTGGGTATGGGGACTTGATCTTCACCACTCTCTCATAGGTTTGTGCGTTCATCTTGCTACATGGGAGGAAAATCCAACTAGCACACAGGTCCCAGGGAGGGAAATGAGGCTGATTAAGGAAAAATGACAAGGAAAAAAGATGGAGATGGGAGAGACAACAGGGGAGCTAAACCAACAAGAAACAGGAGTCAAGAAAAAAATTAACAAAAGAATGTATTTAAAAACAGACTTCTCCAGTTGACATTTCAAATGGAACAGCTAACAATTAACTCCAACCCTTTGTATAGTGTCTTTTTGCTTCTGGAGTCCTCTTGCAGCTTTAATTCTTGAAACTCGGGCGGCAGCACCAGACATAAATCCCAAAGGGAGAGGTATTGTTAAACCTTTTGCTGGTCATTCTTTTCTCAACACAAATGGACAAATTCTTAAGCCTGCTTACTCATTTCATGATGATCATTAGAAGAAAAAAAATTAAGTCAAACTTGCATATTGAAAATGAAAACAAAAATACACACACAAAAAAAACCCTGCAGATAATAAATATCGCTGATTCACTTATTTTAGAACAAAGTCCAATTTTATTCATTCTTAATATCCTTGCAGTCCATTGTAAACCTTCTGCACTGATCCTTGTTTCAGTAGCTGTTTGATACCTGGAGAAAGAATGAACAAATGACTCCATTAACAAAAATGTAACTTAAAGAGCATGTTTCACAGGAAGGCTCCACAAAAGGCCCTAGGACAAGCATGCATCTGAATTAAACAAGTAACTACCCATGTCCAACTTCATCACGTGTGGATACCCATACATGCACGTCCAAGGTGATCCCTTGTCTTTATTTCTCAGGCAGACATACAACACACACATCCCACAAAATTCCATGAGAAGAGGCAATTGGAATGCACAGAAAGCTCTTCAGCTGTCTTCCATCCCTTCTTCTCTGTCCTCTTTCCACTTTTGACCTCTTTCCTTTTTCCTTTACCTTTTCCTTTTTACTTACAACCCACCACCTGGGCCCTCTTCTCAAGCAACCATTGCAGCCTTCACCCTCTAAGCCTCTGATCCTTCTAAAGCAGAACTCATCTTTCCCTGAACAATAAACATTACACCCTCACCTTCTCTTGCTTCCTCTGACAACTGTTCTTTTGGAAAATCCACATCGAAAGTGATTATCAAAGAGCCTTTGATGTTGTTGTTGTCAAAGTTGGGGAGCCCTTCCCCTTTCTTCCATAGCTTGGCTCCGGGTCTGGTGATCTTATCCCGGGAAATATGTACCTGGAAAGCAAAAGGGGATGCTACAGGACTGTACTCTCAGAGCACAACACAGCTTCCAGTGAGCACTGGTACCCAGAGCTCATGTCACAGCTCAGCAGAGCACCAGGATGAAGGGGCAAGCAAAACATGTCTCTGTGGCTCCAAAGGACTGAAGTAACCTCAACATCAGCCACAGGAAGGCTTTAAAAGGACAGGGCTTTTAAAAGAACTAGTTTGCTTACCTTGTGACCATCCAAGTGAGTAATGTCCATATCAAAGCCCACCAGAGACTCTACAAGGGAGATTGTCACATTTGTGTATAAGTCATCTCCTCGCCTTTCAAATATCGAGTGCCTGGAAGAGAACAAGGTCAAGATCAGTAACTTCCAAAGTCTTTTTTTGGAAGAGTTCAAAAAGTTTTTAGAAAAGTCATGGAAAAGGATGGATGCCACTCTTTCAAACAATAAGCATCTCTTAAGACACTCCTTTGTGTATAGTATTAATAGAGACTGTAAAGTTAGTAAAATTTGTTAAACCCTCATCTTCAGGAGCTTATGATCAGCAACAGCAAAAGCATATAATTAAAATACAAGTAATCAGATTATGGAAAAAAGAGAAGGACAACTTCTGGCCATGGAATTGGGGGAGAAGGGTGTCAGAGATTGGTGGGGATCCCAGAGCTGGGTTTATAAGGCCCGGTCAGCTCTGAAGCTGTAGATAAGGAGGGTGCATGGGAGGCTAGGGACAGGACAAGAGGGAATTCTGGCAAAGATATGGACTTGAGAAGGGACTAGGTTCATTGAAGGAATAGAACATATCCCAGTTTCCCAGGAAGTGATCAGAAAGACAAGGCAGATGAAGAACACTGGGGAAAGCTCACTGAGATTAAGGAGCACTATGAAAGAGAAAAAAGTCTTTGGCACTGGGGGCCCATTTCTCCATATTTGGGTGGGAATCCTGTTTCAATGAATCCTTAGAAGCAGAGGCATCACTGGTCTCCAAAGTGGTAAACAAGAAAGCCTGAGTTCCAGGCAAAATTCTTATGTAAGGGGCACTGCATGCTGAAGAGAGGCAACCAGGGAAGCTGCCCAGCAGCTGCAGATGACGTCACAGTAAGTCCTCTCTATGGAAAAGTCTCCCATTATTGCATGGGGTGCATTTCCTCAATTACTATCTCTGACCTCCTTGTCAGCTTCTCTTTCACAGCTCCTTACTTGTCTTATCAATGCTCTCCACCCAACATCGTTTAGAATCTTAAGTCCTGAGTAAATAAATATTTAGCCTCAATAAGAGGCTCCAACCCAAAGAAGGCTTCCAAACTGAGATGACTTACTTGACAACTTTGATTCGGAACCGCAGGTCTCCTGGCTCTCCATCCACATGAGGCTCACCTACTCAGAAGAGATTACCACACACTGTAAGAAGAACACTGCAAATCTGTTTGGTAGCTGAAAAAAGTTTTTAAAGCCACTAACTTGGGCTTTGACTGTTAAGCCTATCTGTGAGCAGTCTCTCTACCTGGTTATATCAAATTTCAGATTATTAGTGAGGCTCACTTGTGCCTCAGGCACAGCAGTAAATAAGTTGACCTATTTCCCAAACAAAGAATGATTCACTGATTTCTGAACCTTATATTTTAAAGCTATTTTTTCTTCTAGAGTTTTAAATTTAACCCCAAAATGAGGTCTGAGAGCATCTTATTAATGCCAATTAGAGTTATGTCTCTTCTTTTATTGGGGAGTTCAAATTAATCCATTAAGTTCTGAACATCTTAAACTTTGATATAATTTAGGTTGTGTGTGCATGCTAAGTCGCTCAGTCGTGTCTGATTCTTTGTGACCCCATGGACCATAGCCCTCCAGGCTCCTCTGTCCATGGGATTCTCCAGGCAAGAATACTGAAGTGGGTTGCTATGCCTTCCTCCAGAGGATCTTCCTGATCTAGGGATCAAACCCATGTCTCTTATGCCTCCTGCATTGGCAAGCAGGTTCTCTATCACTAGCACCACCTGGGAAGCCTAATAGGCTACTGGACAGTAACTTTTGGCCATTGCATTCAAAGGATAAACAGTAATGCTAGAGCTTAAAGATGGTCACAAAA
Organism: Redunca redunca; assembly: GCA_006410935.1. NCBI lineage: Eukaryota > Metazoa > Chordata > Mammalia > Artiodactyla > Bovidae > Redunca > Redunca redunca. The sequence continues at coordinate 7,757 of SJYQ01011194.1, read as the reverse complement.
AGCTTCCTGTATCCTAAAAAAAGATGGAAGTGTGTTGGAAATGATTCATGCATTTACTATGTGGCCATGAAGTATAGGGTGAGGTGGGAGGTATTCATAAGCAATCAGAGAGCAGAAAGTTATGATAATAAAACATCAATGTCAATATTTCACCTTCTCCAATAAAGGGGTACTCCATGCCGTCTCTCACCCCAGGTTCAATTTCTACCTCCAGTGTTCGTTCTTCATTCACTAGTCTGAGACAGAGAGAATTTAAAAGGAAAAACAAATGAAAATATAAACCAAATCCCAGACACAGATAATTCAAGTTTTATCTACTCAATCTACTTTTTCTTGGAAGACTAGCCTGTATCTCCAGATGACAAAGCCACTTGATATCCATTTATACCTTCCACCTGCCAAATGCCAGGACAAAGCTTCTATGTATCACGTAATCACGCAACCACTGATTCCAAAAGGGCCTACCATTGGCTGGCTGCTTTAACATGAGGATCAATAACAGAGAAAACCACTTACACTTACATAAGTGTCCACCTGAAAGGACAGTGTCATGTTTACCAAAAAATCTAACAGGTGAGTTTATCCTATTTGATTTTTTCCCCTGATCCCACAAATAAATGAGCTAGATTTAATATATACAATTGAGGGTTCAATAAATAGTTGTGTTCATAATATAATCAGCAAACAGTATGTCTCTAATCTGAAATTTAGCTGGACATATAGGATTGCTCTAAAGATTCCACGTAGAAAAAAATGGAATATCAACAGCTTTAAGAATATTCAGAAATAAAGCTGATTCGTTTATAGACATAAAAGAAGACATACCGAAGAGATACTTTAAGAAGAAACAAAAATGTAAATTTCTTTGCTCTGTCCTCTGGCAGGACATGAGGAAGAGAGGGAAGGAAAAAAAATCTCTGTATGGACCACTGGCATTTTATTAGACCAATGAGATGATTAAAGTGCCCCTTGGCAGAGTGAACAAGGTGCTTCTACTCACTTGACATTCGGGCACTCGTCGCAGACCACCTCCTGGGTCATCTGGAAGCGCCCGGGGCCCAGCTGGGTGGTCCGCATCTCCTGCCTGCAGTTGCACTTCCGTTTGCCGGGGGCCTGCCTTGCCACGGGTTTGTTTCTAACCACCTAGGAAGTGCACACACAGCATAAGCTTCTCTTTTGCATCCCCTAGATTTCAGTTTCCTCACTGGATCTGGGCTGGGACCTTCCCTTCTCTCCTAAGCCATCCTTCAGGGAGACCCACAGCCGAGAGAAGTCCTGGAGGAGTTACAAGTCAGCCCCCACACAGGACTGTAGTAAATGGATCTTTAACGGACTCAAATTCTAAAGCTGGAGCAGAGAGAGGAGGGTAAGAAAGAAGAGAACTAGAAGACAGTGTGCACAGGATCACTTTTTCTAAGCCACAAAGAAATACTACTGAGTTAACATAGTCCACAGAATTACTATTCCTTGAGAAATCTGAGCTGTGTAAAGCAGGAGCCTTGAAGAACAACCACAGCCTTCAAAAGCTGGCATGTGGCTCCCACTCCAAGATTAGCCATGATTAACCTCATGAAAACACTTCCTTGTTTCAGGCAACTCAATCTGGCAGTGTTTTCCAATGCTGCCTCTATCTAGATACTCAGCCTGTAAGAAGAGACACAATGAGCATCTCCTTGTAGCTGACTGCAATCAAACATTCTGATCCCTCCAAATCAAAGGATATATATATTATATCCTTCATATATAATAAAATATATGAAGAAATGCATGCCTATGCAGCTGAATGAGGCGAATGCTTGGCGAAAAATCCCTCAAAGCCTACTAATGTATGAAGCCCAGTTCAACAGAATAAACAATAAAAGTAATTAGAGCTAACAGTTATGGCACTTACTGTGTGCCAAGCAAGGCTCTAATCACATGTATTTACGAACTCTTTGACATAGATGCCGCTATCATCTCCATTTTACAGAGAATGGAATGAAAGCACAGAAAGGCTCAGTAATATGACCAAGGTCACACAACCAATGTATGGCAGAGCCAGGACTCTAGATCAGGCAAGTCTAGCTCCAAAGTCTGTACTTCTAACCACTATGCTCTTTTAGAGTAATTATTTTTCTTAAAAAGAATTGACCATGGGGGCATTTAAATAGCAAGGTCACATACATTCTTTACAATAATTAGATTAACAAGGAATTTGTTTAGGAGCATGCTAACTACAAGAAAGTGATGTGTACATTATGTATAGCCAATGACTAGACAATAGGCCTGCAAGGGAACATGGGAAATTAACTTCTGTACCTGAATATAGGTATAAGGCTTCCTAAAAGCACTGTTTGGAACTGGAAAAAAACTGGAAACAACCTACATGCCTATTGATCCAATGTGGTCACAGTGAAATTCTATTCAGTAGAATTATAGCTGTAAGCAACAACATGGGTGAATCTTGACAATATTAAGAGTAAGTAAAAAAAGGCCAGTCTCAGAAGATAATGTACAGTCTGATGTTGTTTTCAAAAAGTCAGAAACAATGTGAGCAAACGAAATACTATTCAGGTATACATACACATATAATAGAACGAATAAACAAAGAGTGGCAATAGAGACGAAACTCAGGATATAACGGAGTCACCTCGGAAGGGAGGTGGGGGGATGGAATAGGGAAGTAGCATATAGGTAGATATAAGTCCTGGTTTATTGTTTTATTAAGTTCTTGGGCTGAGAGATGAGTTCATGAAACAATTACAGTGTATCATGAACTAAGGATTATGATTAATTCAATTCTATGCACTGCCCTCCTTCCTAAAAGACAGAGAAGGTACCCAGAAACCTCTTAGTTTTAGTCATAAGAACACCTTCTAGAGTTAAGACGAACAGCTGCATAATTGGGAGACTTACTTCTACAAAATTTCCTGCATACACTTCTTCCAAAGTGACTTCTAGATCTACAATAATATCACTTCCTCTTGGAATATTTCTGTCTTGCTGACGAGGGGTTCCTCCGAACATGAAACCAAAATCTCCAAAGAAGCTGTTGGTAAGTGTAAAATCATAAGGAAAAGAAATCAGAATTCACCTTTTATCAGTTTTCTTCACACTGATAAAGTATTGTGACCTACCAATGAGCAAAACTGGAAGACATTTTTAATACAATGAAGTAATAACATCATATATAACTTATATAGTATTTATAGTATAGATATAGAACACACATATATTGTCCCAACACAGAAAAACTACTTTTTAATATTGTCTAGATATACAATACAGTGTATAAAGTATGCCAATGAATTATTAATCAATGAAAAAATAATCTCTTTAATACAGACAAATATCAGAAAATAATGGCGATATTGAAAAAGTGTATAGTATATATAAGCCCATGTATTGCTGAACCCAACGGTAATTTTGGACTTTCGTAGTGTTCACCTTTATATGCTTTTTAGATACTCACTTTGGTGAAAGAAGCTACTGTTTTGTACAAAAATCTTGGATACATAATTAAACTAAAAAAGCATCAACCTCAGTAAAACTCTGAATCTGACAGAAAAGGAAGTTCCGGTCTCATATGATCAAAATTAACTTGTGTTAAATAACAGAAGCATCACTTTAAGATTAATATAAACAGTGACCTTTAATTCCATAGGAGTTCTAATCATAATCTTAAATTTTGGTTAAGAAGTCTCAGATGTTAGCATAGTGATGACAAATATACAACCCCTCAACCCCTCCCTCCAGAAATAAAAAGACAAAAAATCCCCCAGTTTCGGTGAACAGACTCCCTGAATCTTGAATAAAAGCAGAGGGGGAGGATTTTGGTGCAGGAGGGGCATGGGCAGAGACTTTTCTCTTTCTGGCATCTCTGGGTATCACTTCTAACTGCCAAGAGGTTTGAACAGAACACTTCCCTAGTAGGCTAAAGCAGCCAAATCAATCCCAGGGAAGAGCAGGATTTCCTAACCGTATTACTCACACATCTTCACAGGTCCTGAAAATCTACCGTCACCTCCAAACACTAAACATAGCAACTGTGATTCTTACTTTTTTTGAGTTCACAAAACTCTTTAAGAATCTGAAGAAAGCATTGTATCCTCCCCCCACAGAAATGCATATTCAAGTATCTTTTTATTTATAATTTGACTCAAAATCCCTGATCAAGACCACCTATTTATGCATCATCAGAGCACATGAAAATTCAAATGTTCAATAAAGTGGGCCTCAAAAAGTGGGAAGGTAAGGTGTTTATCATCCAGCCACTCAGCATTCTCAGAAAGCTGGGAGCAGCAAGAGACGGAGAGTCTCTGCCCTGACTCCTTCCACCAATGCTGATGATCACAATCATCCCTTTCTTGCTGCAAGGATGAAGAGGCAGCTCTGGGTATAGGAGCAGGAATTTCTCTCTCTTACAAGAATCACCTTGCTCAGTAAGTGGTTTGCAGATTTGAAGACAGCGAGGAGACAAAATGAACTGGTTTCCAACATATATCACCCCCAACAAAGTGGGGATTGATTCAACTGATATGGTTGGCTAGGAGGACATCCCTATAAGTACTACCCATCTTTGCTGGAGCTTTGTGAAAATAGGTATATTCCCATACAAAGGATGATGAATGACCTTCTGGTCAAGGATCAGTTGAGTTGTCCTCTTCATCAAAAAATTCTGAGCAAGGGAGCAAGGATAATTCTTTAATAATCACTAAGTGATCCACTCTCAGACACTAACACTTTGCAGATGGATAAATTACTTACTGTGAAAAAATGTCTCCATGGGAGCTCTGATGGCCATCTTTCAAGCCCTCTTCACCATATGTATCATACTGTTTCCGTTTCTCACTATCCGACAGAACCTGGGGGCAAAAGCCAGTGGAGGAAACAGTTATGAGAAATGGTTTGGTAAGGTGCATTCACATTTATGTTTTAAAATTTTTAAACTCTGATACTATGTGTAAAATATTAGTGGATGGTGGTTTTCATTATGTATGGTATTAAGGCATGTTTAAGAGTTAATAAATTCTTTGATCCACGTTCATTTTGTAACTTTTCACGATGCTCAACTCATGTTTTTAATTTAAATTGATCAGAACTCACCGAGCTGCATAAACATCATGCACATTAGCACTAACAAGATTAGCGACATGGCCATGAATGTGAGGGTAGTAACAGGAAAGAGTGAGATGAATTCCTCAGGTTTACTTCCCATGTAGTTTGACTCCCATACTTAGGCTGCTAACTACTATGCTATATTATTTCTCTAAACTATAAACCTGGGACATGACTGACAAGATTGTCATTAGTCACAGAAGCAGTAAATAAGGACAGCCTTCAACTTTGCTCAGCCTCACATATCTATACCATAAGCTCTACCGGACACTACCTCACACAAATTAAGAGATTGGCAAGTTGAGAGAATCAAATGACAGGTCTCCAGAAAGGTCTACACTGCAATATTTTCATATTCCCCTTGAATTCTTTTGATATATGTAGAAATCCATTTGTGGAAGGGTGCTGTCTGGAACATACAGCTCATAATATCCTGAGTCTGAATTGCAAAGAGTGAAAAGGGACACTGCTCTACAAAGGATGCTCAAGCTCAATTTCACAACTTGAAAAAAGACTTTCTAAAGTTTTAATGGTTTTAGAAAACTAGATGCTCAGTCATAAGTATATGCTTTCTCATTGGGACCATTTCATATCTAGAATAAAGAATGTAAAACAAAATAAGCTTCAGTGTTATTCAAAATTTGCCTTCCAAAAAAAGCTTCCCATTTACTGACAGCATTCTAAAATATATGCCCTTTGAAGGGGCTTCCCAGGTGGCTCAGTGGAAAAGAATCTGCCTAAGCAGGAGATGCAGGTTTGATCCCTGGGTTGGGAAGACCCCCTAGAGAAGGAAATGGCAACCCTCTCCAGAATTCCTGTCTGGAGAATTCCGTGGAGGAGCCTATCGGGCTACAGTCCCATGGCATCACAAAGAGACTGACAGAACTTAGCAACTAAACAACAACATAACTTTGAAAGTTAAACAACCTTATGCTCTTTGGTATTCTTACATTTCTATTTAAACAGCAGACTGAAGGAAAAAGTTATTCGAAACTCATACTTGTGTTGGCTCAGGGAAAAAAAAGGTTGGAAATATATGGGGCTTGTTGACTCAGCAAAAGAAAGGGAAGATCTGATTGGCATATGTAAATAGGACACATTTTTGGCTCAGGGCCTGAATGATATGTAAGGAGCCACAGTAAAAAAAATCTAACATTTAAGATACATTCAGAAGGATAAGAAGAAAGTCAGTGTATAAGAAAGTGAGCCTTCTTAAAATCAAAGAGAAATGAGTTAGACTAGAAGTGACTAGAGTACTCAACTAAAGCCACTACGATAGAGCAGGTGAAAAATAAAGGGTTTGATAAATATCCTTAAAAAAAAAAAAAAAAGCTACTTTGGGGAATAGAAATGGGCAGAGTTAACTTAAAAAACAAAACAAAACCTCATTATTATGTTATCAGGATTTTCAATATTTTCACTTTCAAAGTCCATTTCTCTGTTCTTGTCTTGGCAAAGAAATTAATTCCACATTGGATCCATAAGAAATTCTATTTCAACCCCCCCGCAAACAAACACTATGTTTAAGTCAGCTTCTTTTTGGACATAGGAGGCTTCTGTAATAACTCATCCAAAACTACCCTTTAAGTTATTTATTATCATTCACTTACTCCTCACTTCTCTTCTATCTAAAGAATGCAGTTTTATTCCAGTCTTGGAAACTTTTATTTTTAAGAGAAAGAAAGGAATTTCTTAGTTGACTGGTCAATCCACCAGTCTCAACTAATTAAAATGCCTGCAGTAATCTCAGCTCAGTAGAGAAGACAGACGTATTCACAATAGACTCTTCAACTTTAGTGAGATTTTGGTTTGTGGACACTGATTTATCCAAGGACCAAAGACAGGTAATCAAGTGAATGACACAAAGAAGAAAGAAAATTTGAACTGGGGACTAGAAAGGTTCTGAGTTAAAATGCAATCTCATTGAATGATGCATGTATAGCCTGCCTAGGTCATGGTGAAACAACATGCAGAATCTATGAAGAGCATGGAAAATTCTCAGCAAGTTCTCCCAGAAAATAGTTTTGATTATTGGGTTTCTATCAAGTAATGGGAGTATTCATGGTAAATAAAGTGCAAAACATGGAATCCATATTAACAAGAAACAAAATGTTACATACAGTAATTTAAGAGGGTCCACCTACCCTCTCAAGTTTATTTGTGAGCCTAAGGTTAGGAATTTTGGTCCTATAGGTGTTAAGAGAAGAAAGGGAAACCCCATTAAGATTCATGTGCATATAAATCACTTTTACTTCATTCACTTCTTTAACCCAGGAGGCCTTGGAATCCCCTCTTTGTGGTTTTTTCCACTAAAATATTTTCCAGACTTGTTTCCAATCTTCTCACTATATAGGGATTTAATCTGAATTCAGAAGCTGTAGCTCCCTGACTCAGTTCAGTCGCTCAGTCGTGTCCGACTCTTTGCGACCCCATGAATCACAGCACGCCAGGCCTCCGTGTCCATAACCAACTCCAGGAGTTCACTCAGATTCACGTCCATCAACTCAGTGATGCCATCCAGCCATCTCATCCTCTGTGGTCCCCTTCTCCTCCTGCCCCCAATCCCTCCCGCATCAGACTCTTTTCCAATGAGTCAACTCTTCACATGAGGTGGCCAAAGTACTGGAATTTCAGCTTTAGCATCATTTCTTCCAAAGAAA